>JAJEJO010004948.1:6735-48420 GCA_020662805.1 Glaucomys volans
GAGGAGGAGGAGGAGATGAGGAAAAAGAAGGAGGAGGAGGAGGAGGAGGAGGAGGAGGAGGAGAGGGAGGAGGAGGAGAGGGAGGAGGAGGAGAGGGAGGAGGAGGAGATGAGGAAAAAGAAGGAGGAGGAGGAGGAGGAAGAGAAAGGAGAAGAAGAAGGAGAAGAAGAAGAAAAGAATTCACACTGGATCATGATATCTTTTTATTTTGGTCAGTTACAAATGTCCAAAAGACTCTGTGAAATAAAATAAACCAATGATACAGACTAAGCAGGCATAGTCATAGCAGAGAATGTTCTCAGTAGTTTTTAAGTGGAAACAATAAAGAAGTAGGTTAAGTACACTTTTCACTTATATCTATAGACCAGTATGCAAAACACAGATAGTAACACATAGGATCTAATGTAATAGAAGAGGTGTCATTGAGACATAAGTGTGATGCTGGAGTAGGATCTAGAAATACTTATTAAGGGAACAGCGAGCAGTAGGGCAAAGATTGTATTGGCAGAGGTTTTTATAGTTAGCATCTTTTACATACATCACCATCACATTTCATCTTAATCAGTCTTGGAGGAAATCAAAGCAGCATAATCATTTGCATTTTAATGATGAGGAAAGTGAAGATGGGCGATGTAGGTTATCAGAGGTTGCACAGCTGGTGTCTGTAACGAGCTTCATCAGCTTGCATGTAGAATCTGGAGGCACATCTTTGATAGAAAATCCATGGTGTTCAAAGTAGAATCATTATGTCTGGCATTTGAGACTGAGAGAGCAGGGAAATGTTAACAGTGTCATGAAGCAGAACTTCGTATAAATTCACCCATTCTCATCGGCAGGGTGGATGTACTTTCTCACTAGCAGTCACACAACTGGCAGAGATAAAGAGGGCAGTACTAGAAACTCCACTGGGATATCATGATTGTGACCTCCAAGCCACCTCAAAAGTGACCACATCACAAAGACCACATAATTGGGTGGAAATACAGGATGCCAGGGAAAGTAAGTATTTCAGATTCAAAGACCTTCAAAGAAGGGACGTAAGACTACATTGACGCAGCTCCACAATGTTCTGGGATGAGAGTCATAAAGTGTAAACTCAATGTATTGGATTGAATGAGTGAGTAATACTGATTTACTTCTTGACAGAATCCTCTTCTATAAACTACTCTTCAAGGAATTGGAGCATATATCCTGATTGCCATATTCTCTGTGTAGTTAAGCTTTTTCATTTAAAGTACCTTTGAGTATGCGTTCTTACCTCTCTCTGAGGCAAATTCATACTGGAGAACATTTTCCATACTTCCAAATTGACCAACAGTTTATTTTTGAAAGATCTGTTTGTTTACATGTAAAGGGAAAGTAGCTTGTCTCAACTTCCAGAAATGGGAGTGGGATGGGGAAGAGAGCTATTTCATCAGGGTCCTCAGAGAGAAGAGGAGAGAGATTTTATGGAATTGAAATTGGTTCATGGAATTGGGGGGCTGGCATATCGGAATACAAAAATCACAGTCTAGCTGGAGATTTAGGTAAGAATTGAGGCCTGGAAACAAATAGTATTACTATATCACACACTGGAGACAGAGCTCCTTCCTTGTGGGGAGACCTTAGTTTTATTTTTAATCCTTCAACTGACTGAATGAGGCTCACCCACATTATGAATAGTAATCTACATGACTCAATGTCTACTGATTTAAATATTAAAATATTGATCAAATCCAAAAAATACCTTCACAGCATCTTCTAGACTTGCTTTGGAAGAAACACCTTGGCACCATGGATAACCAAATTAATACACAAAATTAATCATTCCAACTATAAAAGAGAGGGTATACATTCTATTTTAGAGTCTTAATCTATTTTGTTCTGAATACACATCCCCTCCTCTTTTTGGTGGTGCTAGGGATAAGGATCAAACCCAGGACCTTGTGCATGCTAGCCAAGCATTCTTCTGCTGAGCGACATCCCCAGCCACATCTATTACCTAGGTCACAGAAATACAACAAATGGCAAGAGTCTAGCATGGATAGGCATTGTTGGTGTTGATTTGGGCACATGGGAAAATTTGAGAAATTTTAGTACAGAATTTAGACAGAAAAAGGGGTGTTATAGCTTTCTTAAAGAAACCTGTTATTATTTTTGTTTCTTTCACACATTAGGATGTTTCCTTACTTTAATAATGTGTGCTCTGAGTGAAGGAAAATCCACTTTAGTAGGGATGATCCTTAGTTGCAACTTTGATTCACTTTTCACAATGGCAATGTAAAATTATACTTAATACTCTTTCTGCAACTTTATGTAGGTATACCAGACTTCCAACCTTCTCTGATCATGCTTCTCACTCATAAAAGTTTTTTTTAACATGTACCTCAATGTTAATATGTGATTGCATTTGGAATTTACATATGTAATATGCACGTAATGTTATACATTGCATACATTACAAAACATAAAAATAGAATAGAGAAGAATGAGAGAAACATAATAACAAATGGAGGATCTAATATTTTTTTCTTGCTACCCAGTGGATTGTCCTGAGCAAGTCCAAGAAGAGGTTGTTCTTTGGGTATTCACTCCCTAAATTGCACATACTGTTCTCATTAGAGATAATTGAAGTGTACCATCTTGGAGTACCAAAACCATTTTTTGAGAATTTTTATAATAATCTTTCTAAATAGTAAAGCTCATTCAACTGCCCTTTGAGAAGAATACACCACCATAATCTAACTTTTTTGGATGATTCATGGCTGTCAAGTTTTATGCAGAAATTTCCACAGCCTAAAGAGGTAAGGATATTTGATTCTTCATTAAATGGATCCCAGAGCTTTATACAGTTCTGTCTTCTCCCTGTGGGTCCATCTCCTTGGCCATACTCTGTCCTTAGGGGGTCATTTCTTAGCAACACAAACTATTTTTTCCATAGTGCTTCCTCCCTGCCACTAGCAAGGAAAGCTAAGACAAATAGTGTTATATTATCATAAATAACATTACCATAGAAAGATAGAAAATGAATCGCACTAGCAAAGTAGAATTGACTTTCAGTTTTTATAATCAATTCTAACCAAACAAGAAGTAAAAAGTACATTGACTACTAAAACCAAGCCCTGGAGAAAAGTTCTCACAGGAAACGGGAAGGTAATGGGAGTCATTGCAAATATCGTTAGAAAGTATATTTTTAAAAAATATTGGAAGCAATTCTAGACCTTTATCTTTAAAACAAAACAAAACAACAACAAAAACACATACTGGACACTACAACCCTTCAACCTCAGATACTAGTTTTCCTGAATCAAGATTTTTGATGATCTAGGAAAGTCATGACCACAAGATAGATGTCTCAAACTCGCATGGCTTGCTGGAAATTTGCCTTTGCATTTAAATATTCTGGTTAAAACTCTCATCAAAATATTTGTGTAAATACTGAGTTTTTCTCCAAATTGTTAGCATGTTCAGAGTTAGATTTTAAGGGCCTGCAAATTTCCATCATATTGACTTGGGAACTGAACTCCTCAGTAAGACTCCTAAAGCACAAGAAGTAAAATCAAGAATCAATAAATGGGAAGGACTCAAACTAAAAAGCTTCCTTACAGCAAAGAAAACAATTAATAACATGAAAAGAGAGCCTACAGAATAGGAAAAAACCTTTACCACATGCACCTCAGATAGAACATTAATCTCCAAGATGTATAAAGAACTCAAAAAACCCAAATAACCTAATCAATAAATAGGCAAAGGAACTGAACAGACACTTCACAGAAGAAGAAATACAATCAGCCAATATATATATGAAAAATGTTCTTAGATGAAAAATGTTCATCTCTAGCAATTAGAGGAATGCAAATTAAGCCCACACTGATCCTTCATCTCATTCCAGTTAGAATGGCAATCATCAAGAATACAAGTAATAATAAATGTTGGCAAGGATGTAGCAAAAAAGGTATACTCATACATTGCTGGTGGGACTGAAATTTGGTGCAACCACTCTGGAAAACTGTATGAAGTTTCCTCAAAAATCTTGGAATGGAATCACCATTTGACCCAGTTATTCCACTCTCAGCATATATCCAAAGGACTTAAAATCAGCATACTATAGTGATGTGGCCACTTCAATGTTTATAATGTTGTACTGGCTCAATTCATTATAGTTAAGCTATGGAACCAACCTAGGTGCCCTTCGACAGATGAATGGATAAAGAAACTGTAGTATATATACACAGTGGAATATTACTCAGTCTTATGAAAGAATGAAATTATGGCATTTGTCAGTAAATGGATGGAACTGGAAAATATTATGCTAAGTGAAATAAGCCATTCGCAAAGAACCAAAAGCTGAATGTTTTCTCTGATATGCAGATGTTAATTCACAATAAGGGTGGGGGAAGAATACAGGTATATTTTAGACTAGACTGAGGGAGGGGAGAGGGCATGGGGGTAGGAAAGATAGTAGAATGAATTGACATTATTACCCTATGTACATATAGGGTTCCATGACCTGTGTAACTACATCATATACAATCAGAAGTTATACTCAATTTATATATGATGTATCAAAACACATTCTACTGTCATGTATATCTAAAAAGAACAAAAAAATAATAAAATGGGATACTAAATGAATTTTAAGAAATAAACTCATAAGATTAGTTAAAAAATGATTTTGAGGTCCTGGCTTTCATCTCTATCTTGGGTGAACATAGTTTGAATTAAGGTTCTCCCTTTGTGTGTCATGTCCTGAATCCCATCCAGCTGATGGAGAGATCAGGGAATGAATGCTGACAGTTGTTCTGTTTGTTTTTCCTTCCCTTTAGGCGGAAGGAAGTAAACCATGAATATAGTCAAAGTCATAGATTTTTAAAATTTTGGTACATAGATAAAAAGTTATATATTTTTTAACTTTGTTGTTATAGACTTACTGTGTTAAACTATTAATCTTTCAAACAAGAGTTAGTGAACATTTCTGAAAACTATTTCTGTAGTAAATACCTTAGGCTTTGTAGGAAAAAGGCAAAAATCAAGGATATTTTGTTATATTTCTTAAGTAAAAATAGAAAAATTCTATCATTATTTTATTGAAGAACCTCAAAATATAATGATAGTTAATGATAGCGTATTTTAAAAGACAGGCCCATTAGAGAGAAGAATGGAATTTTTTTTTTCAGGTTACAATGTTTCATTTAATTGGGTTTTAAAGTTAGTGTTCCCTTTCATCAAATTGATTGCAAGTGTTCTTCTCTAAAACCGTCAGCTTGAGGACCACAAAGATAGAGGCAACGATCTGATCCTTGCTCTGAAGCAGTGATTCTCAACACTTTGTTTTCATTTTTTTCACAGTAATTCTTTGGGAGATTGTCTTGAGTATAGATGTCTGGGCCCCAGTGTGAAGGTTTTAATCCATTTGCCTGAACGGAACCTGCCTATTGAATCCTATATTCTTGGTCTCATGCCATACATTAAGGAGGACTCAGCGTAAAGTTCTGCAATTGGCTTTGGAGTCTCTGCAAAGGGAGCAAAGAGGTCAGGATCAGTTTTGAAAGTTGAGATTGAAGATTCAGGGTCAGAGAATAAATGGGATTTTTAGTTTTCTGCAGAGGAAAAACACTGGTCAGGACACCCTTACCAGTGTTTCCATGGCCATAAGTTCTATGCCCACTGTTTTTCTTTCTGTTCAGCAAAGTCTCCTTCACTTTCTGATTCTGGCTGATTGCAATTGCTCATGGGTGTGTGAGGTGCTACTGTCTATCAGTGTCAGTGCTAGGACTCAGTCCAGTTATGGTTCCATGTTCTACATTCTGCTTGTTCACCTCTCTCCAAAACCTTGTGATAATTACAATTCTTAAAAATTTCCTTTTCTAAATATGAATTATCAAGGTAGTTGAAGTACAGGAAACTGGTATATTCCCTGGGTAAAAAAGATGAATTTCACGTAGGTTCTAATCATAATCTTAATTCCTTGCTAGCCGTGAATGTTCATAAACCAAGGAGAAGTTAACCAGTGGGAGCAAAGAGGCCAGAATCCGTTTTGAAAAGTTGAGGTTGAAGATTTAGGGTCAGATAATAAATGGGATTTTTAGTTTTCTGCAGGGGAAAAACATTGGTCAGGGCACCCTTTATCTGTCACAGAAAAACTATAGAGGCAACATTGTGTGCCACTAGGAGATACATGAGAAAGGAGGAAGATGCATTTGAATTCAGCCTTTAAAAGACAGACTTCAGATATGTGAAAGAGGAGCGTGTGGGGGAGCTGGCACATGGGGAGGCATTTCAGGTGGCAAACTGGAATGTAAATGAAGTAGTGTTGGGATGGGACTAGGTGTTGATTTAACTTGTTAGCATACGGGAGATATGAAAAGAAGAAGCAATATTAAAACGTGGCAAGATCACATTATAGAAATAAATGTTTTCCAGTGGAGACCTCCTGAAGATACCTGACCAGGGCATATGGCAAGATCCGTTCTTTGAGATTAGTCTGAAAGCAGATTATGGTAGGACTGAAAGAGAGAGAGGAGGGGCCCATACTATCTTTGGTCTCATGCCCTACATGAGGGTGGGGATATCAAGGAGGGAGGTGGAGGGAGCATATGACCATTCTGAAGAACTGACAAAAAGAGTATGAGAGAAAAGATGCTAACGTGTGTGCCTGGGCTCCTGTGAGGATGCTGGACTATTAGCAGATGATTGCCACAGAGGGATGGGGACCGGTTTGGTTCAGTCACTGCCCAGGCACTGCAAGGTAAAGTTCCTCAATTGCACAGGAATTTAACATTTGCTTAGAAGAAGGCAGCTGTGTTGGGCAGTAGCAGGAGCAGCACTGAGCATCCCAGAGCACCTGCCATGCCTGCTCTGACCATGACCATGAGTTGGACTGCAATTAGATGGAGCAGCTCATTTCTTGCTGAATACCATCGTCCAAGTCAGCAACACGGGCCCTGGAGCCAGATGGTCTTGATGTGAGTCTGAACCCTCTGCTTGTTGCTTGTGAAACACTGTGCAAGGCACTTCACCCCTCTTGGTGCCTTTTGTCCTTCATAAAATGGGGATAAGGACAAAGCCTACATCAAAGCCTAGGGATGATGTGATAATTTAGATGTGAATGTAAGGAACATGCAAAGGACAGTGGCTGGCACCTAATAAATTAGCAATTATCATTATTTTACACTTTTTACAGTTTTAGACTGCAACTGTCTAAGTTTAGGGATTCCTCAATAGTTAGTAAAACATTACTGCTAGGGGTATGTGTGAGGGTGTCACCAATTGAAACTAGCATTTCAATCAGTAGATTGAGTGAAGAAGATCTGCCCTCACCAATGTGAGAGGGCATCACCTACTTTATTGAGAACCTGAATGAACCAAAAAGCAAAGGAAGGGTGAATTTTCTTCCCTCTCTTCTTGACCTGGACATTTACTATCTCCCACTCTCAGATGCTGATTTCTCTGGTTCTCAGATCTTTGATTTTGGACTGGATTATATTAGTGAATTTCTTGGTTCTCCAACTCGCAGATGGCAGATCATGGAACTTTACAGCCTGCATAATTATGTGAGCTCATTTCCCCAAATCTCCTCTAATAGATCTATATAAATCCTTTTGGTTCTGTTTCTCTGGAGAACCGTCACTAATATAATGCTCAAAGGTCAGCTTCTTTCCTTTAAGAATTGCCATTAATGATCAATGAACTTATTAAAGAGATTGATTATAAATGTCAAGAGCTCCCAGTTCTTGCCCTTTTTAAAGTCTTTGAACCTCATCCTCGCTTTTGGCATGAGTGAGGTCAGCACCCATGGAACCCCCATAGCCTCTCTCCTTGTAGCACAGCACTACAGGACTCCTTTGTAAAAATTCCACCCCTCTCATGTTGATTTAGTTTCCAATTATCTGGAATGTTCTGAGGCTGAGTTTGTTTGAAAAACAACATTCAGAGATACATTTACCCGTATCAGGGATATTAGTTTTGTGGTTTGAGATGTATTTAGATTGTGATGTCAATGTCAAGAATTAATGAATTCTTTCAACTTGCATCAGCACAAATCTGGTTCATGTAGAATAGAATAGGACATGAAGTCAACATTATCAGCCACTCATGGAAGCCAATCTCTTTGCTCTTCCTGAACCAAAGCTTGAAATCCTTTGGAATTCTATAATTTCATTTACTAATCCTTCTGACCTTATCTCTTGATCCTCCTTGTAGTTCAAAGTTTCACTTGTATGGATCTCAAGTAGTTATTTGGAACTGCTTGGTTTTCATGTTTCCCTTAGAAATTTTAACCATCCCTAATACTT
The DNA here is from genome assembly GCA_020662805.1 of Glaucomys volans. Lineage (NCBI taxonomy): Eukaryota > Metazoa > Chordata > Mammalia > Rodentia > Sciuridae > Glaucomys > Glaucomys volans. The sequence continues at coordinate 15,009 of JAJEJO010004948.1, forward strand.
CTTTATATATGACTTTCAAAATGTTAATTTAAAGTCCAGGTTAAATTCCTAGATTTTTGAATCATATTCTTTACTCTGTACATTTCAAAGCTCCATCATCAAATTTAATATGTCTAAATATAAACCAGTCATCCTTCCTACAACCAGATTTGCTTCTGAACTTCCATATTAGGTCAGCATTTCTCTGTTTTATCATCTTGCAGCCAGTCTACAAGTCCTGCTGTCTTAGTTTAGGCTATTATAACAAAAATAACTTTGATTGAGTCATTTCAATAATCAACCTTTATTGCTCATAGTTATGGAGGGTGGGAAGTCCAAGGCCAAGGTGCTGGCAGATCTGGTGCCTAGTGATCATCTGCTTCCTGAATTGTGGGTGGGTACCTTTTCATATTGTCCTTACATGTCTCAGGGAAAGATAATGCAGGATCTCTGGTGTCTCTTCCTATAAGGGCATTAATTCCATCATTCTATTAGGTCATGAGATGCTTTTGACCTATTTACCTCTTGAAGGTGCCGTCTCCAAATACCATCGCATCGAGAATTAAGATTTAAGCATAAGTTTTGGAGAAACACATTCACAAATCATTCTGCACCAGTTTTTCCAATCTGGCACCTTGTTAAATCTTGTCTACTACTTTTGTTTCCCTTTCTGTCTTCCACTATGCCTATGATATCCCAGAAATAGCCTGGCTGTCACACTACCTTTCTATACCTTCTTGGCTCTATTTGATTCTGCCAAGTGAATGCTTGGGGTAACAAAGCCGGCCCATGTGTAGGTGTTCTGAACTACTTCGAGGCAAAACTTGGATGTCTTCAGTCCCAGAGATACTGAAGGAATCTCCAGTTAGGGAATGTGATATCTTTAAGAAGGTCACTGAGGGGCTGGGGATGTGACTCAGTGGTGAAGCACTTGTCTAGTATGTGTGAGGCCCTGAGTTCAATCTCAGCACCACCACCACCACCACCACCAGAAAAAAAAAAAAAGCCACTGAGACGTAGGTTGAAGGAGGCACTGGCAGGTGTTTAGTGCCATAGGTTGGGAGGGAAAAATTACAAGAAAGTAACTTGGACTATGTTCCTCAGAGAGGAGTCCATGATGCTGGGCAATCTTGTAGAAGGACATCTGGATCTTGCTTGGTTTCACATGGGTAGCTCGTGGATTCTGAGAAGGAAGGTCTTGAATGGGTTTAGAATATTTGCATTTTGAAAGCTCAGTGGGTGGTTCTTAGGTCAGAAAGTGAATTTTAGTGTTTAGCTTCTCCTTTGGCCAGAGAACTAATTCCCACAGAACTGCACTGGTTTTTCCAAACCAAAGCTGCTTGTTTGGGGGGAAACTGGAGGCCAGTTCTTTAGGCCTATGGTTGAGGAGTAGGAGTGGTACGGATTTTCACAAAGACCTTTTCCAGCACAAAACAGTCTCCAGAGCCTGGAGTCTGTAAGTAGGCAGAACCTTCTATCGAACAAGGAAGTGGTCCTCTGGGCTAGATTGCTTTGATTGGCCCAAAGAAGGGCTCTTGAGGTATACTGAAGTCATAATACTCAGTATCTGTGAATCTGACCATATTTAGAAATAGATGTGATAAAGTTAAGATGAGGCAAATAGGCTGAGTCCTAATCCAATATAACTGGAGTCCTTTCCATAAGTGAAGAGGACACAATAGCCATGTGCCAATGGAAAGAGAGACTGGAGTGACACACATCTATGAACCAAGGAATGTCAAGTATTTCCTACAAACACCACCCCAAGAGGAGGGAAGTATTCTTGCCTGTGGGTTTCAGAGGGAGCATGACCCTGTCAGCACCTTGATTTTGGATATCTAGCTTTGAGAACTGCAAGAGAAAAAAGCTTCTGTTATTGTAAAGTCGCTCAATTAGTTGCACTGTGTTATAGTATCTTAGAAGGGTGTACAGGACACTTTCAGTCCATTTCCGTTATTTGAAGGATTTGCTGGGTCACCTCCACTGAAGGCTCCCAGTTATGGTCAGGAGCTGTGCTGACCCAGTGGTAGAACTGATGGACTTGTGGAGGGCACTCACGTTGAAAAGCTGGCCTTTCAACCTCCAATTAAAGAATCAGAAAGAACACATTTAAACCTTTTTAAATGTCTTCAACTTTTAATCTTATTTCTTTACTTAGAGTGATAAATTCAGAATTGAATCACTAATTTTTGACAAAGCAGTGTTTCTCTTTTCCCTTTAACTATGTGAAGATGTAACTTCCTTTTAACTTTATGTACTCCACGACCGCCTTATCAATTTGGAGATTGGCAATGTCCAAACCTAATAGATTATAATGATACCTGAGGTGATGTTTCCTTACATATTTTTGTAAAAGGTCTTTTATTAAATAAGCTGAAATTTGCTCCTTCCTAATTTTTTTCAAAACATCACTCACTATAACTAACTTGATACTTTTCTATTCACTTTCACATACATCACCCCTCTTGTTAAGAAAACAATAGAGTTGTAAGGGGTGTAATCAAAGACAGAGATGAATTTCTGCTCTTTCATGAAGGCAGAGGAAGGAAGGGTAATAGTCACGAGAATTTAGTTGAAGGTAAAAAATTGTGCAAAGTTTGCTGTGTCCTTGAGGCTTATTTAACATTTAACATCTCTATTCCATATGTTCTCAGTTGGAATCCAGTGTACTAACTGCTTCTTTTTTTAATTTTTTTTATTCTCACAGACTTCATTTTGATTCATTGTACACATACGGGGTACAAATTTTCATTTCTATGGTTTTACATTCATACCATTCCTATTAATCATATATTTACATAGGGTAATGATGTCTGTCTCTTTCTACCATTTTTCCTACCCCCGCATCCTCCCCTTCTATTTCCCTCTACATAATCTAAAGTTCCTCCATTCTTCTCACCCCCCAACCAGGTTTTATATCATCATCCACTTATCAGGGAAAACATTTGGCCTTTTTTGGAAGGGATTGGCTTATTTCACTTAGCATGATAATCTCCAATTCTGTCCATTTATCTGCAAATGCCATAATATTATTTTTCTTTATGGCTGAGTAGTACTCCATTGTGTATATATACCACAGCTTCTTTATCCATTCATCTGTTGAAGGGCATCTAGGTTGGTTCCACAATCTAGCTATTGTGAATTGAGCTGCTATAAACATTGATGTTGCTGTGTTACCGTAGTGTGCTAATTTTAAGTCCTTTGGGTATAAACTAAGAAGTGGGATAACTGGGTCAAAAGTGGGTACATTCCAAGTTTTCTGAGGAATCTCCACACTGCTTTCCAGAGTGGCAGTACCAATTTGCAACTCCATCAGCAATGAAAAAGTGTGCCTTTTTCCCCCAACCACACCAACATCTATTATTGTTTGTGTTCTTGATAACAGCCATTCTAATTGGAGTAAGATGAAATCTTAGAGCTGTTTTAATTTGCATTTCTCTAATTACTAGAGATGCTGAACACTTTTTCATATATTTATTGATTGCCTCTTCATCCTCTTCTGTAAAGTGTCTGTCCAGATCCTTGGCCCATTTATTGATTGGGTTCTTTGTATTTTTGTTGTAAAGTTTTATAAGTTCTTTATACATTTTGGAGATCAGTGCTCTATCTGAAGTGTGTGTGGTACAGATTATGGCCATTCTACCAAAGGCGCTATTACAGATTCAATGCAGTTCCAATTAAAATTCCAATGACAGTCCTCATAGAAATAGAGAAGGCAATCAGGAACTTCATCTGGAAGAATAAAAGACCTTGGATAGCCAATCCTGAGCAGAAAGAGTACAGCAGGAAGTATCACAGTACCAGACCTTAAACTGTACTACAGAGCAATAGTAACAAAACAGCATGGTACTGGCACCAAAATAGACAGGCAGACCAATGGTACAGAATAGAAGACACAGAGACAAACCCACAAAAGTACAATTACCTCATACTAGACAAAGGAGCCAAAAACATACAATGGAGAAAAGACAGCCTGTTCAACAAATGGTGCTAGGAAAACTGGAAATTCATATGTAATAAAATGAAATTAAACCTCTCTCTCTCACCCTGCACAAAACTCAACTCAAATGGATCAAGGACTTAGGAATTAGACCAGAGACCCCACACCAAATAGAAGACAAAGTAGGCCCAAATCTTCATCATGTTGGCTTAGGATCAAACTTCCTTAACTAGACTTCCATAGCACAAGAAATCAAAGCAAGAATCAATAAATGAGATGGACTCAAACTAAAAAGCTTTTTCTCAGCAAAGGATAAAATCAATAATACGAAAAGAGAGTCTACAGAGTGGGAGAAAATCTTTACCTAACTGCTTCTTGTTAAAAAAGTATCTGAAATACAACTTTGTTAATTTTTACATTTTATTCATGCAAGTTTATAAGTACATGTAGCTCCTTAGAAGTATGATCTGGTTCCTAAGAAGATACTTGGTACAAAAGCCGTTATCCCTAAAAGTGAATGATACTAATAGGAATAGTTAATGCATATGGAACAATTACTACATTGCTAAGCATAATATATATATGTGTGTGTGTGTGTATATATATATACATATAAAATCCTCACAACATAAACTAGTATCTTTGTTATACAGATGAAAAAATGAGGCTTTAAACAGATTAAGTAAGTTGTTCTGAATCATTAAAATATTAAAGAAACTTCAGGCTTTAAATCACTCCTCTGGGTGGCTACTGGATGTCTGGACCACATCCAGACCATCCAGTGGTTCATGGTTTTGGAGTTTGATTTCTGTAGTGTGACTAATGTTTTGTTTGGATGGACATTGTGTCTTAGCCTGTTTTCTGTTACTATAACAGAAACAGTAGCTGAGAGTGGGTGATTTATAAAGAAGAGAGGTTTTATTTTGGCTTATGGTTCTGGAGGCTGGAAAGTCCAGGGTTGGGTGGCTACTTCTGGTGAGGACTTCAAACTGCTTGAACTAATAGCAGAAAACAAGAGTGCAGTCATGCACTGAAGAGATAAAGAGTAAGCATAAGACTCGTTTATAACACCCACTCTGTCCATAACTAATTCAGTCAAAAGCAATCATACACTTATGTGAAGTGGCAGTAATATATCTATAAGGGATCCTTGCCTGCGACCTGAACACTTCCCACTAATCCTCACCTACTAACACTCCCACATTGAGGAATTTGGCTTCTATGTTAGTTTTTGTGGGAACAAAGCACACTCAACCATAGTATGTTGGGTTTTTTTTAATCGGTAGATTTCAACAAGGTAGCTACATATTTTCTCTTCAGATTATAACCTAATCTACTGATTAGCTCCCTGTTGCTATTATAACAATTACCACAAGTCAGAGGCTCTGGGGAAAATTCCTTTCTTATCTCTTCCAGTTTGTGAGAGCTCTCAGATTCTTTGGTGTATAATATTTCTTTCTGTTCCATCTTTGTGCTGCTGTATCTAGGTCTATTTCTTTTCCAAGTGCCTATTTTATTTTTGTTACCAGGAATTGAACCCAAGGGTGCTCAACTACTTATCCACATCTCCAGGCAATTTTTAATTTTTTATTCTTAGACAGGGTCTTGCTAAGTTGTTTAGAGCCTCACTAAATTGCTGAGGTTGGCTTTGAACCTGTGATCCTCTTGCCTCAGCCTTCCAAGTTGCTGGGATTACAGGCATGCACTGCCACACCCAATTCCAAGTGTCTATTTTGTAAAGATGCATGTGATTCCATTTGGAGTCTACCTAGATAATCCAAGATAGTTTCTCACAATATCCTTACTTAATCATGTCATTTCCTATTCATGGTATATTCAGTCTTTTGTTACACAGGTAATAATCACAGTTCTGGAGAGTAAGACATACTTGACATAGAAGGTCACAGAAATGCTTTTTCCATAAACTCACAGTTTTCTTTAATAAAGTATTTGCCTTGTGTACTTTTCAGTAAATACATACACAAGTTTTGTGCATAATAAACTACCAGTTCTGAGGATTTCTGCTCACTTCTTCCCATGGCCTGCCTGAGGCACAGTTTGAATGAATCTCTTCTTTGTAGAGAAAAATCTTTTCCTTTTGCACTTAATTCTACAATTCTCTATTACATTCATTTATGATATTTTTTCACAAAGCATGAAACACTAGAGTTGAGAGGGATCCAAAATATTAAACCAACAACCCCATTTCACAAAGGAGGCAATCAAAATCACACAACAATAGTAACAGCCATGCTGTAGGATTCATGTGACTCCCATTCCTCAGACTTTCTTAATCTATCCTGTTTTTCTCTTACCTTTTATTTAATGTACCAAAATACATTCATTTTTCATTTATTTCTTCAACACATTTGCTGAAGGCCCACTGAGAATTAGGCTTTATACTTTGCTTATCTGCAATATATGTTATAAAATTTTTTGCTATTAAAAATTATTTTTGTATATCAGTGAATATTCCAGTGCTCATTGTCTTGAGACAGCCTGTGTTTCTCTTTGACTGGTTGATTCCTGAGGGCAAAATAAAGGAATCAAAAATAGTAGAGGTCTTCTTGCTCCTCTATGTTTCCATTTTTTTCTTCCTGTGTTAGAAGCAGGATTTTTCCCATGTCCCCCAAATCCCACAACTGCATGCCATTTGTTTCACTGGCTGCTCACATCTCTGCTCGCTTCCTCTAGGAAGCTCTAGGAGACAAACCAGTGTCCCACAGTCACACAGGAAGCTGCATATGAATCCACTGTCCCTGGAACAAGGGGTTTGAGTTGCTTCTTTCTTAACAGGAGTCATGAGAGATTTGTTTAAAGTCATCTGTATTTTTTTTTCCTAGCTTGACTTGCAATTTATCTTCCATGTTGCAAAGGTGGCCTTTGGCTGATTAGAACCAGAGGATGTCATTAGTGGCTGTCATGTGATTTAGAAATAATGTCTGGGGCCTAATTATCATATGATTGGCTACATGGCCTACAAATTCCAGATAAGTTTCCTACAAATATCATCCTTAAGATTCTCTCTCTGCAAAATTGTCCCTCTGTATCCTTGGGTTCTCCATCTGTGGGTTCCATATCTACAGATTCAATCACCTCTAGTTGAAAATACTTGAATAAAAATTTGTGTTTGTACTGAACATATACAGACTTTTCCTATTATTATTTCCTAATCAATAAATATAATAACTGTTTGCACAGCATTTACACTATATTAGATATTTTAAGTAATCTATAGGTAACTTAAAGTGAGGATGTGGAAATACTAAGCCATTTTATACAGGGGACGAGAACATCTGTAGATTTTGGTATCCACAGAGGTTAGGGTGGTTGGGTGGCATCCTGGAACCTATCCTCCAAGTATACTAAGGGATGACTGAATTTATTCCAAGGAAAAAAAAAGCAAAATCACCTCTTAGTGTGCTGAGATGACAGTATATGATACAACTTGCTATCCTGGGAGTCCAACTAGGCTCACTATCCTAGAATTAGTGTAAAGGTAAATAACAACACATAGCATGTGCTCCATGCTGAGTATCATGACCTAACTATGTGCTGATAGCTCTGTCTCCTCCTTTAGACTATTTAGACTATACAGCCTTCAAGGTCATGATCTGTGTCTAGCCCTGTTGATTTTCTTATGCCTACTGTCAGACAGGCCCACAGGAAGCCCTCAATAAAAACTTTGTTGGATTGAGTCCATCTGCAGTGTGGGAATCCTTTTCCACCATTTATTTTATTCACTGATTGTAAGGGAAACGCTAGTCTTGGTATGAATATTTCTTCTTAATTTAAATACTATCAAAGTAGTAGAAGCATATGCCACACAGAAATTAATTATTTAAGGACTGAACGGCTGAGTCATTCTAATTCTTTTATCTACTGTTCTCCATTTTTCATATAGGGTGACTCAGCATTTTTTTAACATTATGGCTCTTTCCAAAATGATACAGAGAGCATGTGTGCACATGTGTATGGTACATGTGCATGTATGTGCACGTGTGTGTGATAGTGTGTGTGTGTACACACAAATGGTATAGCACATACAAATAGATTTTAAAATATCTCATGACAAAATTCCATCTTTAATTACTTTTCATTCTTTCTGATGTGAAGAAACACCAGAACGAATTAGCATTAGTGGCTGCAGACTGTTAATCATCTTTGATAAGAAGGACATGACACCACTCACGTGAATTCTATGAATCACACTAATTACAGGCATGATTACCATGCTTGAGCACAGCACTCAAGTGCTCTTGTGTACGCCATTCACAGCACAAATCCGAATGCAGCTTCATCAGAAACTTCCGTAGATCCATCTAATTAGACAGACCACATGACGTGGCAGCAGGTCAGGAATCTGACCAATGGGAAGAGCTCTAGAATGAATTACTCCTGCTCAAAGTATATGCATAGCATCTACCTGGCTGGAAAGCTAAGTGTGATGGTTGAGATAGAAGAAAGCAATGATTAAAGCAATCATTGCCTCAGATCCTCATGTATTTTCTTGTCAAATTTATGAGCAGAATGGTAACATAGTTTGGAGGAAAAACTGAGTAAATGAGACTTTAAGGATGATTCCAAAGGGGGATTTATTTTCTTTCCAAAAGAAGCATGTCTAAGTATTTTGAATACATAGATAAGTAAACAAACCATATTCAAACATGCGAACATATTTTCACATTCCACAAATTTTCACTTGTTTTCATATTTCACCATTCATCTAGCACTCATATTTAGAAACTGAAGATAACCAGCACCTCAGACCCTTGCCCTCCAGCCCCTTTTTAGTCGGCATCCGCTGTTCCCCGTCCTATGAGCATGGTCTTGACTTCTAACTCTATATATTTATTTTGAGACTGGAATTATTTTGGAGGTATATATGCTGGTAAAATAAAAGGATGAAATAAATATCCAGGTCATTCAGGATTAAAAATCCTCTACGGAGCAAAAAGTAATTTGGGAATCGTGAGTAGTTTTGGTTTTGATGAAGTAGGAGAAACAGAAGGAGAGAGCAAAGAAGAAAAGAAAACTGTGTAAGGGAGTAAAAAGATTATTTTCAGAGCTCATATTTTAAAATGCACTATTTGGTTATTTTGGGATTCATTTTTAAATACATACATGGCTTTCCTGATAGATTATATGTGTTTTGAATGTGAAATCTTGTAGAATTTATTCAAAGTAACTTTTCCATAAAGAATTTGAACAGTGCTGATTTTTTTAATGAAGAAATCACAGTTATGTTTAGATGCTGGTGTTGTTTGCATTGCTAGGGATCAAAACTTGGCTCTCTGGTATGTCAGCAAGCATTCTATCACTGAGCGACATCCCTGCCCCTGAGTTATATGTTAAATAAGGCCAAGGAGAAAAGACTTAGAGGCAGAGAGATAAGCTTGTCATTTGGATGTCAGCAGAAGTTGTCCTATGGAGGGGGATGGCATCTGTCCTCACACAGATTACCTGCACACAGAATGTGCCCTAGGTCTTGAGTGTAAGCAGGAGGGAGGTAGGTGGGTACTTTCCACAGGAGGGAATAAATGAAGAATGGAGAAAGGGAAGTGCATCCTGAATCGGAGGTTTGATTATTTTGAGAAGAAGGCAGGGATAAGGAGCAAAAAGTTCAGAATGGAAAGATTAAAAAAAGATGTGAAAATCAGGATTTGTAAATGGAATTTCTATGGAATGTTGGCTGCAGAAGCAAGGAAAGGGTTAGCCAAGAAGATAGATTCTTTCCAGGTGTGTAGGAACCACCTAAGCTTGCCTAATAAGCATAAAAGTATATAAGGCAACTTATGTGGGTGAGATATTCATACTCTTTTCACGTTCACATAATGATATGCCCCATTGTTCCTTTTCCTTTGGAGAATATATTTGGCACTTAAAAAAAAAAAACCTAACTAGCAGCAATATAATTGCACAATTAAATAGCAATACTTACATTAATTTTGGCAATTGAATGCTCACTTGAAAGCTTTATTGTTTTTGTCTTAATATAGCTAATTTAAACTTTCTATAAAAGCAATATCAGCTAATTCAGTTTGTAAAAGTATAGCACACAGCCCATTGAAATCACCCCCTGGCACAGAAGAAACATATCTCCAGATGATTTAGCAAAAGAGCCACTGTTGTCTGAAAATTCTTTGCATCCTAGGTCTCAGCATCTCAGTAATGAACTTGTCAGATTTCTCTCTTTAACCTCAGCTGTGTACTATACCCCATAGTCAAGGAAGAAAATTAGCAGGAAGAAATACAAGCAGCATGACACCTGTTGCCAGCTGCCAAGACCCCACCACGTCCACAATTAATAATATGTCAATTTGTTTTTAAATGGTTTTTGAACTAGTTGTGTTAAAATCTCTGTAAATATATTTGGCTTCTCTGCACCATGGTCTGAATTATGTGGGATGGTGGCAGTTGGTTAGCAGTGGGAAGTCAATGTGCCTAAGTCTCAAAGAGGAGGTGAGGAGGGGATTTGCATCTGTATATGGTGAGTCCCTTAGAACCAGTGCAAACTCAGAACTTGGTGAAGCATGAAGGGAAAAAGATTCAGCACATCAGGAGGCTCATGCCTCAGGATCAGGAATTCTACTTCTAAAATGTTACCTTCTCTGTTAAAATTGATCAAGTCCCAATGGCAAGCAATCAAATATCAAAGTCAATTGGCCAGATTAATGGTAATGCTGAGTCAGCATCTCCCTGTACAGACTTCAAGATTGACTTCACACACAGGAGTGGAAACTGCTCTGGTGGAAGTGTGTTTTAAAATAGGTTCTTAGTATTACACATGAAAAGCCATTATAATGTTTCATATACAGACATTGGCAAAACACTGCTGAGCCAAAAGAATCACAAACTCTTATTTGAACTTATATTTTATAGAGATGCAATTTTTTTTATATTAAGTTGTACATTAATTAGAGTTGTCAGAGAAGCAGAGTCACTAAGATATAGTCTACATATTGTATTTACACATTAAATTGTATAATAGTGAATGTTATATATATATTATAAAATACATGATTATAATATATATGAAGGAATTTATTACAGGGATGTGGTTCTACATTACTGTGAGAGTTGGCTCAGTCTCATCAGTAATATTACTTTCTTCATGCATGCCTTATCTGGACCTTGGCTTTGCAGAGAAGGCAACTGGGAAGGACAGATGAATATAATGGAGAAAGGGTGGAACTGGAGCCTAAGCACATGAGCTGGAGCGCATGATGCTGGTCTGGACCTTGAGTCAGTTTCTCAATACCTCTAACTTCAGCACTGTGAATGTCTTTCAGGAGGAAATGGCGCTGTTTCTTCCAGAATAAAAATGGACACTTAAACCAGAACTTGGAAATGCTCAGGGAAGATAAGGTGGAGCAGCCACAATACCAGCTGCCACCCATTATGAAGAGAGGAACCAGCAGAACAGAGAAAATGTGTGAGCAGAAGAAGCACCTGGTGCCCACATGGCAGCTGCTCCATTTCTACTGTCAAATGCTGCATAGAATGTCTTTTATCCCCCCATAGTGGGAAAGATTCTGGGAAGGGACTTTGGAAATCATAGCTTAGTTTAGTCAGGTTGGCACATTATGAAGCCATCACCTTCCACCCCTTCTCAGCATGGTATCCCCAAACACTCTAAAACCATCATTTAATTCCAAACAGTAAAATGGTATTTTCACCTAACATACTACAATTATCTCATATATAATATTAAAAAACATAGTAAACTTTCTCCCACAGAAAATAATAAGATGTCCTTTCCATGTTTATGGGATGTTCATTCTTGTAAGTCATACTCTGCCTTTGATATCTAGTAATACTGAGATAAAAAGTTTGCTATTAACACATTTTATGATAGCTGATATGAGAACAGGAGAGGGGATAAGAAATTAAAATCTACAAACACATTAATATGAAAATCAGGAAAATGCTCATGGTACTGAGTTCTCTTTTCTGCCCCCAGTCAAGACATAGCTGGTGCTCATTCAACTACCCATTCCATATCTCCTTTGCCTCCAAATAGCCCTGATTTCTCACATATGAGGTAACTTGGAACTTCTTCCTGAAGAAGTCCTTCATGAATTGGATTGTTGCAATCCCTCTATGTACTTAAAACAAAGGACATGGGCATATTAAATGGCACTGTTGGTAATCTTCTATAATTTTTAGATCAATAGCTGCACACTAGGTGCCTAAAGATGTGTTGATTTGCTCTGGCAATGAAGTCATATTTGGAAAGCAACTAAAATTGAGGCCACTAGCCAATTATGTTTCAGTGTTCACTGCAATTCACTGGGATGCACTTACCCTCTGCCTAGGCCCAATGGGTTAGTTGAATGGGGATGTGGCAGGAATCACCATCCTTATATATTTCAGGTCCTCAGTGGCGGTGCTTATCTCTGCAATCCCTTTTGGAATGCAGTATTACTTTTGGTTTATTTATGTAGAAAGAGGCAGTTCCAGTGACATCCAAGTTGTCATTCTTGCCATTGTCACACTCACTGCACAGGCAAGAACTTTGGGAATAGCTCAGCAACATGTGACTCTGAATCTCATGATGCTCCAGTAAAGAGGTTTGTCAGGACATCATCTGCAGTTCTGACCGGAGCAGGGATAGTTTACTTGTAATCGAGCCAGTGTGGTTAGGGTGAAAGAATTGACATAGATCCATGGAATGGAGTCCAGAAATAGACTTACATACATATAATCAAATGATTTTTGACCAATTTGCCAACTTAATTCAATGATAAAAAGAGGTGATGCTAGACCAACTGTCTGTCTATATGGAAGAAAAGTGAACATTAACCCTTATCTTACATGATACCCCCAAATTAACTTAAAATCTCTTTCCATACTTAAATGTAAAAGCAAAAGCTATAAAACTTCTAGAAAAAAGTGTAACGATGTTGGCAACATTTTTGTTGTTGTTGTTGTTGTTGTTGTTGTTGTTGTTGTGCTGAGGATCAAACCCAGAGGCCTCACACATGCCGGGCAAGTGCTCTACCACTGAGCCACATCCCCAGTCCTTGGCAATGTTCTGTAGGCAAATATTGCTTAGGACACCAAAATCATTAACTATTAAAAAATTGACATAGTAGACTTTATCAAAATCAAAGATACTTTTAAGAAAAGGGAATGAAAATCACTGGATGGGAGAAAATATTTGAAATACATATATCTAATGAAGATCTTGTACACAGAACATACAAAGAACTGATTAACTTCAATAAGAAGTAGATAATGAACCTCTAAAAAATGTAAAATATTTGAGCAAACTTTTATACAAGAAGAAAAATGAGTCAAAAAAGTAAGTTTGTGAAAAGATATTGAACATCTTAACAGGGAATGTAAATGAGGTATCACCATCCATTAGGATGGACAAAATTTTAAAAGACTGACAATACCAAATAGAAGTGATGATGTGGTACACTGGAACTCCTGAACCATGGAGGAATGAAAAATGCTACACCCACTTTGAAAACAATTGGTTAATTCCCTGAAATTAAACATATATCTAGGATATGCCCTAGTGTTTTCATTCCTGTGTATTTATTCAAGAGAAATAAAATTTAGGTATACATACAGACTTGTATACAAATGTTTATAGCAGCTTTATTTGTGATAGTGAAAAACTAGAAACAAATGTTCATCATCAGTGGATGGATAAATGAAGTCAGTATGACCATGCCACGGAATAGGTCACTGATCCAGCAGTGACATGGAGAAATCTCAAAACCATCCTGCTGAGTGGGAAGGGAAAATAGCATGCACTATATGATTATATTATACTGAACTCTGGAAAATCAAATGTATGCAGTGACAACAGGCAGACCAGCTTATTACTAGGGACCACGAAAGGGAGGAGTTTCAAAGGGGCATGAAGGAGGGTTTGAGGCAGATGGGAATGTTCTGCTTTGATTTAGGTGGAGTTTTCAGGGAGAATACATTTTCAAAAGTCAGGGAACTTTATATTTTAAATGGATGCAGCTTGTCCTATGTGGGATTATACTTCAATAAAGTGGTTTTTAAAAAGTAACTAGCAAAGAGCCTTCCTTCTTGCAATGTGCTGACCCAAAGCCTAAAGAAGCCCTGTTCGTTGTCACTACCTTAGAATTCACTTTGTACCTGAACTTTGGTGGCCTCAAACACAGCCTCACAGACCTCAGCTGTCCCATGAACAAGAGAAAGAAATAAATCAACTTAAGCACATTGTATTGTCTCTGTTCACATCACTGTGAAGTAGGCCCTACACCCTCACATTAAGTTGAAGCTTTTCATTATGTAGAATTTGAATTTTTCTTATTTCTCTTGTTTACATTTAGTGGGTTAAAATCAGAATCAAAGTACATACGTGTCCATGTGTGTGAGAGAAAGTTCTGATTGAAGTTTCTTTCAGTGAGCTTTGTGGGAGGATGGTTTTTATGTGGTAAAAATGAACTTACAAAAGAAGCGAGGTTACCCTGTAAAGTCAGCTGTTTCCCAGCAGAGACATACAGAATTGCAATGTGAAAGTATAGTCAATTTCAGGAGGACCAAAAGTAAACTGGTTGCCTGTAGGAACTTGTGATTTGCAGTGAAGCTGGATTTAAAAATCTTGGGATGATTGAACAGAGACTATCAAAATCAATCTTTTCTAGACTGATAGAGAAAAGAAGAGGAATGAGGGGAGAAGAGATAGTAAATATCAGGATGGGCACCAAACTGCCCAAAGCCAGTGCAGGTGGGTGAAGTGGAGTCTGGAGGGGTGAGTGGGCAAACAGGGCAGGACTCACTGATGGGAAACATCTGCAATGAGATTCCTGCACATGAATCAGACTTTCTCTGGGTTTCCACGCTGAAGTTATTTTCAGATTAGTCTTCAAACTGAAACTAGCAGTCTTTGCCATAATCTGGTCTCCTACTTTATTTCTAGTTCTTTATCGTATTACATGGTGGTTATTTGATGTGTGTCTGCCTTCATCTGTAAGATTTTAATCTCCTTAAATGTAGGGATTCTGTCTCCCAGTCTTTCTCTTTCTAATTGCTATACACACTGCCTACCTGTGTGCCCAGCATACAGGAAACGCTTAGTAAGTTTTTTAAACAAAAGAATTATTATTAGTGGTATATATTATATTATATTAAATATATTATATTTAACACACATATCTCACATATGATTTCATATGTACTGATTTGTATTCTATTTTCAGTTTATGTAACTGCTTTTGTGCAGCTGCTTTATCTTTAAATAGTACATACTTAAGATGTGGATTTTACTACATATTAATGAAGGTTCTTGCTGTTGAGGCACTTACCTTTAAAGAGAAAATCAATAGATTTCCCTTCTCTGTAGTGTTACCTTCAAGTTTATTTGAACAAGCCTCATAATTTTTGCAGATTGTCCCCACCCTCTTCAAGTGTATCAGGGTCCAATTTTTCATCATTATTGTATGTTCTGATAATTTGAAGTGAACATAAAATTAAACTGTCAAGAATCAAAGGGCATCTTAGAGTTATCATTGAAAAAACTGATTGCATTGAATTCATCTGTCTTTGGTTTTTGATTTTCAAATTGTTATTTCAGAATGAATTATTCATTTAATTATTCAAATTTAAAGTCCAGTCATGGGAAAATTGTTAATATGTCAGTTGTCATATTTAATTCTCTCTAAAACAAGAGTGAATACTGTGTAGGTTTTTTTTTTTTTGAAGTTAAAGGATCTTCCAGAAAAATTAACAGCTGTCAAAAATGAATGTTCTTGCAAAACAGCTATTATTTATAACAATACCAAAGAGAGTTGTCTCATTTCTTCCCTGAGTTATTTCAAGATACCAGGAATGATAGATAACAGATAAAACGACAGGCAAAGAGTACAATTAAAATCCTAACCTGTTCCGGCTGGTTAAATCTAGGGAGATGCATTATGTTTTTAAAATCTGTATCTGAAAAGATATTAGTTCATGCTATTTTTGAGTCTTTCATCTGATGAAGATTAAATGAAAGATACTGCTTCATAACCTCATGTGTGTGTGTGTGTGTGTGTGTGTGTGTGTGTGTGTGTAGCTGAGGATTGAACCTACGGCCTCATTCAGGCTAGGCAAATGCTCTATCACAAGCTATAGCCCCATAAAACCGTTCTGAAATCTTAAGAGTTTGTGGCTCTGTATTTTATATACAAATACATATGAAAATGTCAGGGTACTTAAATCTCTTTAAAATAAAGTACCACTTAACCACAATATAAGTGATTAATTCATATCAATCTATCTACCTACCTATTTCATATAACCAGGACTAAAACAGTTTCTCTAAATTATATTAATACTCTTTCCAATACACCAATTTAGTTAACTATGATGTTTAAAATTATGGATTTTAATGATTATCTGATATTTATACCTGAATGGCTTACAGAAGTAGCAGACCAAGTGAAACTTAAGTTCTCTATCACCCTGTCTCTTCCTTTCAAGTTGGCTGCTCTCCTATTAGTAAATGACATGACCAATCAAGTTCATCCAGCCAGAAATTTTGTAGTAGTCTTCAGTTTTTCTCTTTCTCTCCTATCTCCAATCTGCCACATCCAGATTGAAAGGGCTGTCATGTTCCACTTGACTGCAGACTCCCTTTGTGCCCCATCAGTACAAGTTACCCTGACTCCTCGAGCTCCCTTCTTAGTTCCCTGGAGAAGCAAGTCAGATTATGTTGCTTTTCTACCAAAAGCCGTTTGGTGAATTTCCATTGATTTTTAGGAAAAAGAAACAAAGAAGCCCAAAGCTTACTTTCCGTGGGTCTGTGGTGCCCTTCCTGATTTGGCTGTCCATTTCCTCTCATATCCTTTTGCTTCTTGTTCACACTGACCTCCAGTCACTTTCTTAAACAAAAGGTCTTTTCACCCTTAAGGCTTCTGAATTTGCTGCTTTCTTTGCCAAAACTATTCTTCCTTGACTCTGGATATCTGGTTCCTTTTCCTACTTGTATGTCAGATTAAACAAGAAGCAAAGATGAATAGAGGCAGGGGATCAGTGGCCAAGACAATAGGTCAGTCACCATGCTAGGCTGTCAGGACACGCACACACATACACACATGCACAATGTACACATGCACACTCCTCACTTGTGATGGATTACCTCTTGATAAACCCATCATAAACTCAAAATGTAAGTAAAAAATGCATCTAATACTCCTAACCCACTGAACTTTATAGTTTAGCAGCACAGCCTGCTACAGAGTGTCAGTTGTTCACCCTCATGGCCATGGCTGACTGGGAGCTGCTGTTGGCTGCTGCTGCCCAGAATCATGAGAAGGATGACACCACACAGTGGTAGCTTGGGAAAGGATCCAAATTCAAAATTTGAAGTACAGTTTATACTAAATGCATATTGGTTTTGCACTATCGTGAAGTAAACAAACTCAAGTTAAATCATTATAAACTGGGGTCTTTCTATTTGTAAGTATTTACATGTTATTCCATTACTCCATAGTCTGCTATCACAAGGACAAATATCGATACGTGCATTGTCAAAAGATTTTTAAAACCACCCTTTTCAAATAAAAATATTTCCTGTTAATTTTGAGTGAAACAAAATAATTGCTTAACTAGGGAAATGTGAGTCTAATAGCTGATTGAAATTCATTACTTAAAGAACAGGGCACTACTTCCTGATAAGAAAAAAAGTCTGAGATAGAACAGACATCATGGTTGGGATGGACATACTCTTCACTCATTGTGTAAACAGATATATAGCTAAAAATCCACAATATAAGTATGTTCAACTAATTTTCATACTTAGTGTTTTGAGAATTTTAAAATGAAACACCTTTGTGTCAATTATGAACTTTGTTTAGTGCAAAATGAATTATATACATTTTAAAATACAACACTGGATATTATATAATCAGTAAATGGAGTGAAAGTAGTAGTTGATTTTGAACACGAAGTTTACGGTTTAAAGAAATCTGTGTAAACCTGGTATCTATATTTAATACACTTTCAATGTTTAATCATCACTTTATATAAATTTTGTATAAATTATACCATCCTAACATTAAATTAACTTCAAAACATTTTCCAGGTATGTAGAAATTGCTTCAGAAAACTTTAATTCAACATACTGCTATAAGATTGTGGAACACTGTGTTGGTCAAATTATATTCTTCAACATTAAAGGAAAAATTGTTTTCCTGATCTGAATTCCCAAATAATAATTAGAGAGACTTTTATTATGAACTTTTATTATGAATAAATGTTAAATTATGCATGATTACAGAGTCAAGTTTAAATATGACTTCAGAGATACTTTCTTCCCAAGAACATTGGAAATGGTGGAATAAAGATACTTTTGAATTCCTCTTCTTCATCAAAGTAAACATGGATACAGAGAATGACAGCCAAGTACAATGAAAATTAAACCAAAAGTCTGAGAGTAGAGCTTATAGAGAGCCCCCCAAAGTAGGTGGCCACACTGTACAGTGAAACAAATCCCCTGTTGTTTGTAACCCAAGGAAGAGGCAGTGCTATGGCTGTCAGAGTACTTACCTGGAAAAAGATGTGGATAGAAAAGAAAGGGAAGACAGACTTTTTTCCAAAAGCAGATTTGCTATGTCAAAGTATACACAAAATATTAATGGCAAAAAGTCTAGTAGCTTTGGATCTTGTTGCATAAGAGAGGGCTATGCTTCCACCCCTGGACATATGCATGTACCTACATTGGCACATTTTTAACATTCAGGAAAACTGATTTCACATTAAGATGATCAACAGGTAACTATCAAAGTCAAAGCCTGTACAAAATTATTATAGGAAAATAAATGACAAAGAAAATATCAACTCTTTGTAGTTAAAAAACATGCCAGAATGTTTCACACTCAGAATCAAAACTGGAACCTCCTCCTCCATGAGCTCAGAAATGTTAAGAAATTCTCTAAGACAGTGCTCACTTTTCATCTGAAAATGAGAGAAACATCCTTAAACCACATCCTACCATCACTTAGCTAATTCTAAGTATGTAAGTCTGTCTCTGGAAGTGTCTTAGCCCTGGTGCCAACCCTGGAATTTCTCAAGACATTCAGTAGTAAGTAATAGAAGTGAAACACACATGAAAAATTTATTAATTATAAGGGAATTTCTTGATTAAGACACCTAAAAATAAAGGATAGAATTGATGGTCCAGGCATGATTTGAATGGGCAGTTTAATTTATGCCTTGAAAGGACAAGTTTTTCTATCTTTTGTTCCTACCTGCCACTCTCTTAGGAGAGTTATGAGACCAGGACTTTGATGCAGTGAGAGAGAGGACCACCAATAGCTGCGACTTAGTGTTTGCTTCCTCTTAAAGCCCAGATAACTGTGTACATTTTTTTCTAGATAGCTCCAGTCAAGATTCTGGTGGTTCTGTAAGCCCAACTTGGGTTTTTAACTATCCCTGACTTAATTACTAGAAAGCCAATTACTATGTATTACCTGATTCAATCACTACTGGCCTAACCCAGATTCTCATCCGCATAGGGACTTGGAGTATGCACTGTCAGTCCTAACAGGGTCATGTGAAGGAGGAGTAGAGATGGGTTGACCTTTAAAAGAGAATGAGAAATCCTATTCCCAGAGAAGAGAGAAAGGGGTAAACATAAAATTTCCCCTAAAACTCACCAAGATGAAAGGAACATAAACATATATTTACAACTTAATTTTTACTAACTTATCATTTTGTAATTTGGAGAAATCAAGTTTTGCTTCTATAGAGATTGTTAATAACAACAATAGCAACAACAAAAGTGATAGAAAGAAATGTGCAAGGCATCAGTCTCCATATAAATAGTCTTGTTTTATTAGCACTTCTTTGGGCTGCTATATGCAAAGTAATTTATTCATTTATGCGTTTCCAATATAAAATGAAACATACCTTTATCAGTCATGTGGTGAATTCAGCTTAGATGACTGCCTTGGATTACCATTTTAACAAAAATATTGGATTGCTTTTGACTGAAGTTATGGTTTGGATTTTGATTGTCTCCCAACTGCCATGTGTTAAGGACTTGGATCCTAGTCTGTGTTACTGTTGGGAGGTGACAGAACCTTTAAAAGGTGGGACTTAGAGGAAGGAAGTTAGGTCATTGGGGTCATGCCCTTGAAGGGGTATCCTGGAATGCTAGTCTCTTTTTACTCTTTGTCTTCCCAGTGCTACGAAATGAGCAGACCTCTTCTATTAGTGGGTTTATCTTTGAGGCATTTTAATTGAGGTGACCTAGTTTCCCAGTTTTCATAATTTAATTCCCAGGTGTCCTTCTCCTATCTTAAACCTATTTAAAAACAAAAAAATAAATTAGGAGAATATTTTAAGTGTTAGCAAATAATTAGAGTTATTTTTCTTTATTGATACACATAACTTAAAACTTTATCCATGTTTAAATTATGGTTAATTCCTAAAGACCCCAAGGAATACTATGGCATTTCTTCACTAGCTCAATTCTGTTGAGAATTTGAGATAAGAATTAGAAATGTTTGGGGATGAAACTCCTGGCCATCCTCAAGGTATCCAGTGAAAATCATGAAGTCATTCAAACACAACCTGTGAAATCACAGAAGCCTGAATAGAGTATTAAGATACACTTGCTATGTTAGTTAAGTGATCCTGGGTAAAGTTAAGAATTAGGGGTTTCCAGATTCAGATTTATTGTTTGCCTGGCTAGGATTTAGTGTTCATAAGTTCCAGTATGCGTATCTAATAGGCAATCAATAAATATTAACATTCTCTAACTTCCTCCCAGTGAAACAAAGGTGACTAAAGAAAATATATACAAAAAGCCCCAAAGAGGGAAATTATGTGACCCAAACCAAGTAACCATAGATTCTAAGATTTACCTTTATTCCAACAAAGTTTTACTAGTGAAAAGCAAAAGTGCCACTGTGGGTTTTTTTTTTTTTTTGTACAAAATGTTTATAAAAGTTACTCTCATCCCAAAGGGCATAAAGTTCCTTTATATTCCTCCAAATATGGTTACACTTCTATGTATAAAGCCTGCTTTTCCTTCAAATTGAAGAGGAAAGAAATAATTTTCCCAACTGAAGAAGAGGCTACAACATACCTCTAGTAATATATAACATATCTATATTACATATGCATGTACAAACATATCCTTTTGATATATATATATATGTATATATCTAACAGTTACTCACAGATTAGTATTTGTGTCCAAAAATGAACAGAATCTTTTCTTCTCATTCCTCAGCCAGTTATCAATGCAAGTTTTTAGAGAAAAGACATCCTAGACTCAGAGGCTGGCTCTTTATCTTCCTTACTTTTTCCTAGTCAAACTGTACATCCCTTCACCGTAGACTTTGCACTTTCAATAAGCATAATTTGATGATAAGAAGGATGGTTATCATCACTTCTTTAAGTTCTTACACCTTTAACGCTATAGAAACAAACTAAATTGAAATTTAGGGATTCTAGTTTCCCACCACCTCACTACACTTTTTTCCCTAAAGGGGGATGACCCTCAGTTTTAAAATGTCTATTCTAGGGGATGACAGATTGGAACACTTAGTCATGGCTATTGATGTCAAGTGTTCAAAAATGTTGATATTTGTTATTTTTATTTTGCTGCTGTGGATTACTGAACAATACAACATGCAAACTTAATTTATTGCGCATAGGTAGTACCATGAACCTAAAAATATACATCTCAAGAGAATGTGTTGAACATTTAGTTCAAGAGGACAGTATAAGCTCACAAAGCAAGCCACAACAGTTTTGAAAAAAAAATCAGTGCCATACACAATGTCCCCACTACACAAGAATTTATTGTTCACAAAGATCCAAACTAAAATAGAAAAACTTCAAACATTTTAAAGTTAAAGTGCATAACTACATAATTATGATTGAAAGAAGAAATTTTAATTGAAGCTAAAAATACATCGGACTGAACAACAATGGTAATAATTCATAAAGTTGTAGAACGCAGTAAATACATGCTTAAGGGGAAGTTTATAAACTTAAATTTTATATTAGAAAAAGATCAGAGAAAAAAAATCAATGGAAAAATAAGACAATGGTTCACATTAATGTTGTAATGAAAAGGGAAACATACAAATATTTAGATGAAATTAAAAAGAACGTTAATACCACAACTTTGCCAATAAATTTAAAACTGTGAGCCAGTTTTCTCAATCTCAGCCCTGTTGACATATGGATTGAACAATTATGTGTGTCTGTGTGTGTGCGTGTGTGTGTGCATGAGTGTGTGTGTGTGTGTGTGCGCGCGCGCGCATGTTGGTGTGTGGGTGGAGTAGAGGGTTACCCTGTGAATTGCAGTGTGTTAGCAGAAACCTTGGCCTTTACCTGCTAATTGGCAGTAGGATCCCTAACCCACACACAGGAATCTGCAGATGTGGCCAAATATTCCCTGAGAAGCAAAAATCCATGGGATATTGGTCACTTGTTCTAGGATTTCCTGCTTTTGTTCTCTGATTTGTAGAAACATTTGTTATTTTTAATTTTCTACTGGAACATCTAAACCTCATCCCACATGCCTCTTGCCATTTCTCTGATGACATTCTCTGGATAAAGAGAGCAGACATTTGGATTTGGATTTTGTCACTTCCAGATTGAGCCGTCTTTGGGATATGTTTTCACCTCAGTAGAGGTGACATAGAACTTACTACCTTCTTACAAAATTCCATGAGTTAGTATGTATAGAATGTTTGGCATACTGTAGGCACTCAGTTAATACAAACCCCACCTCTATGTCTTTTTGTGGTTTCATGACCAGTCCAGAGAGTTGCTCATAGCCTCGGGGTTGTCCAAGGGATGTGTGTGATTGCATGTAGCTGAGATCCTCATTTTGCACATTGAGCTAATGTTAACCGGTTCACCAAAACTTTCTGGCAGAAAATTCATCTAAGAGGAGACAGACACAAGTAGCACTTCAAGGTCTGTCTCAGGGTCACCTGCCCTTAGGCTGCCTGTCCTTTCTAGTATGTAAAAAACACCCATGAGCTTTGCCACAGGGACCAGGTACTTGCATGTACTTGCCTCTTGTCCAGGAGCTGAGAATTCTGCCTGAGTGGGTGGTAATTAAAGCAGCTCTCCAAGAAACACTTCTGCTGTCATTTCACAGTATAACATTTCAGTTCATTTCTTGGGCATTGTTAGCAACTATCTGGATAGCTTTGCTCTGATTGAGAGCTGAATTCTACCTTTTTACCTTTGTGAAATTATTCCACTTCATGGTTTTTCACACATATAATTAATTTCATCTGTCTTTCAAAAATTAACAATGACTGTTTCTTCCCAATGATTTATTCTATATAACTCAGGTTTAATTCCTTTAAAAGTGATGAGGAAGAAATTTCTTTAAAAAAGAAGTTAAAATTTTCTATTGGTGCATTACAATTCTACATAATAGTGGGATTTGTTGTTACATGGTCATACATGTACACAATAGAACAAAAGTTTTCATTTCCTTAAAAAAAAAACCCCAAAATATTTATTTATTCATCTCTACCTTTTTAGTAAAATATTCATGGAAAAAGTAAAGAAGGGAATTGTTCTTTTCTGTCCTATTTACTAAACAGGTATTGTCTAGCATAATTTCTAGAATTTATAAATGGAAATAAGATTTCAAAATAAGTTAAATATTTCTCCCCAAGGAAATTTGAAGCAATGATTTCCTCCATAAGTTCATTTCCCTCTGATTTGCCCTGAATAAGGAAAACATCTTAGAATCATAGAAACACAAAATGAATTCAAGAAGACTGTTCATCCTTTCACATACAGATCAGTATTGTTATTTTAATTGATAGTGGAAAGCAATGAGGTTGAGATCATTATGTGGAGATCCCATGCCCAAGCTCCCAGAGGAAGCAGCATTATTTCAAAAGTTGTTGTACTTATGAAAACTTCTATTGTTTTCTAGTCCCCTTGACCTCTTGTATGAGATTTGGTTCAGAGCCTGAATGACAGTACAGATCATTGTTTCAGAGGTTCCCAGGGGAGCCTCATAGAATCCAAGCATCGAATGAATGTGATTTGAGTACGTTTTTTCAGAGGATGCTAGAGACTTGTTTACAGAAGTGTAGAGTGTACTAATCTGCTTCAGTAGAGGTACAACTATATTATAAAATGGGAGAAACTAAGTTTTTCGTTATTTAATTATTATCTCCCACTTCTGTTGATTTGTCCGACTTTTAGATGACATCTCTGAGTGTGGCTTCAGAATAATTTGCCCTCACAGATGGCAAATGTCCATTTCTTTCATTTCTATCTAGAACAGAAGAACTCTTATGATTATTTTTTGGCAGAGCAAAAATCAATTTCTTTCCAGTGTGAGTGTGTTGCCTATGTTGCTGACTGGAAGTTGGAGGATACGGAGGAATCCAGTGTGTGTTGGTTTCCAGCCCTTGGGCTGTACCTGTGCAGCTGACAAAGGTGTTCTACCAACCTGGGCATTGCTTATGGACCATTAGATCTTTCTACGTAAGCATTCACCTTTAGTATTCTTATTGATTTAAAAGCCAACCAGGCATACCGTCTGTTGTAAATATCCATAATTATTTTGTTTTAGTAAAGTACATTGAGGTTCAAGAAGTTAGATATATGAATCAGAAGGTTATGGGAAATCCCCATGACTAGTAGATGAAATGTACAGAAATTTTATCCAGTTTCGATATGGATATTTATGTCTATCAACAGAATGTGGAAAACTTGCATCTTTTAACTCAGGCTTACCATGGAAGATGATGTTGCAATTTTAAAAGCATTAAATTTTTTATAAAACTTAATGAATTTAATTAAAATTTAATTTATCCCATTCAACTTGCCAGATGTTGATAATCTAATCAATAATCATACTTAATGAATCACCAGATTATTACTATTTATAAGATTATAATATTAAAATATCATACTTAAAATACTTCTAACATAATTTTATTAAATATATTTTGCTATTTATGTACTTTTAGTAAATATTTTCATTTGAATAGCATTTCTTGTTATTTTTGGCCTCCCATATGCATTATTGGTTGATGCTTATTTTATAGGTTTTAAGTCTCACAAAGAAAGTTTATATGAAAAACAAAAATGATTTGTTTACCCTTGGCATATCCTATGTAGAGGTTATCTGATGACTAAGAATCAAGCATTACAATTTTACTTGGAAAACATTTCACTTCAAGTACTGAATAACAAATGCAATAACTTTTTGTTTATAAAATGTAATTTTATCATTGAAATGTACTCATTTCTATTCTGTCCTGTAATAAACAGACATTTTGGAGGCATGCACATTTCTGGTCACTTCCTTTCTGCTCGCATTACCCTATGGAACAGATGAATCTATTCAGAGAAATCAGAGCGGGCAGCACGACCACGGGCTGCCATCCTGCTCAGGGCGGGCGCTCTGGGCTGTTTGCAGGGCCCTGGAAGCCCCATGTGCTCACACCCACCATCATCCATTCAGATGGATCAACCTTCTGTTCTCATAGTGTAATCTCTGAAGCACAAAATCTATCAATTATCTAGAAAAAGTTCACAAGACCATGTGTTACTGCATCTCCACTGTACCGTTTATCTCATTTACAAGTGCTTTTTTGTGGGAAGTGGTGACAAAGGATGGGAGAACAGTGACTGAGATTGGGAGTCTCTGATGAGCTCATGGCTGTGGCGTGCCTGGTGCCTGGGAATGTTTCAGTGCAAGGGCACAGGATGCTTAGCTGCTGTGGCAATGCCCTGCATGAGGAGGCTCACCTTGATCTCCGGCCCATATTCCACAGAGGAATTCTTATGCTAGACAACCACAAGTTTTCACCAGCTCCACTTCTCCTGTTCCTGCCCACTTTACAGTAACTTTTTTTTTTTTTAAATATGGTGCTGAGGATTGAACCCAGTGCCTCACACATGCTAGGCAAATGCTCTGCCACTGAGACATAGCCCCACCCCCCGTACAGTAACTTTTAACAGTGAACTTTCTTGAGAGCTACACAAATCTCCTAACACTGCACTTTGCAACTGTGGATTACAACTACTGAAAAGCTACGTAGATATGCTGGTTTCTGTAATTTTCCTGAATACAAAGACTAATGCTTGCATAATCTTTAACCTGAGACACATATAAATAAAGATTGCTGGCATAACTCTTTAGATCTGCATCTCCATCAGAGAGCAGAGCTCCACCTGATCCCAGTTTAATCTTCAAAATCTGTGTTTGTGAATCTTTATTTTTCTAATCCCCCTTCACCCCTTGTCGGAAACAAGAGTTTGGCAACACTGGTCACGACACTTTATTTTTAAAGAATTTTTTAAATAAGAAAAATCATGTTGTTAAAACAACCAAGAGCATTTGGCATGTGTAGCTCACTCTCATGTGGACTCTGCTTTGTCTGCAGAAACTCCAAATGTGTGCTTGGATTGCTTTGCTTTTGTAACCGAAAACAGAACTATTCTCCTGTTTGCAACTTCTTGTTTTGACTTTTTCCCAAGATTTTGTTGACCTATATGTATTTTCTTAACTTATCAAAATTCACTTTATTTCTACTAGTTGATATCATTATCTTTCTATTCTATTTGACACCTCCCCTTCTGAATCCCCTCTTGATTAGCACTGCCCTTTGGAAGCAACAAGCTTTTCGCTTTGAGAACCATTTTCAAGTGACTCATGGTACCACACATTCTATTTTAAGGCATGGTAGGCTGGGCCATGTAGGGTAGGGTTGGGGCAGGCTGCTGGAAGGAATAAAAGAACTTCAGGTTGCTAAGCAACTCATGAACATGCTCTGAGTTCACAGATGACATCCCACGTGACATGTGACCAGAGACTAGGAGTGTAGTTAAGCATAATAACAATGATTTATTAGCTTTAAAAAAAACTAGAATGTTTTTGGTAAGAAATAGCATGTTCTTTCCTTTATTTCTTTCTTTGAAACCCACAGTAATCAACAAAAAGAACAAGAACTACAAAACTCACATTTTCAAGAAATAAGGAACTGGCTAAACTTCCAAAGAACAGTCTTTGAAGAATACAGCCAAATATGGTGAACCTTGGGCCAAATGGAGGGAAAACACTGAGAGCCAGTGCATGATTCCAGATTTTAAGTAGATTGCAGCAATTACTATTTTGGAGTGGGTAGATAGGCCAAAGGAAAACTGGGGACATCCTTGATGGACTGTGGGGAAGTGAAAAAGTTTTACTACAGAAAAAATGGAAGGGACAGTTCTGAAAGAGCAATGGCATATTTTATTAATTCTCTGCAAGCTAATGTGATTGCAGTGAGAAATGATCTGGAGGTATGAATACATATATATATATATGTGAATATATAGTAACACTTGGAGTCACATATCACTTCTCTGAGTGATATGCTCTGTGTTACCCAGTTTTTTGTAGCTATGAGCAAAATATCCAACAAGAAAAATTTAGAGGATGAAAAGATTATTTTGGCTTACAATTCCACAGGTTTAATCCATGGTGGGCCTACTCTTCTGATCTCAGTCCAAGGTGAGGCACAGCATAATGGCAGAAGGGCATGGCAGAAGAAAACTTCTCAGCTTGTGACAGCCAGGAAGTAGACAAAGGAAGGAGAAGGGACCACAGAGAATATGAACCCTTCCAGGGCATAATCCATCTTCATTATCTGGCCCCCCCACCATGCCCCCCACCTGCCAAGAATTACCACCCAGTCAGTCCATTCAACTAGAATGAACTGACTTGGTTGCAACTCTCATCATTTAATCATTTTATCTCTGAGTATTCTAGCATTAATACAGGAACTTTTGGGGGACACCTCATAAACTACAACCTTTCCTCCCTGGCCCCCACCAAGCTCATATCCATCTTGCAAGGCAAAATGCATTTAGTTCATATCCAGAGCCTCACAATCCTAACAGTTCCAGCATCACTCAAAAATTCCAAGTTTGAAGACTCCTATGAGATACAAGGCAAACTCTTCGTTGTAATCTTCTGTAAAAATAAAAACAAGTTCTCTATATATCCAAAACACAATTGCCCAGAGTAAAAGGAACATATAGGGGCTTAGAAAGAGGGATGGAATCAAAACAAGACTGAAACCTAACCAGACAAAAAAGTCCCAGAATTCCTGGTAGAGCATCTTGTTCACACAGCAGTGAGATGTGCTCTCCAAAGGACTTGGGCAATCCTGCCCCTTTGACTTTGCAAGTTGCAACACACATGACCTCTCTTTTGACCTGGCTTTCTCTGCTTCCAGCAGCCTTTCTTGGCAAACAGTCCACATTACTAGCATCTCTTGATTCCTATACAAGCTTCATCTTCACCTTCATTTATCACTCTCTCAGGAACAGCCTACAGGGATTCTTTCCCTGCTGTATTTTGCCTGGCTTTCCAGGCTTCCTTTGAAATCTTGGTATAAGCTTCCATGACTCCTTAACTCCAGGATCCTGCATCCCTGAAGAACC
Source organism: Glaucomys volans (assembly GCA_020662805.1). Lineage (NCBI taxonomy): Eukaryota > Metazoa > Chordata > Mammalia > Rodentia > Sciuridae > Glaucomys > Glaucomys volans. Next base: position 43,342 of record JAJEJO010004948.1, read on the forward strand.
AGCACCATGTGGATGAGATGCCAAGGTTTGCCACCAACTTCGACAGTACATGGGTTTCCTGAGATTATGGCTGCAGCACCCTCTGAGTGCCTGGATGACTGATTAAGGTGAAACAACTTCCTAGGACCACATGAACAAAATTGTGCCCCAAGATCTCTTCTTGAAGAGATACCCCTGAGCCTGCAAAGGGTATGGTCTTGAAAATTCCTGAGACACTCTCATGTCAACTTTTATTTTGTCTCAGTGCAAAGTACTTAGCATCTCTTTAATGACTATAATTTCTTCAACAACTACACTTTTCTTGGCCCCAATTTTACAGGCACTTTTTCTGGCAAATATTCTTTTCTGACTTCCCTTGGTTCTCAAAATAACCCTGGCTAAAATCTGCCAGCAAAATCCATGCCACTGACTGAATGCTATGCTGCCTTGAAATTTCCTCAACCAGGGTAATTAGTCCATCACTTTTAAATTCAGTATCACACAAAGTCTCAGGACACAGGCAAACTGTAGACAATTTCTTTGCCAGAATGTAAAACCAGTGGCCTCTAGTCCACTTCCCAATAGAATCGTGGTTCTTCTCTGAAGCCTCATGAGCACAGGCTTTACTGCCTGCATTGTGGTCTTCTGAACTCCCACCAGCCTCACCCATTAAGCTCCACTTACAGCATTCTAAAGTTTTTTCTTCCTACATATCCAAACTTTCTTAAAGTCCTCTGGTAAACCAGCTCCAGATGCTTTAGACCACAGTCAGGTTAGTCACAGCAACAACCCCATTTCTCAATACCAATTTCTGTGAAAGTCAGTTTTACATCATCTTGTACCTGACAAGAACAACTTACAGGAGAGAAAGTTTATTTTGCATGTTTCAGAGGCTTAGTCTATGATGGGCTGACTCAGTTGCTCCGAGTCCAAGTGAGATGAACATCATGGTGGAAGGGCACAGGGGAAGATTGCTACTCACCAAATGGTGGCTGTGAAGAATAGAGATAAAGGGGAAGGGGACTGCAGGGAAGATGAACCCTTCTGGGGCATGCTCCCAGTGACCCACCCCCTCCAATCTTGCCCCACCTGCCTATATTTACCAACCAGTTGGTCCATTGAAACTAGGATGGTCTGGTTACATTGTATGTCTCATAATCCAATAATTTCACCTTCAAATATTTCTGTGTTAACACAGGAGCTCTTGGAGGATACCTCACACCCAAGACATAACATCCTGTCTCCAAAATAGGCAACAGATCACTCCTACAAACAGACATATCCAGTCAGAAGATGTAACAGATATGGTGCATTGAGCCACATGTATGCACATGTGTACATGTGTGTATGCACACACACAAACACACACACACAGGAAGAAAGAAGAAAAAAGAAAATTTCAGATTCTCTGCTCACTTATATCTCTCCTCCAACCATGTCCCCAACTCCTGAGTGAATAGCAAACCTAGATGAAATGCTCTCAGCTCAAAATTCAGAAAAATGAATTTCTCTATACTAGCAAAAATTTTAAAGATGCAATATCTGAAAATCCTGTAAAGGCAAGATATTGATCAAATAACAAATAAAAATCTCCTGTAAAGAGTTTAAAAGTAAGTTAACAGACCTTAGCAATAAAGTAAAATTTAGCAATAAAACTACTACAGAAATAAAAATCTATAATAAAAATTGCAACAAAAGTCACAATAAATAAAAAACTCAAGAAAACAAAACAAACAAAAAGATAAAACAAAGTTTTACCATAAGCAGAATGAGAGACAGAGATAAACTTGAAAATATTTCATTAAGCACAATGGAAAGGAACAACAAAATAAAAGCATTTCCAGCAACAGAAACAGAAAAGAATCTCTAGAAGCAGAATTCTGTTCTTAAAAATGAGAACTAGTGTATCTAATGTGCATTTGATGATATAAATAAGGGAAACATTTTTAAAATAAAGAAATAATAATGTGAACATGGAGAGGTATTTGTGTCTGTGAACTTTTCTTTGCTCTGATCAAATCACCTGACAAGAGCAACTTAGAGGAGGAAATGTTCATTTGAGCTCATAGCTTCAAAAGTTGAGTTCATGGTCAGCCAATTCTATTGCTGTAGGTTTGAGGTGGGGCAGAATAGCAAGCAAAAGTGCTAGGATGAAAGCTGCTAGGCTCATGGCAGCAGGGGAAGAGAGAGAAAGAGGGAGAAAGAGAGAGAATGCAAGGAATCAGACAAGGAGTCACAGACAAGATACATTATCTCCAAGGGCATACCCCCGTGACCTACCTCCAGTCACCCCCACCTCCCAGTAATCCATTCCCATTATTAATTCATTGATACTTAATCCTGTAACTGATAAAATTGCTGCTTTCATAATCTAATAATTTCACCTCTGAACATTCCTGCATTGTCTCATGAGGTTTTTTGGGGAGACATCTCATATCCAAACAATAACAGTATTCATATAAAAACTATATAGAAATACAGACTGAGCATTCCCAATTAAATAATCTGAAGTCCTTCAAAAATTGGAAACATTTTAAGCATCAATGTGATGCCACAAATTTAAAATTCTGTACGTGAAACAGAATTTTATATGTTTCATAAAGTTTTTAAAATATTAAACAAATTGATTTATGTTTAGATTTTGGTATTGTTCCCCAGATTTCTTGTTATGTATGTGAAAATATTCCAAGATGCAGGAAATCTGAAATCCAAAACATTTCTGGTGCTAAGCATTTTGGATAAGGGGTACCTAACCTCTATATCCTTCTACAGTATATCCTAGTGAACTTAAATAGCAACACAAAAACAAAAGTTCCTGTGGACACAATGGTAGGATGAAGTCACCTTCAGGATTGCAGACTATCAGATTTTCTATGGTAGCAATCATTGTCAGAAGACAGTAAAGCAAAGTCTTTGGGTACTGAAGGGGGAAATGTAGTGTGGCCCAGGGATTCCATAGCCAAGTTGTTTTACTGTCGTTGATAGATAAGGGCAACAGAGCTACTCTTCTTGTAAATACTGCAGGAATATAATGGCCATGGATCTCTTGAAAAGAAAATTCTTGATAATAAAATAAAATAGAGCCAAACAAGAAATGTAACCAAATAATGCAAGACTGACAAGGAATGGGAAATAGCAATGAGCACTGAGACCACTGAAAAACATACACAGGGTCAAACAATTGGGGAACATATCATTAATAACATAAGATAATATTATAAATATGCATTTTATAAAAATAACTATTGGGAGCATTAGCAGCACGTTTTTTGGTTAGAATAGGAAATATAAATGTCCACAAATTTCCTTTCTGGAAATTGGGAGTAAATCAATCCTATGCTTAATAAATCCTCAGAAGAGAGAAATTCAAGCATTAAAGTTATTGTTTTGCTTTCTAAAAAGAGAAAAAATCATAAAGCACCATCCTTAAAAAAAATTACCAATGAGACCATAAATAATTATCCGCCTTCCCAATTGGCATAATGAAAAAACCCACCAAAAATACACAAAAAGAAAAAAAAGAGCACACTAAACACATTGCAATATAGTGGATGAAAGAAATAAAATCAAGAACTTATATTATAAAATAAATTTATGGTGTGAAAACCAAATTTTTATACTGTAAATGTAAATGAAACATGTATAAAATTAGACTCTAAGAATGGCTTTAAAAGCTGTGGACCACAGGTTGCCTCTCAGAAATATTCCTGGAACAAAATGACATAGATTAAAAGGGCAAAAATATATTAGACAACTAGGCAAACAAAATCAAGTAGGAGCCATGATGGTCACATAAGATGAGGCTGAAATAGAATAATTAAATAATTCCAAACAGGAATGCTTAAAGTGTGTAAACCCAAACAAAGATCAAATATACATTTATTTTCTTTCTACTAAATAACAAAATGTTTAAAAGTGCAAAACTGCAGAAAATAGACAAAGGTGTTATCATGAAAAAAAATACTAGTTATTTAGTTCACTTCATTTATCCCTTGAAAGATCAAATAGTCAAAAATAAACCAGGCTATGAATCCAAACAGCATGAATACGAAAATTGACAACACACACACACACACACACACACACACACACACACTTTATGCTCTAAAATTAGAGAATTAACTTCCTTTTCAAATGCCTTTTGATTTTAACAAATAAACATATATAGGTCCCAAAGGAAGCTAAATAAATTACAAAGAGAGTATAAAGTGCTTCAGTATTCATGCATATATTCCTAAAAATGAGAAGAATTGATGTTTCTAAAAAACATTTGAAAAATCTTTTGAATCACTGACTTTAATTAAAATTCATCATATAAGATTTAGCTTGTTAAAGCTGCTTTTATTTAAGACTGGCCTAACATTCCAGAAAAGAACTTAACCTTCCAGAAAGATCCAGGGACATTGATTTTGCCCAGTGCCTAAACAATCAGTCCTGGACCATCACAGGTTTAGGCCCTGTCCTCATTCATGCCAGGAGTTGCCAATGTAGAGAGTCTTGCTGTCATCATTCATCATACAGCTTGCAAACCAAAGGTTGGACCCCAGTCCCTAGTCCTACCAGGGACAAGGTTTGTGATTTACTGAAACCTAAATGCTGAGCTCACAGGACTGATCTGAAACCCAGGTCCTGTCACTTTGTGTAGCTAATGTGTCCTAGACTCTTGTCACAGAGGGGGAGAGGCTAGTGCTTTCCTAATCATGAAACTTAAAAGCTCCAGATTCAAAGGCTGTGGTCACTTTCCCAGAGTCATACTCCTGCCCTTCTAAATCCCTGCCAGTGCCCTGGAATGCATAGGGCAAGGGGACCTTTCTATCCCTGCTTCCGCTTCTGTCTCCATCAAGTTTATCCACTGAATGTTCCCCCTATCGGGCAGTATATATGTTCTCTGGCCACATGTGCTATTTGTATGAAAACAGAAAAATAAAAAAATTTTTAAAAGCTAGAAATTAGGAGTTAAGAGAACTAAAGTTAAGCTCTCTTAACTCTTGGTTAAAAGGAAAATAAAAACTAAAATGGCAGTATAATAAATAGTTAAATGCTGCATATGGAAAGGTAAGATGCTACAGTCAAAGCCAAGTTCAGAGGAATGAGTATATT
>JAJEJO010004948.1:48520-85653 GCA_020662805.1 Glaucomys volans
TTTATTTTCTGTTGCAAATAACACAATACCAAAGACTTGGCAAATTATAAAGAAAGGGGGTTTATTTTGACATGCAGCTCTGGGTCAAAGTCAAGGGCCTGCATCTGGAGATAGTTTTTTTGCTAACAGAGTTCCAAGGTTATGCAGGGCATCACATGGCAGAAGGTAGGAAAAGGAACAGGCACCTGTGTGTACTTTTGTGTTTGTGTGTGTGTGCATATGCAGGTGTATGTCTTCTGGTCTCTCTTCTTATAAAGTCACCATAATTCCATCATGAATGCTGCATCCTGATGACCTTTCAAATTCTAATTACTGCCCAAAGGCTCCATCTCAAAAGACCATAGTCACATTAAATCTCCACCACCTTAACAACCTTGCAATGGGAATTGAACTCCAATATGAGTTTCAGAGGAGACAAAGTATATTCAAACCTTAGCACATGGAAGTAAATTATTTAAAATTTTTATTAATGCATTATAATTATACACAATAGAGGGCTTCATGGTTACATATTCATACTGGCACATGAGATAATTTGGTCAATTTCATTCCCCAGTACCTTCTTAATTAATTTTTAGTCTTAAGAATTCATAAACATAGATCTGAAGAAAGAAAAAAAGTCAGTCATGCATTAGAAAACAAATGGAAAAAGAGAGCTGGCTCTCTGAACAAATAAATAATAATATGATCAAACTAGTAGCTAGTTAAAAACCCACACATTTGAAGGAAATTAAAAATGAAATGATAAAATATATTTATTCATTCAACAAATGTTTACTAAGCGCCAGTATATAGGCATATTTCCAGGTAGGTTCTTAGTATATAGAGATCAAAGAAATAAGAATATTGAATTCATGGAGCCTGCATTCCCATGGGGATGACAGAAAATAAATATTCCAAATAAAAAAATGTATAACATGTTACTAAGGAATAAGTTCTAATATAAAAACCACAAAGGGAAGTGAGGAATGCAGTGTGATTGTTTTCAAGGGAAGTACAATTTTCAACATGGCGTCTAGGGAAATGACATTTGAGCAATGACTTCAAGTTGGGGAGGGAGCAGGCTTGGTGTCCATCTGGAGAAGGTGAAAAACCCTAGAGGGAAAAGCAAATGCTGGGTCCTGAGGCAGAAGCAGTTAGAGCCACAGAAAGGCTTTGTCAAGAGAGACTTGATCTGGTATACATTTTTTAAAGGAACATCTTGCTTCCTCGGCATTATAGACTGAATAGGGGTCCAGGATGAGAACAGGAAATTAGTTTATGGAAAAAGAATATTACTTTGGGGAAATAAGTAGATCTCATTTACATAAAATAAGAGGTTTGCTTTTATTCTGTCCCTTCATGTAAAGTAGAGAATAGGGAATCTTGCTCATGGAAAGGAAAGAAGGCAATGCCCAGTCTGTTCCCCCTGTAAACATGGAAATTCCTGATACATTGGCAAAAAGTTAAATAGTTTGTACTAGCAGAACTATCTGTATTTTTAGAGTGCTTTCACTGGTATGTAACTGGCATTTACAATTTACGAGGCACAACCTCCCTGAAATATGTTATGCATGCTATTTTCCATGTCCAAAATCTGTGCAAAATCAGGTTACTTGGGATATCACAGGAAATCTCATCTAATACCCTTTGCTGAAGTGATTCTGCAAAGAGAAAGAAGGACCTCTCTGATTCATCCCATGATTCTGTTCAACCTTGAAATTATTAGCAGTGTCCTTGATACTGAATACCACCTCTGATTCAGTCGTCTGATTTGACAATTCAATCCTTGGCATTGTCTAAGCAATAATCCAGATGAGAGGGGAGGGTTGCTTGCACCAGAGTAGTAACAGAAGTGGTGAAAAAGAGAAGCTATTAGGATTTTGGGTCTGTTAAAAGGTGAAGTTAACCACCTTTTAAGAGGAATTGGATGAATGGTGTAAGATAAAACAAAGACTCAAGGTTATTCCAAAGATTGGGCCTGAGAATTAGGCAAAACATAGGAATTGACTCTCCTCATCCAAAATGCTTGGCACAGAAGTGTATAGGATGCAGATAACTTTGGATTTTGGAATAGTTGCATATATCTTGGGGATGCGTCACAACATGAAATTCATTACGCCTCATATATACCTTATACACATAGCCTGAAGTGAATTTTATGCAATATTTCTAGTGTGCCCATATTTTGACTATGACCCATTATGTAAGGTCAGTTATGAAATTTTCCACTTGTGGCACCTTGTTGGCAGTTGGACAGTTTCATATTCTGGAGGTTTTTGGATTTTCCTATTAAGGATGCTTAGCCTGTGCTCATTGTTATCATCAAGATCGAGGACATTGTAGTAGTGCAGATTTTAGGGAAATTTGAGTTGTTTGCATTAGACATGTTGGGTTTGAGATGCTCAAAATGTACTCAAGCATGTTTGTGTAAACGGTTGGCTATAGAATCTTGAATTTCAGGAAGTGCCAGGGTTGCATAAGAAGTGTATTGTGGTATTTAAAATCATGGGGTTAGAATTGGTTCCTGTGAGTATAGATGGAAAACAGAAGAAGATCAAGGAATGAACACTGGGGAACCCAGCATGTAGGGGCCTGAGAGAGAATGACAGACCAACAGGACAAGGAGAAGAGGTGTCCAATGTGTTATATGAGAAGAGGTTCAGGCAGTTATAGATTAAGTCAAATGCTTTTAGATCACATAAGATGAGGCTGAGAATTCACCACCATTGATCTCAAGCAGAATTTTTTAGCCAAAGTGGTGGGGGCAAAAACCTGATTGGAGTAGGGCCAAAAGAATATGAAAGGGCGTAAATGAGGGACAGCAAATGCAGGTAACTCTTCTGAAGAATCTTGTTGTTTCAGGAAGGTAAGAAATGAATATCAGCACAAGAGTGAAATTGGATCAAGAAGATTAATTGATGAAGTTGGGAGAAATAATAGTGTAGTTGTAGAGTAATAGGAAGAAAAAAAAAAAGAATAGAAGGTGGGAGGAACTGTTGATGCAGCAGAGAATTGCTAGGACCATGTCCAGAGAGCAAAGGCAGGCACACCACAGCAACAGAAGGCAGAAGATCTGAGCACAAGCAGGAAGGAAGAACGCTATGGAAGGCTTTTTCTCAGTGAGTTAGATAGCAGACATCATTAGCTGAGAGTGAGGCTCCTCTGGTAAAGAGAAGGCAGTATGAAATAGAAGAGGAAAAGAGCAAACAAGGAGACTTTATCAGGCAACTGTAAGGCACTCACAGTGGTGAGTGGTGCTAAGTTGAAAGGGAATCCTGGCATAGTGGCTGTGCTTTCTTCTCTAGCCATATCCAGCTGCAGGGTGGGTGCATGGAGGTGGCAAGTGGCTGGCTCAAAGAATGTGACTAAGGGTAGAGGGGCATGAGAGATGGCAGTGCATGCAAAGAAGTGATATCATTGTGTGATCATAGGTGGCGTTGAAGGTAGACAAGGAGAAAAATAAGGACACAAGGAGACAAACTCGTTAATATTGTTATCATGTGTCTTTGTAAACATCTTAGGAGTTATAATACATAGATGCTCCTCAACTCATGATGTGGTTGCCTCCGATAAACTCCTCATTGGAAAAGCATTCAGTGCACCTAACCTCTCAATCATCATAATTTATCAACATAGCACACTATAGAATCTCAGTTGTCTCTCCCCTGATCCTGTGGCAGAGTGGGAGCTGAGCTATTGCCACTACCCAGCATTAAGAGAGAGGATTATATTGCATATTGCTAACCCAGGAAAGATTCAAAGTCAGAATATACATATGGTTTCTAATGAATTTGAAACTCACTATTGCATTAGTGCCATCATAAAGCAAAAATTCGTAAGTTGTGCCTCCATGCCCTTCACAGCCTATATGTAGAACCTTTACTTTTCATGAATATTTCTTTCCTTTCCTGTTCTCCCTCTCCCTCAGTACTGGGAATTAGACTGGGGTGAGGGGGCAGCTCTATGACTGAGCAATACCTCTCTCTCGCTCTCTTTCTCTGTCTTTCTCTCTGGTACCAAGGGTAGAAACTTTAGCCCTTTTAAATTTTTTATTTTGAGATAGTTTTTCTCAATTTCCCACCTTAGCCTTGAACTTGGGATCCTCCTGCCTCAGCCTCCTGACTCACTGGGATTACAGGTGTGCACCACTGTGCCCCGCTCATGTGTATTTCATCTGAAGAAGAGCTGACAGGGTCACCAGATTTCTTTAGGTTCTTCCTATAAATCTAGATATGACCACTGCTAAGACACAGAGAAACATAGTAGTCCACTCTGTGTGAGTGTATTTCCAAGAGTGTATTTCCATAGTAGTCCACTCTGTGTGAGTGTATTTCCGTTGCTACTTATTGTAGGTGTTTAATTCTGTGCAATGTAACAAAGGAATTCTTTTCTACCCCAATAGCCTTTGCTGTGTCTCTTGCATAAGCAAGAATCTTTTCTTTTTCTCTTTTGTGGTTTTTAACTTTTTCTTTATCCCTTAATAATGATTTATTCACACATTGTAATGAATTATATGAAGAATTATAAACAGTTAAGCAGTTAAGTTTCTTAAAATTAATTAGAATTTTATTTTAAAGAATTTTACACCTTTTTAAAGAGGAGAAGCCTCAGAATTGACATTAGAATTATTGGTTGTTATGACAAAACTGTGTGGACCCGTTTACTTAGCATGTTCAGATTAGATGATAAAGTCTTAAACAAAACTTCCAGTTGGGAAAAAAGCAGCATGTCTGGATTTCTGCATGTCTTTTAAGTCATTTTAGTCAATAAAGCACGTTTCAAGGATAGCTGACAGATCTATTTGTAAGACTAGAATAATATGCTCTTTATGGTGGTTCTAAAAATCAAACCTATTTTTAATTTCTTTATATCCAAACACATTTTCATGAGATGCCAACAAACTTAATCTTACTAGAATATTTGCATAAGTGCTATTTTAAGTTAGCTAACATTCCTTTTGCCAAGGGGAGGGTTTTATGCTAAAGCTGAACAATTCTCTGGAGGAGTCCCTCCAGAGACTCAAGATGTCCATTGCTGGGTATTATTTCAAATAAATGATTTCTACTATATTCAAACACGCCAGTTCTCTTTCATTTATTGATGAATGCTGATGAATTAATTGGCTACAGAAGTATGTAGACACAATTTACTAATTCACGTAATTATCATTTATTGTGTCCCACTGTGAATCTGGTGCTGTGCTGCACACAGAATCCAGCCTTGGATTTTATCCTTGTCTCTGGCAGACAGACACTAGTATCTTTAATTGAACACCAGTCTAATAAGTGCCATCAAATACCTTTGAAAAGTAGAAGAATGAAGGTGGCGATAAAATGCTTCCTGCAAAAGTGCTCTGATGTTAATAGATACGAAACAAAAAAACATTGTATAATTACATTTTTTTTTTTCAGTTCAGCAAGCATTTAGAGGACATATGGTGACAACACTTTGGAAGTGGTGGAACCTTGCAAGTAAAATCATAATGACAGAAATCTCTTTGGGGAGACAACACACGTATGTGAACAACACTGTAGTACAATCTACCAACAATGCTAAAAAAAAATAAAAAAGTAGAAGTGTGGGCACTTTAGTTAGGGATTAGTCAGAAAAGCAGTTCCTAAACTAGAAGTATGTATTTAAAGAAGATGAAGAAAATGTACTCTCCTGATACTAGTCCTTAAATAATCTAGACGTGAGCTCTTAAGATCTTGGTGAAGACGGTAAACAAACATTAAAGGTCTGGAAGGAGTCTAGGGCATGGTTTTAGAGTACGTTTATCTAGGTCTTAAGGTGCAGTGATCTCCTGTACCAAAATCTGATGAAAATAGAATATCTAAAAGGAAAATTATAAGCCAATTTTACTTATAAATATGGGAAAATCCTTGATAGATAGTTGAAAACTATAGACACTTTAAAAATTTCACCATAAATTTTATTTCAGATAGGCTAGGAAGCTTTACCATTAAGATTCTTTTGGTAAAAATCCTTAAGTTAATAAATTATTGGAAAATATAAAATTATTAAAACATTTATCAAAACAGTCTTTGAAAACATTTCAGGGTCATCCTGCCTTTGAAAAAATATCAGGGTCATTTATGATTTAGATAAATAAACTTTAAAATAGGAAAGAAATTTTCTTAAAAGCAAATTTAAACCCACACAATTTAAACCCAACCTCAACTAATATATCATTTGACTAAAATGATAGTCCTTTTCTTCATATTCAGGAACAGATATGATGCCAACTAATAGCAGTATCTGTCAGCAAAATTTTGGCATTTCTCACTAACATGATAAGAAAGAGAAATAAATGGAATAAATACTGGAATATGAGACAAATTCTAATTATTTGAAAATAATTTGCCTACTGAGAAAACACAAGAAACTCAATTAAAAGTATTTTAGCCCAAATGAAAGTTTCAGTGTGGTTCATGGACACAGATTTTTATGTACGTTAGACACTCTTTAATGAGAGTACTGCAGGAGGAAGAATGCTCCAATCTTAGAAATCCACAAGCGCCTCAGAATCATTCAGGAAAATACTTTTCTGTTGTTGTGCTGTTGTTTTAGGGTAGAGGAGAATCCAGCAGAGATCAGCAGAACATTTGGAGGGGAAACTGGAGAGCCAATGCAGGTGACCAGTGAGGTCTCACAGGAAAGGGGCCTGTCTCACGGTCACCCTGTTTCCAGAAGCTGATAGGCATGGCATTTCCCACATGTTTTTTTTTTTTTTTCTTTTTTCTTTTTGTGATTTTCCAGGTTTGGGGAGGAAGAGACAAGAGGCCTGTTGAAAAAGGGACACCTGACAGGTTTAAGACAAAGCAGGGAATAAGAAATGGGGCAACTGTGAACACTTGATCATTCACTGAATATAAATTTTTAAAATCTTCTGACCCAAACAAATGACAGCCTATGAATAACTTCACACAGTTCTAAGACCCATATAACGAATAGCATACGATTTATAAAAGAAAGCCAGAACATGTACTATATTCCTGCATGATTAGCCCTTATGCCATAAAATGTATATTCTTTTTACATTGAGATATATATTTAAGGCAACCAGACTCCTGCATGTTTCTGCAGATGATGTGCTGATTTTGAACTTTTTGTGAAGAAAATAAATGTGGATGGATATTTTTTGAAATCTTAAAAAATTGCTGGTGAGGACTATCCCCACCAAATATTAAAATGTCTATTGTTAGAACAATATTTTGCACTCAGCTAAAACCATATTTAATTCTTAAAGACTAAGATCAGAAAAAATGCAAAGATGCCCATTTGTGCCACTTCAGTTAAGCATTGCACTGGAGATTCTAACAAAGGCAATTAAGCAAGAAAAAGAAATAAAAGGTATCTAGATTAGAAAGAATGAAGTAACACTATCACAGATTACATAAACATATATGTAGAAAATTCTAAGCAATACACTCTCACACACAAACACATTGTTAGAGCTAATCACCAAGGATTCAGAAATATCAGATCACAGGACAAAAATCAATTGCCTTTCTACACACTAGCAAAAGACAACCAAAAAATTAAAATATCAAAATAATTCTATATACAGCAACATTAAAGGAATAAAATACTTAAGGATAAACTTAAGAAAAAACTGTAAATTTTGTACAGTTAAAACTGTAACACCTAAGAAGATCTAAGTAGAAATATAACCTATTTTCATGGATTGGAAGAATTAATATTATTTTCCTAACTTTTATTCTAATACTTTAAAATTTTACTTGGTATATTGCAATCCCATTGGGACTTGTATATATGGTAAAAACTGAGATTCTAATTTTATGAAAATGAGTGATTGAAGAGTTTCTCCATTGATTTGAAATGCAACCTCTAACAAATAAGTCCCTGTATATATTTATCTTTCTAAACTGATGTATTTATTGTTTTGTTGGTACCAAACATTTTTTTAAACTTCCTTAGCTCTGTTTTTCTTCTTTAAACTTTAGCTATATTGCACATATCATAAAATTGACCCTTCCAGAGTGTACAACGAATTGTACAAAATGATTTCACAAAATTGTGTAAATGATCATCAATTAATTTCAGCGTGTATTTGTCACCTCTCAAAGGAACCCTATAGCCCTACTAGCTATCACTCTTCATTCCTCCTTTCCCAGTTCCTGGCAATTAATAGTCCACTTTAGTTTCTATGTATTCTCATGTTATGAAAATTTTAGTTAGATGGAATCACACGATATTCTTGAGCAATTTTGAATATGGTGCAAAGGACTCAACTTCTTTTTCATATGTATATATTCAATTGTCTTAGAGCTATTTGTTGAAGACATTATTTTTTCTCAAGTACGTTGTCTTGGAACTCTTGGTGAAAATCAATTCCCTATACATAACATGGGTTCATTTCTGAATTCACAATTCTATTCGTTCATCTATAGATCTCTACCTATGTCAGCACCACACAGTCTGGATTACTGTAGCTTTGTATTGTTTTGAAACTAGGAAGTGGAGAATCCTCCAATCTTGTTCTTCTTTTCAAGATTGTTCAGCTCTTCTGGGTCTGTTGCATTTCCACGTGAATGTTACCATCATCTTGCCATTTTCCTGCAAGAAAAAAAAAAAAAGTCCAGTTAAGATTTTAATAGGATTGGCTTGAATCAATTTGCACAGTACTGTGTTTGTGTACCTAGAGTGCAGGTATGACCCTCTTAATTGAAGAAGTTAAAAGCCACAGAGGAAACAACTATTGATTTATTAACAGAACATTTTTAAAGCGCCTGGCAATAAACATACCCAGATTGAATAGCACAGTACATGAGACCACTGTGTTACCTAAATTAAAAGCCCCATTTCTCTCTTTTTACATTGCTAGGCTTATAGAGAAAAGCAAGGATTTTTTTTTTTGTTTTAATTTAGGTAACACAGTGGTCTCATGTACTGTGCTATTCAATCTGGGTAAGTAGTCCCTCAAATATTTTTTCTTGTGTATTAAATTATATAAATGATGATAAGCACCATCAAGTTGACAGCTTTTTTTTTTTCCAAAACCTGAGCTGCTCAGCAAATATGCTTGTGAATTTAATCCTGCTAATCATGAAAAGATCAGATCTCCTACTAGTCCCATCATGCCTCAGATGACAGCAGTTGCACTACCCTGCACTGGTGACAGGGCTTCATTAATGTGGAAGTCCTACCCTGAATACTAGGAATAGGACTCACCCCACTTCCCCAGGCAGTGTCTCCAGGTCCCAGCTCCAATGCTGTTGTCAGCTTTCGGGGCAGCCTCTCTTTATCTGAGCTAATTTTTAAGATGCTGCTTCTTTCCATCTTTGAGAGTCTCTGGGCACCCAGGTCAGGAATCTGTCTCTATCACCCTATGTAATGGGTGTCACCAATAGCTATGTATGATTATGTATGCTAAATTGAAATAAAATTTTAAAAATTACATCTTCAGTTTCTTTAGACACAGTTGAAGTGCTCCATGATCCCACGTGGCTGGTGGGTACAATAATGAGCAGGACAGAGGAATCTTTTCATCATGTTAGACAGCTCTCAGCTGCTTCAGAGGACTTTCCATTCGGTCTCACATGGCGCATCTGACATTTTCACAGCTGTGTCCTTGTGGTCTAGTTCAGTACTGTACACAGACATGGTACATGCTTAAGTCACTAAATGAATAAATGCATGAAACGAATATAATAATCAAACAACTAGATGAATGAATGGGTATTGGCATTAGAAATGGTTTTGCTCTGTCTTCCTAAAGCTTTTCATGAATTAATCCTTGTAGACTCTTTAAAAAAGCTTTAGTGCATTATAATTTAAATACATTCGTGGGGTTCATTTTGACATGTTCATAAATGATATGACACAGTTTTCTCCATTTCCGTCTCCTATACTACCCCTTCCCTCTTCTGTTCCCTCCCTGATTCCTTGTCCTGTGCTCTACTGGTCATCTTTTTTGTTTACTTATTTATTTTTAATTGGTACATAATAGTATGTATAAAGTTGGAATGCACTGAGATATATACACACATAGACATTTAGCACAAGTTGGTCAACTTCATGAGATTCTTATTCACTCTTAATATCTCAGTTCAGGTTATACTTTGCCAGGGAACCCCGCCCTGTCTGATCTCCCAAACTGGGAAGGGTGCCCCTCATATCATCAGAATTTGTGCTCTAAGGATGATACTTTCCATATTTTATGACTGTTTGCCTTTTGGTCTCTCCCCTACAGAGAAAATTTCTTGAGAGCAGGACCTTTAGCTTCTTATCTGTGTACCCATATTACACAGATACGGGTGCCTGGTAGATTAACTCAGTAATTGGAGTAATGTCTTTGTTCTTTAAGATTCACTTCTAGGCTACTTAGATTGAACTCTAGAAGTGCTTAGTTACCTTTCAGAGTCTTTTTTTTTTCCTTAGAAATACACACAAAAAATCTAGATTCAGGCAGTTAAAGAGAAACGAAAAATCTATACATAAAACCTACTGTAAATTTAAGTTGTCCTGTCTTTTTTCTTTTCTTTTTGTAGGTCAAAGAATCAAACAATCAGGAAAAAATTGTGCAGAGGAACGCTACTGAGTGAACTTGGGCTGTCTTCACTGTCTTCCGTGTGTTCTTGCTTCCTCATTACCCCATACCTGCTCTACAGCTATATAAAGACTAAACAACTGAATGAAAATGCAAAATTATGATCCAGTAAGTTACTCAGCATCATGTTGACTTCTATAAGTTATTTTTTAAATTGGATTTCTTAGAAAAAATACACTTGCCAAAGTAGTTTGACTAAAGCTTTCATTGAGAGTTACTCTAAATCAATGCTTTTAAACGGATACCTTGAAAAGAAACCACCTGCAGTGTTTGTGAAACCTCAGAATGAATTCTTGGCTTCCTCTCCTAGAGGTTTGATTCAGTAGATGGGTCAGGGAGGGGCTGGGCATTTGAGTATCTGTCAATCAAGCTCCTAGGCAGCACAGATGCAGCCTGTATGCGCCCTGAAAAAACTCTTTAACTAGGGTTGCCCTCCATTTTTGTCTTTAAAAGGCACTAATTTTCACTTTATGTTTCTTATTACATGATTCAGGAATTATGTGTAAGAATAATCTAAGTTGGACACAGTGGCTTACGTCTGTAATCCCAGCAATTTGGGAGGCTGAGGCAGAAGGATTACAAGTTTGAGAGCAGCCTCAGCAATTTAGCAAGGCACTAAGCAACTTAGCAAGAACTTTTCTCAAAATGAAAAATAGGAAAGGCAAGGGATATGGCTCAGGGGATAAGCATCCCTGGGTTAAAATCCCCAGTATCACCCCCCAAACCCCAATAATCTAGATGTTTATATCATATCTGATTGCAGAAAATGTTGAAGATTTCAGCTTGAGCAGGCCAGTGACTCTTTACTGTATGAAACCTCTCAGTTTCTAACCTCTGCCATAGTTGTGTATCAAGGTAACAGTGTAATAGTAGTTTGGATTTATAATCAGTAGGCTCTTAAAGCTTATCTATGTCCTTGCAACACACCATTTCATATACCAGCGGCAAAAGCATCTTCCGTATTGTTATTCTGTGCCAAGAATTTAATGAATAAGTAGCACTACAACTACTTCAGACCACCTGTTTATTCATTCTGGGGACCTTTGCTAAGTTTCCTCAAATCTCAAAGGATTTTGGCTCAGGCTTATAAGAAAGGCTTATATCTTCCTATATAAGTTCAATTTCCTTAAAATTTTTAGGTTTGGATTATTCGTTCTCTTTTAGATTGCCACAAAAAGGAGTCAAAGAATTGAGAGAATATTGAAAAGGAAAATTGGAGGGTGTTGTTATGCACAGTGGCTGAGAAAATTGCCTGATCAATGAGGGACATTTGAGAGAGTGGATCAGGGAAAGACATGAACACACAGTACCCATGAGGCAGCTGAGTGTTATGTCCTAAAATCTAATTCATGAGCAATTATTTTTTTCAAATGAGGTCAGTGCACAGAGAGATTATCACATTCAGTTTATTACCTTCTCTACAATAATCAGCCTAGCCTGGCTCTCCATTTGCTATAGTGTGAAAAAAATAGAATAAACTTTTTATAACTAATCTAACTTCACCCGTTCTAAACACAAAACAAAACTATAGTTTTAGGAACTATTTCAAATTATTTGAAAACTTCCATTTCCTACAGCTGTGCAGTACAAATGCAGAGAAGAGCTCAATGTACCTTTGAGGCAAAGAAAAAAGATAAATATCAAATAATGGTCTGCAGAAAGCATTTTGTGGCAGTCTTTTCGATGGAGCTTCCACATTTCAGCCTCAGTGGCCCCACTATTCTTCTCATGCAACAAGACTTCAGGAATTCAATTAAAATTTAAAGATTTATAAGATTCATTCCTCTCTTGAGTAGCATATACTCAAATACCATACAGGATTTTTCTTCCTCTCTCCATTTGATTTATTCCATGATTTGCTCTAGTTGGGTTTTTACATAACAAAGAAGAACTGCAAGGCTTCCAGCTATTGCTTCTATATCATTGGCCTTTGAAGATCACTTTTTAATTTGTTTTATTAGAGAATGATAAGAACCACGACTGGTTTTGACCAAGAAAGTTGTTATCTATCTACCTATCGAAAGCCCTGCCGCCTCTGTAACCAAGAGGATTTGTAAATGCTGAATAAAATTTAAATATAAACAAACCAGCTCTTTGAAGGCATCAGAGGACTAGTAGGGAAGTCAGGCCTTGGGAAACCAAGTTCAGGAAGTGCATTGAGGCAATGCTTCCTCTGCTTTCTTTTAAGCCATGTAGTGGTTCCTAAGCAGTGGAGACCACAGTGGTTGAGCAGAATGGTGTTCAGCTTTTGGCAGTCCTGGGTGTATTGGAAAAGAATAATGGGAGTTCAGAGTTATAAAAAGCAACCAGGACTTGAAGGACCAAGGTCCTGAGCAAAACTGGCTCAGAGAGAAGTGAGTCTAATATTTATTCTTGTTTGGGCCAATTTTGGCTTAGGCTTATAAGCAAGGCTTATATCTTCCTTTCTTAGTTCAATTTCCTCTTGAAGATGTCCCTATACTGCAGGGAATCGGAAGATAGAAATGAAGAAAAAGCAGAGCTCTCAGTAGTCTCATGGTGCGAAAGACATAAAAGTTTGAGCTATGACTGGCCAAGAAAAGGGATCCCTACCAATAACTCCAGGCTTTCATTAAGATACTCTTAAAATAATAAACTCTGGGAATAAAGGGAAACCAAAGTTGATAAAAGTTAACAAAGAATGGAATCTTTCTGGAATCCTCTCAGTCCTTGGATCAATTTGTTTCCTCCCACAGCTTCCTAACAGAAGACAATTGAATTTGTTCTGTAGAAAGAGCATGTCAAGGGGCTGGGGTTGTGGCTCAGTGGTAGAGCGCTTGCCTAGCATGTGTGAGGCACTAGGTTCGATTCTCAGCACGACATAAAAAAGTAAAACAAAATAAAGGTATTGTGTCTATCTACAATTAAAAATATTAAAAAAAAAAAAACAGAAAGAGCATGTCAAACAGAGTCCCTGAAACTTTTCATAGATAATGTCTAACATTCAATCAAAAATTATGGCATGTGTCAGGAGATGTCCCAAAAACCAAGAGTAGGAAAAATCTACTAGGAATAGATCTGTAAGTGAGCTAGATATTGAAATTTGGGATGCAAACTTGACAAATAATGGTGACAAATATTTTCAAAAGATAAATTATATGATGGAGATCTTGGCAGAGAATAGGAATTTATTTTTTAAAAAGCCAAATGGTAATTCTAGATTGAAAGGGCACATTAACAAAAATTACTAACAGATGAGTTTAAGAGCAAATTTGACTCAGAAGAAGTATTTGGTGAAGTAGAATCCAGGTTAGATGAAAATATCCAAATTAAAAAAAATAATTTTAGAAAATGAAAAAATGCAGAATGTAAGACATAGTGAACATTGGTTCAAGGTCTAAACTGGATATAATTGGAAAGCAGAGGATGAAAGAAGTAAAACATAAAGAAATATTAGCCAATATTTCCAAAATATGAGAGATTCAAACAACTGATCCAATAAATTATATGAATCTCACAATATCCATGTACAGGCAAGCACATCATGGTAAACTGATGAAGATGGAAGAGAAAGAAAAGAAACTTCTATAGGTAGAGGACAAAGTACCAAACTGTATTCTTTATGCAAATGGAAGATAAAGAAAAGATAAATATAAAAAAAGATAAACATATAAATCCAAGCAAATACTGATCATCTAAAACAATGATAATGTATTGGGAAGCTTAAAATATTTGGAATTAAAATTTGGAATTAAAATACATATAAAACATGCCAGAAAAGAAAGGGGGGGAGGTAAATGGAATTGAATGGTAATGTCTGTCCTTGCATTGGCGGAGAAGTGGTAAAAGCACAAATTTTAAAAAGTGTGTGTGTGTGTGTGTGTGTGTGTGTGTATACACTAATAAAGAGAAAAGTAGAGGAAAATGTTTGATTAGCTCAAGACCAAAAAAGAGACAAAAAGGAACAAAGAACTGATGGGGCAAATGGAAATAAAATGGTAAATTTAATCCCAAATATATTAGTCATAATTTTAAATAAAATTTAAATGGAATAATAATTTTTTTTAAATACCATCACATTGGATAAAAAAGCCAAACCCAACTATATGATGTTTATCACATAAATATAAGAACACAGAATGCTTGAAAGTAAAAAGATGACTACATCATGGGAAACCTAACCAAAAAAAGCTCTCATAACTATAGAAATAGTAGGAAAAATGGACTCAAAGAAAAGTTTTTATAGAAATATATTAGAAATATGACCTTTCTTAATTTCTAGGCTTCTTATAGCACAGTTTAAATGTACTTTTTTTAAATCCAAGAGAACTAAAAGGAAAAACAAATTCTACGATTATAGTGAAAGGTTTTAACATCTTTCTCAAGTATGTATAGGAGAAGAAGACAAAAACTGGACAAGAACATAAAGGATTTGAGCAATGCATTTAACACATCTGACCTAAATGCATACATTGAAAAAAGGTGCCTCAGATCTATAGACACATTCTATTTCCATGTACATAGGGAACACTTATCAATAAGGCACCATAAAACAAGTTCAGCCAGTTAAATAAAATTGGAATTTGTGTTCCTTGGTCACAACAGATAGTAGCTGGGATAATAAAAGGATTCCTAGCAAATCCCTAAATATTTATATGTTGTGTAATATTCTTATAAACAATCTGTGGATTAAAAAAAGAAATAATGATTGAAACAAACATATTTTTGAACTGAATGATAAAATACGGCATATAAAATCTTGTTTGATTCAGACAGCTGTGGTTAAAGAAGCAACTGTAGTATTTAATTCAAATATTAGAAAAGAAGACTGAAAATAGTGATATAAACAACCATCTCAAGAAATTGAAAAGCAATTATTTTTGAACAGGTAGAATGAAAGAAAAACAAAAACAATTAAAAGAGTAGGTAACAATGAGAAAGAAAATGTGTCATGAGAAAATTCCATAAAACTAAAAGCTGTTTTTCTTAAAAATATGGCCAAAATTGGAACTTTTGGAATGACTGAAAGAGTGCAAAGGCACAAATGCTGAATGTTCAAAATGAAAAAACAAAGCAAACAACAACAACAACAAAATCAGTAGACTTCTCACTACAGAGCTTATCAGAATTAAGAGGAAATTATGTGTAATTTTACATCAATGAATTTGAACATTTGGAAGAAATGAACACATTTTACAAACTGATAAAAACCTGTCAAAATAATATAAAATAAGCAGAAACTGAAAAGCTAAACAATACTTTGTCTACAGGGAATTTAATTAAAAAGTTGAATTTTTCTCATAAAAAATAAAAACAAAACAACAAAACCTAACAAAACATTCCAGTACCAAACTGCTTCATTAGCAAAATATTTCTAGTATTTAAGAATGAAATAACATTCATTGGGAGAGCAGAAACAAAATGCTCCCAATCTTGTTTTATGAAGCAAGTCTTCACACCAGAACTTGACAAGGACATTTAAATTATAGATTAAAGAAATTTAAATTATAGATCATTCTTTCTCATAATCATAGATATAATAATCTTAAAGAAAATATTAGCAAATTGAACCATATATAAAGAAGATTTTTCCAATTATGAAAGTTTGGTTTACCATTTGAAAACTCAATCAGTGTGATATGTGATATTTTGGGGACAAAGGAGAAAAATAAACCAATTCATCATAGAAAGCAGTGTAGCATTTGTTTATGATGAACACTGCCAGAAATATAAAGGGGTACTTACCAAAAAAGTAGAAAATTTTGTATTTAATGATTTTAGATTTAAAACATTTCCTTCAAGACTAGGACAAAATTTTAGTCAATAAAATAAGACTGAAAACTTTTAAAGTTATTAAGATGAGAAAGGAAAAAATAAAACCACTAATTTTCTCAGAAGGCATGATTTTGTTTGTGGGATTGCATTAAAAATGTAAAGATAGCTGATTAAATTGGTACATAAATTTAGCATGGACCTCAAGACCAGTGCACAAAAATTAATAGCATTTCTATATACTTAGAATACTTACAAAATAAAAATTTACAAATGTACACCATTTACAATAACACCTGTTGTGGTTCAGGCTGTGATAACAGAACACTATAAACTGGGTGGCTTCACCAACAGGCGTTTATGTCTCACAGTTTTGGAGACTGCACAGCTGAGATCAGGGTGTTGGCATGGTTGGGTTCTGGAAAGGGCCCTCTTCCATGTTGAAGTTAACTGATTTGTTGGTGTATCTTTGCATGGCAGAAAGAGAGCTAAAGAACTCTGAGGTCCATTTTATAAGGACACTAATTCCATTCATGAGGGTTCCATATTCATGACCTAATTATCTTCCAAAGGTCTCACCTCCAAATATGACCACATTTGGTGTTAGGATTTCAGCATACAAATTTACGGGAGATACAAACATTCATTCCACACTATCAAAATAAAAATACCTGAACTAGAGCTGGTGAGAGAACAAACTGAAATAACCAATTTGGAGGAAGTTTGGCACTATTTGTTTAAGTTCACATAGCATATATACCCTTGGGTCCAGAATTCTACTCATATGTAGACACCTCACCAAAACATGAAGAACGTAGATGATAATATCATTTATAATAAACTTCTGACCACCAAACAAAGATTTATCCCCCTGCACTAAGCTATCCCAGGGTCATAAAATAACGTATCTTCTTTCATAGGCAACTGATCAAAACTCCTACCATCTTTGGTACAAATGGATGAGAACATAGGAGTGCTATTTTCTACCCTCAAAGATGAATATTGTTTACCTAGAAACAAAAAGTATAATCAATCGGACTGAAGGATAACTTGTATGCTAACACAGTAATTAGTATGGAGGGGGAAAAGAAACCTGTTCTTTGGGGTTCATTCATTTTGTACCTTTTTTCATCATGTTTTTTTAACAAAGTGTTTAAACGTTCAAGTCATCTGTTTAAGTAATGTAGAATTTTTATTCTTTCAATTTTTTTGTTGTCAGAAAAATCATATTTAGATTTCAGAGTCCATGGCTCTTGAAAACTCTGTAAGAATGATTATAATATTGGATAACAGTATGAATGAAAATATGAAAATAGATAGAGAGCAAATACTCTCATTAAAATTAACAAGATAAATGACCCTGTAAGAAAATCAGGTACCTTTGAAAGAGACAAAGATATAAAAGATTTCAGATTTATGGGTAATTTTTAAGGTTTTATGTGTGTGTACATGTGCGTGCACATGCTACAAATAAAATATTTGCAAAAGTCATAGCTTTTCAATTTAGAAAGTTATTTTCCTCACTTGTGGTAGGTAAACACAATTTCCCATTACTGTGCTTATGATTTTTTATGCATATTGTTCTAATGGGACATAAGCTGGGAAGCTTATTGTAAGGGTAATATTATTGTCTTGGTTGTTCCTGCTGCTGCTACTGTTGTTTTTATTGTTATTTTCAAAAGACAAATCATGGTTTTCCTGGTCTTAGAGAGGAAGTTATGGCTGTACTCTGCTTGAGTTATTTTCCAGACAAAGAGAGAAGATGATGATTAAATAAGCACATTGAGGAACCATTATCTGAGATATTCTCTAATCCTCTCCTGCTGACTCGGAAAAGTCATTTAGGATGCATTCAGATGGGATGAGCAGAAATGAGATGCAATGAAGATTCTCTCCATTCCATCTGCCATAGACCCTTCATGGAAACTCAGCCCTCTGCTTACTTAATGCTAATGTGACCACATTTGTTGTCTGATTGATGACATGTCAGAAAAAAAACTTTAGATTGTCATCGTATCTAATTATAACAAAATAATAAAATTATAATGGCTTATGTGTTTTGGCTTTTAAAGTATTTTTATATATATGACCTCATTAGATATTGAGATTCTTGGGGAAAGAGAACCTATTTTCAAATTTTTCAAATTGTTTCCTTAATATCCTAAAGGAGTCCTAAGAACAAAAACAAAAACAAAAACAAAAAACAAAAACAAAACAAAATAAAACAACACAACAACAGCAGCAAAAACCCCACTATCCTGAATTTCTAACACAGTCTTTTTTGAATGTTAACTTTACACAATAGGAACCACAGCGTGCATACTCATTTGGGTCCAGTTTTTGTCACTGAATATTTTATTTGTGAGATTCTTCCATGTTTTCTCATGTGCTTGGGGTTTGTTCCTTTGTATCACCATGCAGTCTTCTGAATGCAGAGGCATTTCTTACCTGCCTTATTCTGATGGCAGACTTTTAGTTATTAGCTGTTATGCATTATAACGCCAGGAACTTTTCTATACATGCCTCTTGGTGTTGAATTGATTTATGCTGAGTGTGTACCTGAGAGAGAAGAATTGCTATGCCATAGGTTATTTTCCTATTTAAATTTGGAGGAGAGTGCGTGCCATACATTAGATGTTGCACAGTTAATGCTCCTCCCAGCAGGAAATCAGAGGTCCCTTTGCTCCATACCTTCCCTATGGTTTAATCTTGCCAGATTTCGTTTTAGCTTTAGCTGGTCTGGGAAGTGTAAGGGAGGTATCTCATAGAGGGTTCGCAATACCATTGGCCTGGTGACTTACAAGGTAAGAATCTTTTCACATTTTTGTTAACCATTTGGATATCATATTCTGTGAAATGTTGCTCAAGTCCCTAGTCCCATTGTTTTGTTTGTTTGTTTTGCATTTTAAA
This sequence comes from Glaucomys volans, assembly GCA_020662805.1. Classification (NCBI taxonomy): domain Eukaryota; kingdom Metazoa; phylum Chordata; class Mammalia; order Rodentia; family Sciuridae; genus Glaucomys; species Glaucomys volans. The sequence goes on from JAJEJO010004948.1 coordinate 67,716, forward strand.
AGGCTTATGTTCTTTTTTCTTATTTACTCATGATTTTGATTATTAATCCTTTATTAGTTGTGTTACAAATAACACCTCTGATTCTGTAGGTTTCCTTCACACACTTCAAATCATATATTCGATGACCAATATTTAAAATTTGAATCAAGCCAGTTTGTTAACCATATTGCTGATGTTTCGTGTGTTTGTTATGAAGAAATTATTTTCCACTGAAAGCCTTGAAGGTGCTTTCCTAACCAGTAGAAGCTTCCTTGCTTTTATTTTGTTCATTTATAATCCACTTGAGATTGATATTTTTATTATGTTTTAAAAGAGAATAAATTTTTCATTTTTCCCCATGTGCTTATTTAATCAGCAATTATTGAATAGAAATGCCATTCTTTCTTCATTATTCTTTATGTGTCAAAACCAAGTGTCAATACACAAGCAGATCTTTGTGACTTTCTCCTAATCCAACTGTCCCTTTTCTTCTGTTGTACCAATACTACCGGTCAGTTACTCTAGCTTTATAATATACTTTGAAATGCCACAGAGCACATTCTTATACCTTGTTCCATTTATTGGAATCTGTCTTGTCTATTCTTGTCTACTACCTTTTCCACATTTATTTCATCAACTAGCCTCTCAATTTTCACATAATACTTACTGAGATTTTGATTGGGATTACTTTATATCTATGGACCAGTTTGGGGAGAATTGAAATTCCTTAAAAATTTGAATCTTCCACATTATGGACATAGTATGGTCTTCATTTTTGTCTTCTATACTTTTTCAAAAGGTATTTTATGTGTTTTCTTTTATTATAAATTGTATACATCTCTAGTTTTATTTATTCCTAGATACTGATTTTGGGTACGATTGTAAATGATATGTTAGAACATTTTATTTTCTAGTTGTAACAAATGTATGGAGATGATTTTATATATTGACCAGTATCTAGCAAACTTACTAAACTTATTCTTTAATTCTGTAATGTATCTAAAAACTTCTTTGAACTTTCAACTTACAAAATGATATCATCTCTAAATAGTAATTTGCTCTCCCTTTCCAATCATTGCACTTTTTTTTAAACTAGGAATTGAATGAGGCTCCTAACATACTGAGAAACATCCCCCAATTCGTTTTTATTTTTTAAATTTTGAAACAGGGTCTCCTGAAGTTCTCTTTGAACTTGCAATCCTCCTGCCTCAGCCTCCCAACACGCTGGAGGATTTATTTTATCTTGTTTTTTTTTTTTTTTGGTACCAGGGACTGAACCCAGAGCTACTTAACCACTGAGACATAGCCTCAGCCCTTTTTTATATTTTATTAAAGACAGGGTCTCGCTGAGTTGCTTAGGGCCTTGCTAAGTTGCTGAGGCTGGATTTGAACTAGCTATCTTCCTGTCTCAGCCTCTGGAGTCACTGGGATTACAGACATGCACCACCACACCCTGCCGACACTCTTGATATTTGTTGATATACTGCAGTGACCATTGCCTGGAGGAAGATGTGGAGTACCAGTGATAGGAGGCATTCCTATTTTATACCCCATTCTAAAGGGAAACAGTTCTAACATTTCACCATTTAGTACAAAGTAGATTTTTTTAAATTAGTACTTATCTATTAAGAATTTTTGTTTGAAATATTCATTACTAATACATGTTGTACTATCAAATGCCTTTGAAACTATTGAGATGGTCTTACGATTTTTTCTTCTTCCATCTGTTAGTATGATGAATTCCATCAAGTGAGTTTACAAATACTAAAGAACATTGCATCCCGGTAATATTTCCTGTATGGATGAGCAAATGTCAAGTTTTTAATTGAGAGACCTTGAAAATAGTATGTATTTTTCAATATTGGGTATAATAGTTATTTACGCCAATTTGTTATTTGTGCTTTTCAAGTCGCCTATGCTCTTACTATTTTTTTGTCTGCTGGCATTGGTAGTGAGAAATATGGTAAAAGTTCCCACTATGTGTTTCTTAGGATTGTTTAGTTTATTCAATCTGTTTATTCATTCATTCAACAAATAATTATTCTGGGTCCTTCAAATTTTAAAAAACATGGACTATGGAATTAATTGAGGACATTTTCACTAATTAAGGAGACCAGTTTCACTTTACTCATTTTAAGGCAATGCTATTAACTTACAAATAAATTTAGGATTATTATATCTTACCATTGAAGGAAAAATAACACTTTCATTTTAATGAAATGTTTATCTTGTTAAATACTTCTTGTCTTATAACTTACTTTGATATGGTTATACAATATTTCTTTGGCTAGTTTGTGTAATCTACATATTGTTTTTAGTCTTTAATTTTGCCTTTCCCTTTAAGGATTCCAAACATGTTCATTTTGGAAACCTTCTTGGATATGCAATGTGAATGCATATGAAAAAATAATACATTTATAATACTTACTATGCCAGGTCCTTAACTATGCACTTTGCATAAATTAGTTTATTTAATTTGCCTAATGACCCTATGACATAAGTGAATGTTCTTCTCATCACTCTTGTTTTGCAAGCAGGAAAACTGATGATCATAGAGAAAAAAAGTACTTTCCCAAGATTACACAGTTTATGAGAGGCAGAGCCAGGATGGAGATCAGCCCTGTGACTCCAGAGACTTTTTTTTTTTTGCTGACTATACTGTGCTACCTCTTGGGAAAAAGTTAGAGCCCAAAAGGAAGAGATGATGGAGGGAAAGGGTTTTCCACCCAGGCAGCCACCTGAAGCCTTCTGCTCAGAAGGGGCCCTGTGCATGGGGTGTAATGCATCATTGTCTCCAACCTGAAATTCTTAATAATTTTATCTTTGGATTTGTGCTTTGTAAGTGAAGAGCGATGAGATCATGGAGCACACTTTGAGGACTTAGAACCTCCTTGGCATCCTAGGATGGATTTTCAGTCACCTGCTTCCCTGACCCATCCAGCAGACCCACCGTTGCCTCCCCACTACGTGGGCATCTAGGCTCAGAGAGGAGTCAGCTCCTATACTCTAAGTCATGGGTGGTCCCACCACCTGTGAGGGTCTGCACACACCCTGTGAGTATCCCTGCCAAGTAGTACCACATTCAATAGCAAATAAAAACCACATGACACGAGAAGAGAGACCACAGAAGAAAGACGGTTCCTTTCCCCTTCCTTCCTGCTTTATGAAAGGGTGGGTTCTCATGTTTTTATTTTACTCTGGGCCTGCAAATCATATCTCCCAACCTGGTAGATGTGATTTGGTGTGTTGTTAGTTAAGACTGCACTTTCATTTTCTTTCACACTTATATCTTAAACATCTTTAAAATACATTTTTATGTTAAGTATTTAAAAATGCACGATCCTTTCATAGCTCCTATATACAATTTGTACTTCACTGTGGATGTCTGCAGTTTGCTGAGCCCCATTACATGTATCCATTCACCTCTGCCTCCTGAGTCCCCAGAGTGGTAGGGATATGAGGGAAATATTTTCAACCTTATTTTGCAAAGAAACAAGTTAGTCAGTCACTCAAGATTTCATAGTGAACAAGTAGATGAACTTGGACTTGAACGTCAATGTTCTATCTCCAAAATTGTTCTTTTTCTTTTCCCATTAAATTATAACTCACTTTTAAGAAGACATTATTTTGAATATCAAAGAGGACAATTTTATGTCCAACCTGGCTATGAAATTTCCACATGGCTTTTTTAAAGCAGCTACTTATTAAGTACAAGCTGCTACTCGCATGTTTTATCCACATGGCACCGTGCTGCCAGTTTTACAATGTTTTCAGCTGCTATCAAAGAAATAAGTAGCTGAAAGTAGGTAATTAGGATTGTACTGGGAGTTTGGAAAGTGGGTGGAATGTCCTTAAAATTTGAACATCTGGTTGTTATACTTAGTGAGCAATAAATGATTAAAGCATTGCTGACACCAGCTAGTAGAAATATATCCAAAGCTTCAGTTTATGTGGGTTTTGTTTTCAAAAGGACCAATGATAAAAATATAAAAATCATCTAAAATGTGACTAACCCACATGATTCACCTACGCTTGGTCAATTCATCCTAGTTGGCATTTCACACAGTATGTTAAAATGTTTGGTGTCATGGTGTTCATGACCATTGCTGTGTCTGCAGTTCCTCCAATGTACATGCAAAGATCCTTCCCTATGAAATCACTCTGAGGTCTTCCAGGTTTACCACTGGGGGCACACCATTGAGCTCGCTCTCCTACCCTGGTATGGCCTCTTTGCTTGTTATCTATACTTGGGAATTTAATTCACTTATTATGCTCACTTCACTTATTATATAATAAAAAGGCAAATTTTAACAATAATAATCTCATATTAAAAACAAGCTGAAAGCAAATATTGAAATAGGATGATTCCAAAATTATTTTTCCCCCTGAATTTGCTGTTTCGCAGAACACACTCAAAAGCTGTTGGGTGCTAAAAATATGTTGTTTCCTTATAGAGAAGAGTGAAGTAGTGTCCTGCATGGTGGACTGATCGCATAAAACAAGATTCTTACCTAGGCTCATTTAAGTTAACTTCTTGTTTAATGGAAGACTCTGGGTACCAGATTTAAAACAAAACAAAGACACTTTAAATTTTTCAAAAAATGGAGAATGGAAAGCAGAAGTAGGATGAAACTTTTTTTTTTTTTTTTTTTTTTTTTTGGAACTGGGGATTGAACTCAGGGATACTCGGCCACTGAGCCACATCCCCAGCCCTATTTTGTATTTCATTTAGAGACAGGGTCTCACTGAGTTGCTTAGGAACTCACTGAGTTGCTGAGGCTGGCTTTGAACTCGCGATCCTCCTGCCTCAGCCTCCTGAGTTGCTGGGATTACAGGCGTGAGCCACAGAGCCCGGCATGGATGAAACATTTTTGAATTTGTAATGAAATGCCCAGACGTTGAGCCAAAGGCACTATGGAGTGTGGAGGGAAATTTTGAAGCTAGGATCATAAAATATTATTGGAAGTCTGGGAGTGGTAAAGTAAGACAGTTTGACAGGCTCTGCAAGACTCAAGACATTGGAATTGAAGAGATGATAAATGGTTAAAAGGTTCAAAGGTCAGTGGTCTCAGGAGTCTGATTTTGTATGATTGCTTTTCTGCTCAGGATCCAGACTTCACCCTGCAGATCCTCCACTCCTGCCTTCCATCTGGCCCGTCTTCTATAGGTGTGCTCCTGTCAACCTTCTGGGGACAGAGCTCTGCGGTGCTGCTGCTATTGCATGTTAGGTCTGCACTTGCCTCCCTTTGATGCTGTGAGAGGTTCTGTTCACACCTACGAGGAACATCCTTAGAGAAGAAAAGTGGAACTTCCTTTCATTTCCATCTCTTTGGATATAAGCCACCTTCTGATTGAAAAGAGTGGTTGCGTTTACTTAGGTCTACAACAGTGCCACTTTCATCCTTGCTCCAACCGATTCTGCCCCTAATTCCTACAGTGGAAAAGGTGGGGCATCAGCTTGCTCCTCAGAGTATAGTCCATTTCTTCTTGTAAAAAGCAACCTCTTCAATTCAGACTCAAAGCCTACTCGAGATTATTTCTTCTAGTTCAGAAAACCTCCCTCTGCTCATCTTTCCCTAAGCCCAGGAACGTTTGAAGAACTCGGGTCTTGATGTGATCATGTGGTCTGCAACACTGAAGTAGCTGTGGCCTGATGGATAGTAAACTGAAGATTTCCTCAAGAAAAAAAAATTATTCTTCAAAAAGTAGTAGCTGATCATGTAAACAAGTAGGGAAAGCTACTTATTCAATCGTTTAAAAGTCCAAAAGAAGATGACAGAGTTGCACTGAAAAGGTATCCTATAAGTTGAATGTTTACATCGTACATTTCCACTTTTATGAAGTCCCTCAAGAGTTTTTGGAAATTATTAGCTTCTACAGTGGGCAAAAGAAATAATGCATCATTTAAAGCACTTTGTAAACCAAAAACTATACCAATGCAAAATGTTATTTATTTTTCTTATTTCTTTTGGATGTTTTTCAAACCCTGGGAATGTAAACCTGTGGGTCCATCATCTCATAATACAAGAACTCTATTTATTTTATTTTCTTGATACCAGGGATTGAAATCAGGGACACTTAACCACTGAACAACATTCCCAGCACTTTTTATTTATTTTTTTCATTTTGAGCAGAGTCCCACAAAGTTGCTGAGGATGGTTTTGAACTCGCCATCTTCCTGCCTCAGCCTCCTGAGCCCCTGGGATTACAGGTGTGCACCATCACACCCAGCTGCTGATTTTTGAGATAACTTAATTTTTAAGATTTCCTATCTGCTTAATTACCCCAAGCCCCTCCTCCTTCCTCCACCCCACACACACAGCCAAAAATGGCTAATTAATTCATCTTAAATCTAAAATTATTATCTTCAAAATAGCCTAAGACTGCATGGCTCTCAAATCTTCTCATATTCACAGGCAAAGGGGATGTGCTTCTTTCTTCTGTGGGTATATTATAACATCCGCAGTAAAATCACTGTTTAGCCTCTAGTCTAGAGTCTAGAAAACTGAAAGAAGTAATTGAAGATAAAGCAAATACTTTTTGGTGGTGCAAATAAAAACACTGTGTGTAGAACAGCAGCAGGTGTGAATGATTTCACTGCTTTGTGCTTTGGATGTAGGATTTACCCCGTTCCTGAGGGGCAGCTCTGGCACCGACTGAGACAGCACGGTGGCCTGCACAATCTCTCCTCAGGCTGGATGTAGGAGTAGGAAAATGCAATCATTGCTGTTGTTGAAAATTACAAGTATTCTGAGATTCCTGCTCTTTTTATTTAAATACAAGTGTTCTTCTGGAGGCGGGAGAGCAATTTGACAGTGACTGACATTATAAAGGTGGTTTTATAGCTTTAAACACACCTGAGTTTCCAGTTTTCATTTTGAAGATTTTAAAAAAGTGATTTAAATTGTGTGTTGGTCAGCTGTCAATCACTAGGATGATATACACCTGAGGTATTAACTTACAAAGAAAAGCTCTATTTTGGCTCATAGGTTTGGAGCTCCCAGGCCAAGATTGAGCGACCCCATTGCTTTGGACCTCGGGTGGATGTGCCTGATAGCAGGGAGTGCATGATAGCAAACTTCTGCCTCATTGCCAGGAAGCAAAGGAGGAGAGGAAGAGACAAGGTCCTGCAATCCCCTACATGCCCTATGACATAACAACCTCTCACTGAGTCCAGCCTCTTAAGGGTCCCATCATCTCCCCAGTAACCTTACCCTGGGGATCAAGTTTAGCGCATGTTCTTTGAAGGTTGTTCAGCATTCAAATTATAGCAAACTATTTATTTAAATATGTGGTTTCTAAAATGTAGCACAGAAACTATATGTGATATTGTTTTGTTTATTCAGCTATTAAGATTTTTAAAATTAAAGACACAAATACTTCTGGCAGTGGAAATGTGTATTTTAGTCAGTAGGTAAAGAAACCTCAGAGAGAAACTAGGAATTCTGTTCTGGAAACCAAGCCCTGTATTTTGTACCCTCATTGTAACCCATCCTAATGTAGACAAAATATAATTTATATGTGCTTCAGGAGAAAAGCACAGTACAAGACAAACAGGTACAAGAAAAACAAACCCCAAACAAACAACAGCACAAATTCCAAGAAAGTAGGAGGGTCTTAAAGGGGGAAAAAAGACATTTATTTAAGTCATTATTTATTCTTGATAGTGATACCGCTGTTTACCGGTAACTGAGTTCTGCTTCCTCAGGTGTTGAAGTACAACGCCAGAGAAGCACGCCAAGGCAGGCATATTAAGCAGATTTTATTTAAAGGTAGTAACACAGACTTCTCCCCTCGTGGCTGAGGTTCTAGAATTCCCCAGAAGTGAGCACACCCTACATCTTTTATAGGATAGGGTCTTCTTTGTTCTGTTCATTCCTCTATCTCTCCTTCCTGCCTAGTGACTAGGCCACTGAGTGACACAGCAAAAAGGTGAGGTGCGAATGGCAGGGGGAAGGGCCACCTGGAGATTCAGGTGGGGGACCAGGAGGCATTAATTAGCAAGCAGGCAGCAACCTGCCTGCAGCTTTTGGGGAGGGGCAGTTAAGCAGGTAACCTCGGTGATCAAAAGGGCTCTGGAGGCACTGACATTCCAATCTCCCATGGGCGGCCTCTGAAAGCACCCAGAAAACCACTCCAGATGCAGGAACTCATGCAAGAGATTTTATTAGCAGCCGAATGGAGTGTAAGGGTAAGAGGGAGAAAGAGAGAGTGAGTGAGACTGAGAATAAGAGTGAGAATAAGAGTGAGAGTGAGAAAAAGAAAAAGGGAGAGAGAGAAAAGAGTGAGAGCAAATTGCAGAGGAATTACCCTTAAATAGTGAAAGCCCATGGGCTAATTGGACCAATGACTGACAAAAAAGCTAATGATCTAAATTAAAAACTGGTGTGTAGGGAGGGGGCGGAATCAAGGGAGAAATGACTGTGTTGTACCCAAAGAAAACAAAATCATCCAAGCCGACCACGTAAAGCCAAAGGAAGCCTTTATTTTAGCTGGCCAGTGATGACCTCTCTTACACCTAAAAGCGGTGTGCTGGGAAAATCCTGTGTTAGTTCTTTTCTTGCCAACTTTTGTAGGGCTCAGGAAGGGATTAGGGTGGGGCTATAGGGAGGGGAAGGGATTGGGGTGAGGCTGACTCTCCTGATGGCACTGGAGAATCTCCCTGGGGAGCACCAACATTTTAATCTGTTTTCTGTTGCTATAACAGCTGCAGCCTTGTTCCTTTCGGTCTCCAACTTCCCAGACTCTGAAGGCCTCCTTTCCTCGATTTGATCAGATTTTCTATTCCACACTAACCTCGTGTCCAATTCTGGCTTCAATAGCTTTGAGACAAACATAGAGAAATTATACTCAGTCTAGATGGCAGGAAAGAAGGCTGAAAAGAAAAAAAAAATTCAATAACCAAAATGTTTCTTCCAATAGCAAATAGAAATCATGGGATTTCCATACATTCATGCTTGGCAAATACTCTACGACCCGAGACTGTCGAGGTCTGCAATAGCTGTCCTTCCTCCTCAGTGTGCCTCAGCATTCATTTGGATAAAATGAGTGACCAAGACTTTTCCATCATTGAAGAACCAAATGTTGGCTAAAGTTAAAACTTAACTTCCCACTTTCATGCAACCATGTCTATCCAGAGAGAACTGACAGGTTTTGTGAGAAAGTTGATGAGAATCAACAATGATGAGAATCTAATAAATATGTGTAGGGAGCCCCTAGAAATTAGTGACCTCTGCCTTCCATTCACTTGACAGTTACGCATGGAGCATTCTTCTTTTCTTCCTCCTTCCTCCTCCTCTGCATTTTCTCAGATCTGTGTCTTCCATCCTCATCTTAAATTTCTTTTTAAGATTACTTGAACCAACAGAAACTCATTCCTCCTTCTGAAGCAGATCAAAAGAAAGATGCCTGGGGTGGGGAGTGGCAAGACCATACCTTCCTTCCATTTTTTTTTTTTTAATTTTCTTTTTTCTTTGGCCTTCTAATTTGAATGTATAGTGTGACTCTGAGATGAAAAATGGAGAGGAGGAAGAGATACTTAAGGCAGCAGCTACAGAACTCATTTTCTCAGAGGGCACTCTTCTCAAAGGCTGCCATGTTTCACTGTGCTCCACCGCATTGTGGTAGCAGCAACACTGGAGCGAGCTGACTCCTTGCCCACAGGCAAGGGACCCATGGTCCCTGAGACTGCAGTGGTCGACAGGGGCACTGTGGACTGCTTTACTTGCGAAGCTCTAGGTGCGTTTCCTCTGCCTGATGACTTCCTCCAGCAGTCTCAAGCAGCTGTTACTGAAATTTTGGTCCTTGTCCCATGCCAATCTCATAATGAGGACACGTTCTGAGTAAAAGGTCAAAGAAGTTTTCTTGCTTTGCTAGCAAAGGAGAAACACAGGGGACTCCTGTCCCAGAGGTTGCAATTCTACACATCAAGGGGAGCAGGGGGCTTTTAAAGAGGTGATTCCAAGGCTACATTCCATGTGTTTTGGCCAAGTTGTAATTCACTTGTTAATTTTGGAGATGGTTATTTCTGAGATCTTCCAGTTCCAGAGTCTGAATCACTTTGTTCCTGTGGCGGATGTGTGCTCAAGGACAGATGAATCTGCCTAAAATGGGAAGAAAGGTTTCCCATGAGATTCGGGAGGGAGAAAGATTAGGGAGGGACAGGGAAAGAGGAAGAGAAAGAAACATGTCCATTTTAAAAGTAAGTCGCAGCAGCAGCAGAGCAGCAAGGGCTATATTCAAAGCATAAAGTGGACCACGGTTACAGAACCAACTTGGAGATGGAGGTGAAAATGGTCAGGACCGTGGCTTGTACTTCCAGGGAGCACTTCCTATCCCCTAGGTGTCACTAGAGCTCTGAGAAGTTCCCAAAGAGGGGTGGAGACCTCAACTCAGGATAAGTGGGGTTCTGTGCATGCACGATGGAAAGGAATTTCAGCACACACCAGTTAAAGACCCAGATAGATTCATTTAGGAAAGCAGAAACATGTCAAGGGAGAATGTGGGTTATCTCAGGGATGAGACATATTTTGAGGGCAAACTAAGACATAACCATTCAAGGGAGAATGCCAGCCATCTTGAGAAGGAGAAGTTTTGGGGATAAACCGAGGAATACACATCAAGGGAGAACGTGGGCCATCTCCAGAGGGAAAGACAGCAACCTCTTAGTATGGGGTGTCAATATTTATAGAAGGACCTTGCTAGGGGATGGTCTAGTGGTAGAGCAAGGGTAGATTTACTCAATTTGGCCTCAGTTTTTCCAGCACTTGGAAATTGCTATTTTTTTGCAGAGAAGGGCAGGGATCAAGGGCACAAGCTAAGGACCTGAGCCAGGTACAGAGGAATGGTTGTTTTACATTTCAAAGGTTCATGGGCATGTCATGCATGGCAAAGACTCACTGGCACTTCTCTTTTGAGATTCAGTTTTTATTTCCATTTCTGTATTCCCAAAGTCACAGGGATGGGTTCTGAGGACCATTCCATAAGGTTTCTGGAGGGTCCCAGGCAGAATTGAGCCTGACTGCCCAGAGCAGGAGTTAACTCGCTATTTCGCACTTTATTGAATCATCTTTTTGCTGATACTCTTCCCACCTCCTTTCTCATACTTCCTGGATCACTTCCTCACTACCTTTCCCCAAGTCCTCTGCTTTGGGTTGGTCCTCAAAAGACCCCATGTTGAGACAGTCACTGTGCAACAGTGGTCCACCATATGCTCTGAATAGTCCTTGTGGCTCTGCCATTACAATTGCAATTTATTTTTAAAGCAGACGTGTTTCTCTCTCTTCCTCTTGCCCTTCTCTCCCTAATCAACTCCTCCCCTCCCTATTCTCCCCTCTGTATCTTCTCCCCTTCCTAATCTTAAAAAACAGGATTACCCTTCTTCCCCTTCCTGGACTGAGTTATCTGTCTTTGGGCACAGAAATGAAGTAATTCAGACTTGGAGATGGCACCAAAGTTCTAAGAAATCTCAAAATTAACAAGTGAATTAAAACCCCTGTCAGGGCATACCTGGAATGTAGCCTTTTTAAAACAATCAGTTCCCCCTGATGGAGAGAATCATAGCCTCTAGGACAGAAGTCTGTTTTGCTAGCAAAGCAATCAAACTTCTTTTTCCTTTTACTCAAAACCGTGTCCTCATTATGAGACTGGTATCAGGAACAAGGACCGAGCTTTCAGTAATAACTGTAGTGAAAATCACTGAATATAAAAGGGCTCAGAAATTTTCATTATAAGCAGGTTTCTGATCCATATATTTTAATGGGATTTCCTACAGGGGCATCATATTTAGATATAGCACTTACGGTTAACTGCAAGCCTCAGACACATTTTTTAATTTGATTCTTAGAGGTTGTAACTGTGGTTCACTTTATGCTTTGAATATAGCCTTGTTGCTCTGCTACTGCAACTTCTTTTTAAAATTGACATGCTTTCTTCTCTTCCTCTCTCCCTGCTCCTCCCTAATCTCTCCCCCTCCCTAATCTCAGGGGAAACAGGATTACCTTTCTTTCCAATTTTAGGCAGATTTATCTGTTCTTGAGTACACACTTACCATAGGAACAAAGTAATTCAGACTTTGGGGATGATACCAGAAGATCTCAGAAATAGCTATCTCCCAAATTAACAAGTGAATTACAACTCCAGCAGAGAACATGTGGAATGTAGCCTTTGAATTGCCTCTTTAAACGTCCAGTTCTTGCTCATGGGCAGAGTCACAGCCATTGGGACAGGAGTGCCCTGTGTTTCTTCTTTGCTTGCAAAGCAATAAATCTTCTTTTTCCTTTTTCTCAAAACCTCATCCTCGTTATTGGATTGGCATTGGGGTCAAGAACCAAGAGTTTGGCAACAAATTTGGTGACTCAAATGGGATGCAAGAGCAGCCCTGCTCCAGCTTTTCTGGTCAGGTCTGGCTCTCCAAGGAACCCCACTTTCAAGGTGCTGGCTGAAGGGAACAAAGCTGCAGCCTTTTCTCCCCTGATTCTTCCACCCCCACACCATTTTACAACCTAGATTGTTGCTGACTGTAAACAATCAATTGAGATAACTCACTACCTTCCTAGATTGCTGGCCTGGGAACTTCCTCTCAGTCACTGGTCCAATTGTTATTAGCCTGTGAACTTTCACTACTTAAAAATAGCTCCCCTGCCATTTGTGTGCTCCCTCTTCCTCTCCCTCCCTCCCCTCTCCCTCTCCCTTCCTTACTCCCTTTCTGCCCCCCCTCACCCTTAAGGGCAGATACTCTACTCCTGTGTTTAATAAAATCTCTTGTGTGAGTTCCTGTGTCTGGAGTGGTTTTCTGGGTGATTTCACTGGCAAATTTGTTGAGGGCCAACTGCTGGAGACTTAGCAGACAGGTGAGTTTGCCTCTGATTGAACCAGAGAAGCTATTCCTGTGAGTAAAGGGAGGGACTGAGGGACTGTCCCAGCAACTGCTGAAGCTCTTTTTGCTTTGGGGAATTCCCACCTTCTTCCCCTGAATGGTGGAGGTTGCACCATTCTTGGTCCACTTTGAGAAAAAGGAAACTAAATTCAGTGAAGATGCAACATCCTTGGTCATTTGGTAAGTCCCCCTGTGTGCACCCCAAGACCCTTAATTCTACACATACGGTCCCTCTGGGGGACATCTGTGGTGCCACTGGTGTAGGAGTCATGGTTGAGCAGGACTTGAGAACCTAGGATATTTACTCTCTTCTGATCTGTACTAGGTTTTCATCTGTTCCTTGGCCTTGGACCTGGGAATTTCCTCTGATTGTCTGTTTTGTTTGTATCTCTTACTGCTCCTTTTAAGACAAAGCCAGTACCATACTGATCCTATAGGGAGTCTCTTGGGAGAGATCTTGGTTGTTCAATTTAAGGGTCCCTGTCTGTCAGTCATGGTTTGGGGGCTCTTTGGTTTTCTCTGTTTTCTTTTTTGTAGAATTTTGCAATTGGATTTGGTCTGTCAGAGGTAAAGTAAGTTGAAGAAAGGGCCCCTAAGGGCCACCTACAGGAATAAGCCTGTTTAAGATAATGTTTTTCTGTAATTATCTGACTTTTAAATACCTTTCTGGATTAGTGTACAATCTTGCATTTGGAGTTGTTCTGTCAAAGGTAAAGTAAATGGAAAAAAATTGTACATGCAGGTTTGTCTGTTTAAAGGTTCTCATCTGTCATTCCTTGTTTCAATGATCCTCTCTTGCTTGTTATTTTGTATCTATTACTGGCCCTTTAAGACATGGGCCATGCTGCATTGTTTTTACTGATATGTTCCTAAGCAGAACGATCTTGGCAAAATGGCCCATCTATAGGTCTAAACCCATCTAAGAGAAAGGTGGTTTTCTGTAACAAAATCTGGCCTTTGAATGTAACACAATCTGGATTATTATGCAATCTTGAAATTGAAGTTGGTTTATCAGGGGTAAAGTATATGAAAGATTCTGTATACACAGGCATTTTTATACAATTGCATGATAGGGGGTTTGAACAGCCAGGAACTAAGTTAAAGGTTAAAAAAAGATTTAAATCTTTTAAACCCAATGCAGGCACTCCCAGTACCGTTTCTTAACCTGGTCCCAGGTAGCCACAGACTATCTCACGGTGGGTCAAGGATACAAGCCCTAAACTGGGGGTGTGGGAGGGGGTAAATCCCAGAAAAGCTGCCTGGGCTGTAGGAAAGTAGCCAAAGAGAACCTTTTCTCTGCCCTGCCTTCCAGCCCCTTTTGTCCCTGGGGTGGTGGTGGGGGATGGAGGTTGCTGGCCATAAAGAATGTGGCAGTATGTGGCACTGTTAGTTTATGACCTGGGGACAAGAATATTCTCCCCTTTTAAAATCTGACAGGACACTCCATTTGGCCAGGCCATATCCATCACTGGGGCAAAGAAATTCTTGCTATAACAGTTCCCCATCTAACTAAACGCCCAGGGACACTGGCAGAATAAATAACTGCACCAAGAAAAGAAAAAGACCGAAACAATCAAGGCCAACCCATGTTTTATAGACAGCTTCTGCAAAGGAATCTTCAAGGAAGCTTAAAAAAAAAGGATGGAAAGGGCTTCCTCCACTGCATATCAATATGCTAGAGTAAGACAAAGGCCTCAAAGCAGTCTCTCTATGTACAATTGACAGTGGAGAACTCAAAGTTGATGGCATTGTGGTAATGATAATGGAGACAGGTCAGGCCCCAAAATATCCTGTGCTTCAACCCCTTGAATGCAATCTGTGAGAATAAAGATTAAGGCACAGTTTTTCTATACACTGGATTGTCCAACCCTTATTAATTTGAGATAAAAAGCCATCACCTATAGAACAGGTAGGATATAATGCTAGCATCCTGTGATGAAATTTTTTGTGTAAATTAAATTTACAGATAACATTCATAATTACTGTTTCAGAATATGAATTTAAGAAAGGGTCCAAAATTAGAAAAGATAAAAGAAAGTTATAGGTATGGAAATATTTTAGTATGGAAAATTAAAAGATAAAAGAAATGTTTCCAGGTGAGAAATTATTTTGTCTGGTATAGTAATATTCTTGTGCCAAAGTCCAGGATGAAAGAGAGTAAAACTAATGATGCAAAAAAGTTGTAGATGTTTAAGTTGCAGAAGGTTTGTGGAAGGTAAATCTCAAAAAGCTTGCGTTTGTGATTAAATTGGCTATAATTAGGACAGTTAAAGTTATTTGAACTTTAATGTACTGATATGAAACAAAGTCTGAAACAATGATCTGCTTTTATCTATCAAGATAATTTTCTTGTTTTTGTTAGGTTTTATTCCTTGGGGAAAGTAAATCTTAAATGAATTTGGGTTTGCACCTATTTTAAAGTCTTAAATGAATACTTTGTAACTGGTTAAACAAACAATTGTTATTTAGGTTATAACAATATAGTTGACACCCCAAATATATGTGACTAGGTATATGTATGCATCTGAGAACTATATTTATGTAAGACTTGTCTAAGTGTTCTGTAAAAGTTTATAAAATGAAAGTTTATGTAAGTTTACTGGTAAAATAACCAACAAGTGCTCTCTTTAATTCATTTACACACTGTCATTTGAAGACCTATCTTATATCTGTTTGCTTTGACTAAGTCAATTTCTGATCATTAACACTGTTTCCTTAAATGTATAAGAGATTTCAGTCTACCCTTTAATTTTTTTTCTTTTTATTAATTAATTTATTTTTTAAAATTTTTACAGACTTCATTTTGATTCATTGTAGACCTGTGATTATTTTTACCATACACTCTGGATTTTAAATTGTACTTTAAAAATTAAACTTTGTTAAATGTATAGTTTAGAGTACTTTGCTAAGTTGGTGTTCTTCAAACTAAAATTATATGTAGTAGAAGTCTTGGATTTGTATAACAATAACAAATTGGTTGGTATTTATTCATGTCATTTGATGTTTTATAGTTGGATAAAGTAATCTGTTGTCAATAAGTTATATACACAGTTTTGTGTCACTCTCACACTGGATTTGAGAGCCTGATCTGTTTAAGGCTGAAATAAACGATGGAAGAATTCTGCCATTTTTCCACAAAAAGGAAGTTAAAACTCTCTTGGACTTTCTTTGATCTATGTTTCAGATATAATATTGTTTTGTGTTATTTGTGAAGAGCCCCACCTTACATGAGATAAGGCTCTGCCTCCCACCTTACTCCATGTTAGAATGGCTCCGAAATAGGCTAGATTCAGCTCATTTTAAATTGTGTTCAAAAGATTGATTTTTGTTGTGAAGGTTGCTGTGCTCTCAAACAGGGGATATGGTATATAACTAAGTAAAGGTTGAAGATTATAAAGTCATTTTTCTTAGTTCGTAGCTGTTACACAAACTGAACATGTTTTTGCTCTGATAATTTCATTTTGTTTTTTCCTTGTAACTTTATAACTATTACCTGTTAGCATTTTGCAGAGGTACTGCTTCTAAAATAACAACCTGGGTTAATTTGAGATAATAAGCCATCATCTACAGAACAGATAGTATATAATGCTGGCATCCAGTACTAATACTGATCCAAATTAAATGAAAGGGGTAACAGTAAAATTATAGATATTTAAGTTATTATCTGTTTTTCCCTCTTTAAGACTGGTGAATCTGGCTTGCTGGGTGTTTAAAACCAACAACTTAAAGACCAAAGTCAAGTAAGTAAAAGAGTCAAGGAAAAAACAGCTGACATTTTGGCCTTTGCCTTCTAAGGTCAGTTAGGACCCAGAAACAATGGAATCCCTCTCTGGGCCCTGCAACACTGGTGAGTCACTTGATCTGCTGATAAGGAGATCCAGAGGACCCTAGAGAACAGGAACCAACCAGTGCACATTCTGCAAAGAGGAGGGTCATTGGAGAGGGAAATGTCCCAGATTCTTCCAAGAGAATGCACGTGTTGTCAGCAGGACCCTGACCCATATCCTGGCCAGTGGCACCCCTGGTAGAGGAAAGCTAAAGGCGCCATTAGACTTTGCACATGTCCTCAAAAGAGTGATTGCTGGTGAATCTCATTTGACTCTTGAGTAGGTAGGAACAGGTCAGTTTTGACCAACTTGGTCTTAAACACCTGTCAGGAGAGTATGCTTGGGCACAGTCCTGCATTGTAACAGGGGTTCACTTGATGCTTTGACTACATCCCTCGTCACTTTGAAACTTACATTTTTTTTCTTTTTCCCAAACTTTTCCCTAACCTTCTCTTCCCTGATCTTTTCCCTGCTCTTCTCCTTCTTCATCTCTTCTCCCTAATTTTATTCTCTCCAAGTCACCTCTATAAAATCCCCCTGTTCCTGTTGATGGGCAGAATCACAGCCTTTGGGATAGGAGTCCTCTGTGCTTTGCTGGCAAAGCAATAAATCTTCTTTATTCTTTTTCTCAAAACCATGCCTCATTATTGAATTGGCATCAGGGACAAGGACCAAGCTTTCGGCAACACGTGGATATCTAAAAGGAGAACAATGGTTTTAAAAGGTAACTTAACATGTACACTTGTGTCAGCCCTATCAAAAGTAAGTAAAGCTAGAGGCTATCAAGTAAGGATTCTTGTGTGGGAATGCCTCATAGTAATGAACACCAAGTGCTCTACAGTTGCAGGTTTGTCCTAAGTCAATTTGAGCCTGATCTCACAGACCTACAAATATTCCTAACCTCCTACATTGATAAATTTGATCTGTTTTTCACTGATATGATTATGAGGTGCTGTCTTCATGGTTTTTAGAGAGTAATTGCTTACAAAAAGTAATGGTTTGCTCTACTTATTGTTGTCTTAGCATTATCCCTGCCCTATGTATGTCTTGTACAGTTATCTGCTAATCAGCCGCTATGGATCTCTGAACTGCTGTGATGTTGAATGCCCTTAACTGCCCATGCCTCATCTGTTAGAGAACAAGAACTTTGATCATTTCCCCCAAGTTCACCTCCATATAGCAGGAAGCAGCTTGGAGATGTTGTCACCCATTTTTCTATAGAAATGGAATGTGGAAATTTGACAGTGGGGAATTA
>JAJEJO010004948.1:86053-115954 GCA_020662805.1 Glaucomys volans
TAATATTGTTTTGTGTTATTTGTGAAGAGCCCCACCTTACATGAGATAAGGCTCTGCCTCCCACCTTACTCCATGTTAGAATGGCTCCGAAATAGGCTAGATTCAGCTCATTTTAAATTGTGTTCAAAAGATTGATTTTTGTTGTGAAGGTTGCTGTGCTCTCAAACAGGGGATATGGTATATAACTAAGTAAAGGTTGAAGATTATAAAGTCATTTTTCTTAGTTCGTAGCTGTTACACAAACTGAACATGTTTTTGCTCTGATAATTTCATTTTGTTTTTTCCTTGTAACTTTATAACTATTACCTGTTAGCATTTTGCAGAGGTACTGCTTCTAAAATAACAACCTGGGTTAATTTGAGATAATAAGCCATCATCTACAGAACAGATAGTATATAATGCTGGCATCCAGTACTAATACTGATCCAAATTAAATGAAAGGGGTAACAGTAAAATTATAGATATTTAAGTTATTATCTGTTTTTCCCTCTTTAAGACTGGTGAATCTGGCTTGCTGGGTGTTTAAAACCAACAACTTAAAGACCAAAGTCAAGTAAGTAAAAGAGTCAAGGAAAAAACAGCTGACATTTTGGCCTTTGCCTTCTAAGGTCAGTTAGGACCCAGAAACAATGGAATCCCTCTCTGGGCCCTGCAACACTGGTGAGTCACTTGATCTGCTGATAAGGAGATCCAGAGGACCCTAGAGAACAGGAACCAACCAGTGCACATTCTGCAAAGAGGAGGGTCATTGGAGAGGGAAATGTCCCAGATTCTTCCAAGAGAATGCACGTGTTGTCAGCAGGACCCTGACCCATATCCTGGCCAGTGGCACCCCTGGTAGAGGAAAGCTAAAGGCGCCATTAGACTTTGCACATGTCCTCAAAAGAGTGATTGCTGGTGAATCTCATTTGACTCTTGAGTAGGTAGGAACAGGTCAGTTTTGACCAACTTGGTCTTAAACACCTGTCAGGAGAGTATGCTTGGGCACAGTCCTGCATTGTAACAGGGGTTCACTTGATGCTTTGATTACCTCCCTTGTCACTTTGAAACTTACATTTTTTTTCTTTTTCCCTAACCTTCTCTTCCCTGATCTTTTCCCTGCTCTTCTCCTTCTTCATCTCTTCTCCCTAATTTTATTCTCTCCAAGTCACCTCTATAAAATCCCCCTGTTCCTGTTGATGGGAAGAATCACAGCCTTTGGGATAGGAGTCCTCTGTGCTTTGCTGGCAAAGCAATAAATCTTCTTTATTCTTTTTCTCAAAACCATGCCTCATTATTGAATTGGCATCAGGGACAAGGACCAAGCTTTCGGCAACACGTGGATATCTAAAAGGAAAACAATGGTTTTAAAATGTAACTTAACATGTCCACTTGTGTCAGCCCTATCAAAAGTAAGTAAAGCTAGAGGCTATCAAGTAAGGATTCTTGTGTGGGAATGCCTAATAGTAATGAACACCAAGTGCTCTACAGTTGCAGGTTTGTCCTAAGTCAATTTGAGCCTGATCTCACAGACCTACAAATATTCCTAACCTCCTACATTGATAAATTTGATCTGTTTTTCACTGATATGATTATGAGGTGCTGTCTTCATGGTTTTTAGAGAGTAATTGCTTACAAAAAGTAATGGTTTGCTCTACTTATTGTTGTCTTAGCATTATCCCTGCCCTATGTATGTCTTGTACAGTTATCTGCTAATCAGCCGCTATGGATCTCTGAACTGCTGTGATGTTGAATGCCCTTAACTGCCCATGCCTCATCTGTTAGAGAACAAGAACTTTGATCATTTCCCCCAAGTTCACCTCCATATAGCAGGAAGCAGCTTGGAGATGTTGTCACCCATTTTTCTATAGAAATGGAATGTGGAAATTTGACAGTGGGGAATTACAACAGTGGTCCACTTTATGTTTTGAATATAGCCCTCACTGCTTTGCTAGTGCAACTTAATTTTAGAATGGGCATATTTCTTTCTCTTCCTCTCTCCCTGTTCCTCCCCAGTCTCTTCAACTCCCTAATCTCAGAGGAAATAGGATTACCTTTCTTCCCCATTTTAGGCAGATTAATCTGTCCTTGAGTATACACTCACCATAGGAACAAAGTGGTCCAGACTTTGGGGATGGTACTGGAAGATCTCAGAAATGGCTATCTCCCAAATTAAGAAGTGAATTAGAACTCCCAACAGAGAACACAGAATCACCTCTTTAAAAGCACCCTGTTCCTGCTGGACGGCAGAATCACAGCCTTTGGGACAGGAGTCCCCTGTGTTTCTCCTTTGCTAGCAAAGCAATAAAACTTCTTTTTCCTTTTCCTCAGAGCTACGTCCTCTTTATTGGATTGGCATTGGGGACAAGGATACTAGTACACACAATTATTATTAATATTTTACACATTCAAGAAAATAGTGTCAGAGAGGGCAAATGACTTATCTAACATTATAATGATGATCTGGAAAGAAAACTCATGTTACTTTTTACTCTGTGACCTTATGTGTGAAATCCTATCCTATAGTTAGGACATTTATCCTTTACTGTTGAATTTATAGAAAGCATTTTTCTAATTTTGATGCAATTTTAACTATAGAAAAAAATGCTAATAGATTTATTTTTCCTACTTCTTTCAGTGGAGAATATAAATGAGCAATTTAATTTTGTAAATTGCAGCTATATTCTATCCTTTCATACAATAAGAGAGTGATATACTTCAAGAGTGAGTATATCCCTAGAAATAGCTCATTAATTGGGAAATTCTGTTACATGGTGATGTGATGTTTCTTTTCGCTCGTTCCCAAAGCAACCTTCTAGGAGAGATGGGGATGGGGGTGGATGGGGTGGGAGTTGAAAAGAAAAGATGAATTATGTTTACCAAAAAAGCAAATCTTGGGTGATTCACTTCAGAAGCCTATAAGGACTGCCATGTCATAACAAACCTATTCTCCTAAGAATTCCTGACCCACTCTGCATAACATAAAAGGAAAAATTCCAACAAGATGAACACCTTGTCTTTGAATAGAGGGTAACACTTACCTTACTAAAAAATGAAAATTTACCAGGTCTACAGTTCTGAATACTGAAGCTTCGTGTTAAAACCACAGTGAGGGTTGGGATTGTGGCTCAGTGGTAGGGTGCTTGCCTAGCATGTGTGAGGCACTGGGTTGGATTCTCAGCACTGCATACAGATAAATCAATAAAGGTTCATCAACAACTAATAAAAATAGTTTTTTAAAACCCACAATGAAATTCTTTAAACTTTCCTGAAGAATAAAGAGGCAGAATTGTACACATGGCTGGGATAGGCATGTGTATTGCTTGTGTTCTGTGCATGTTAGTGCACATACAATGCTGGAATTTATCCCCTAGTCTGAAAAGGGTGTGAAATTCTACTAAATCCTGTAAGTTTTTATGAAGCTTTCTATTTTAAGGGTGGCCTCAAATACTTCTGAAAAGGAATGAATAGAGTCACTGTTGATAAAATTTCCAAAATAAAGATGTTTTACTTCTAAACTTCCAGCACATTTAACTTCTTCAGTTGACTTATGTTGCCATTTGAGTGTTGTAGTGAAGAGTAAAGACATTAAGAACGCAGAATAGGAGAGTAAATACAATGTCTGCTCTTAAAAATCTCAAATATGATTTGTTCATTTCTTCAGTATGCAGAAGCTGTTTTACCCTTGGTGTCTTGTTAATTTTTGTTAAAACCTTTCTGGGATAA
Organism: Glaucomys volans; assembly: GCA_020662805.1. Taxonomy (NCBI): domain Eukaryota; kingdom Metazoa; phylum Chordata; class Mammalia; order Rodentia; family Sciuridae; genus Glaucomys; species Glaucomys volans. The sequence continues at coordinate 89,759 of JAJEJO010004948.1, forward strand.
ATCTGTCTCTGTCTCCCAGAAGTCTTCAGGCCTCTGTACCTCTGTCTGTGGTTTCAGATCTAGGATTGGAAATATGTCAAGGAACAGCTGTCTCTCAGCATTCATTTCCACAGAATCTTGCTTTCCTTTCCAATGGCTGTGTTTGGGGGAAATAAAGGACAATCGGGTGACACTTTTTTAGATCGTGTTTCTAGAGGACTTTTGATCTCGGTCCATTATGATAATGATGGCAAATTGCGATAATCATTTACTTCCGCTGACATTTTGGGCAATGGAGTCAAACATTTATGTTTGATTTTATTAATCCAGACAATTGCCTAGTTTCTATAATAACCTTTACATGATTACAAATAACCTTCTGAAGAAAATGTAAATTTATTTTCAATTCACGTATATGATTTTGACTGAATCAGATGTGTTCCTCAGGATTTAGGTATAAGTTGTATAAACTCCACATCAAAGGAAAAGCATTCTAAGGTTTGAGTTGTTGGTTGGAGAGCTGATTTCATTTTTTATATATTCAGCATTCTGACCTTGGTAATTTAAGGTCTGGACTGACATAAATTTTGTCATTAACAAAGAGAAAATATCTCAGCAGTTTTTATTATGTGTTTCTCAGTTATTTGTTATTGGAGGCTAAGAATACGAGAAAGGTAATATTTGGGGACTTCAATTTCCTTTATTTAAGAAAAAAACTAATTTCAAAGAAGCTTTTATTTCTTGCTAATATGAAGGAGAAAGGAATGTTTTAATGGAAAACATTAACATTTCCAACCTCCTCTTCTTTTAATCTAGAGTCAGGAAACATTTTTAAAAATAGGATCAGATTTGACACATTTGGTTGTGTAGGTGAAAGAGAACTGAACTGAACTTGGGTAGCAGATTTAACAGAAAGTCAGAGTTGAAAAAATATTTTTCTCCAAATGAAGAAAGTGGAAGTTTTGCATTCACATTGCTAATAAACTCAAAAATTAATTGAAACTTTTTTTGATGTTTTCTTTACTAACTCCTGTAGGGATAAGATACATACATATATACACATATGTATATATATGTATATATACACACATATAAATTACACACATATATATAGATATATATATATATACATATCAATATTAGTAGAATTACTTGAAAATATAAATCTAACAGGTCAGGTAAAAGGTAGTCTCTGAGAATGTTACAATTTCTTCCAAGATTCTTTACTAGCAGTGAGATCTTGGGTTAGCAACATTTCCACTCACTTGCAATATTTTCACAGTATCCAATTTCATTTCTTAAACTACTTGTTTTACTTAAGTTTTGGGAAGATCCCACTTCTAAATTTTTGTGCTCTGTGTGTGCATGTGTGTGTATGGTACTGGGCATTGAACACAGAGGTACTCTACCATTGAACTACATCCTCGTCCCTTTTTAAAATTTTATTCTGAGGCAGGGTCTCTTCAAGTTTGCCTAGGCTGGCCTTAAACGTGCAATCTTCCTACCCCAGCCTCTGGAATTGCTGGGATTACAGACATGTGCCACCATGCCCTGGACCACTTTTGCATTTTTAAAAAGCAAGTTTTACTTTTAAAAATGAGAAAATTTAAATTTCATCATTTGACAGGTAGGAAGTTTGGGAACAAAAGAATTAGCATTTATTTGCCAGCATAAAAGCAAAAATTCTCCAAGGACTTCTTTGGGGAAAATATATTTCAATCAAGCTGACTGTTCTGCTAAGTGAGGAGTGAGTTCTTATTATCTTTTATTATATTCTGAATTTGAGTTCTGAGAAGAATCTCTGGAGACAAGAAAGCCATCATTTCTGTGATCTCCTAGTTGCAGGATAATAATGAAACCACTTTCCTATATTCTGAGAATGTGCCTCATACCCTCTTAGCTAAATTTTAGGATAGAATAAAACTCTGCATTACCTGATATGGGTCTAAAGTAACTTTGGATTGGAGGTACTGATTTGAATTTCTGTGTCAGTGTTGCTACTGACTAGCCATGTGACATTAAATAAGTAACTTAATTTCTCCAGATCTCCATTTCTTCATTTATTATACAGCAAATCTTTGTTGTAATCTTCACAGTGCATCTCATATGAATACACTGTATCTGTGATGACTTTGAAATGTGGAAAAGCTAACAATTCCATAATCCATGGGCGTTGCTCTCAGATTCTTTTGCATTTTTCGAATGAAGACTTTGAATTCTATACTCGAGTCAGATGTAAAAAATATTTGTAATGATTTATCAGTGTTATTTTCTCCTACTACCGACCAATCCCATTGGATAAGGAATTAGCATAACAGGATCTATATCACCCTGAACCTGAAATCCAAACAATAGCTTCAGAAAAATTTTTAAGTAGGAACTGTTTGGGAACAACAGCAAAGGTCATGGGAACTATAGCAACAGAGTCAGAAATAGTTTCTTAAGCAAGACTCAAAGTCAGTCACAACAAAAAAGACCCGAAATTGTTCCTACATTAAAATTAAAAACTGTATGACAACAGACATTAGAAAAAACCTAGAAGAACAAAGACAAATTGGAAGAATGCAACCCAATGAATTAATTTGATATGCTGTATTAATTTTGTTTGTATGTATGTCTGTAATGTATGTTTGTATGTATGTAATTTTGTTTGCATGTCTGATTTGTACAAATAAAAAAATTCTGTGGAAGAATGAATAAAATATATTTCAAAAGTACTTTGAAAAAGTAGGATATAGAGATGGTCATTAAATATGCAAAAATTTCTGAACTTTGCTAATCAAATAATTGCAAATTCATATTTCAGAGAAAACATCTTTCACCTATTGACAGATGTTAGAAAGAATGGTGATATGGTTGCTACTGACATGGGAAAAGCTTTTGGTGGGACTAGAAATTGATACACTATTTCTTGGCATTTAAGCAAAACTATCTAAAGGACCAAAAGATAATACCTCTTGATACTGCAATTCTATTTCTTATAAATTTGTTTTAGGAACCAACTGGTGGAGTATAATAGAATGCATACTAATATAGTATTATTTAGAGTAGCAAAAAGTGGAAATGACCCAAATGTTGACAAAATTCGGCCGAATAAGTTATGGGTACATCTAAAATCTAGAATGTTATACAGTTCTTAAAAATAATAATACATGTGTTTAATGTAACAAATCACCCAATTAATATCGTCAAGTTTTTAAAAGTTACAGATCATGCAGGCATGAAAACATTTTTTAAAAAGTAAAAGAAGGAAAAAAAAGACATTTATTTGCAAGAGCTAAACAGAAAAGTCAAAATGGGGTAACTAGTTGTCACTGCATTTCACATTTTTTTTTTGGTACTGGAGATTGAACCCAGGGGCACTCCACCACTGAGCCACATCCTCAGCCCTATTTTGTATTTTATTTAGAGACAGGGTCTCACTGAGTTGCTTAGTACTGCGCTAAGTTGCTGAGGCTGGCTTTGAACTTGTGATCCTCCTGCCTCAGCCTCCCCAGGGCTGGAATTACAGGTGTGCACCACTGCGCCTGGCTGCATTTCACATTTTTGGTAATTTAAATTTTTTTTATGTGTACCTATATTTTCTAACTTTTCTACAATATATATTCATTCTTTGTGAAATGAAGAAAATAAGTAAAATATAATAAACGTTCTTAAATATTAAGAATAAAGTGAACATTTAGCATTGTAATTTCACTTTTAATAACTTTTCTAAGCAAATAACAAGCTCTGAAAAGGACTTTCATGCAATGATATTTATTATAATATTATTTAAAACAGAGAAAATATGGACGAAAACCTAAATGTCCAATCAGAAGTGATTAAATAAACCATGGTATTGCCAGGCAATGAAATGGGAATGCTTATTAATATTAAGAAAATACCATGCAAAGGAATAAGTAGACAAAAGTGAGATCTGAAGTATGAAGAACAACAAAAACAACACATAATGGAACATAAAAAGATGGGTAAGCACACACTCACACACACACAAAACCCACGACCAGCATCTAAACGCACACATACACATATTCAGGCAGACCAAAAATGCGTATAGTGCTCATATCTGCTTGGTGAAGATTATGAATGGTTTTGTATTTTTATATGTGGTTGCATTTTCTAAATTCTCCACATTGATTACTTATCACTAGTTTAAAACATCCCAAATCACATTTAATGCCCTTAAATCCTGGTATAGGTTAAATGATGTTGATCAAAAAATGCTCCATCATTGTACAAATGCACTGTGGTTAAATAGCTATGTGTGATCTCCCCACAACATGCACACTAAAATATGCTCTCTGTGCTCTGGCTGGACTGCTTTCTCCTCTCTTTCTCCTCCAATTTAATTTTAGCACAGACAATGTTTATTAAAAATTAATTCTTAGGTCAGGCATGATGTTGCTTGCCTATAATCCTAGCAACTTGGGAGCCTAAGGCGGAAGAATCATGAGTTCAAAGCTAGCCTCAGCAACTTAGGGACGCCCTAAGCAACGTATTGAAACTATTTCTCAACAAAACATAAAAATGGACTGGGGATGTGGCTCAGTGGTTAGGCACCTCTGGGTTTAGTCTCCAGTGCACCCCCTCCCTGCAAAAAATTATCTCCTAGACCCATTCTCATGGAGGTTAAGCAAATCTTTGTCTATGATTACCACCTTGCAGTGATCATACCCTTACTAAAACATCAAGTGAACAATGAAGACTGTTATACCTCACTGGGATTCAGGGGCTCCCTGAGAGCCTTTCTCTAAGGCCAGAGGAACAGAAAGTGTGGAAACCTTTATGGCACCAAGGTTGAGTTAAAGAATTTATTTATCATATTTTCTTCTTCAAAAATGTGTTTAACTTGTATTTCCCTGATGATTTCTGGTATTGATGCTACTGAAAATCCCCTTCTCTTCACCCCTGTTAAGATGGCCATTACAAAGAGAGAGACAGGGAGAAGAGGTGCTGGTCAGTATTGAATAGATTGTATTTTAGTGGCAACTAATTATGCAATGCTATATATTTTTCAACATGTTCTTGAAATACTGGTTATTTTTATAGCAAATCAAACCCTCATTTGTTTTTGAAAAAACATTTCCATTTTTCATTAAAATCCTTTATTAGAGTAAAATTTTATTACACTAGAATCAAAATGTCATTTCTTCTAGACTATAATGAATAGCTTTTCAAACATTATTATCTCTTGGGCAAACATCTACTAAAATACCTTTCAATTAGACAAATCATATATAAAATTGGGAAGTGAGAAAAGAAAAAAATTACCCGAAGTTCCATCCCTTGCGGGAACACATGAATATGTACTCATTTCCCTCATTTTCATCCAGTTACTCTCTGTCTTGAAACTTTATAAAATCATCTTAGGTGAAGAATTTAAATGATAATTTTTAACAAAATTGGTTCAGAAATTCAAAATGTCTTGTTTTGTGAGTGTTTTTTGCAGTCATGGGGAACAAACCTAAGGCCTCATGCATGCTAGGCAAACACTCTACCACTGAGTTACATCCTCCGCAGTTCATGTGCATTTTATGTATTATAATAATAATTGTTTTTGCATGTATGACATAGAAAAATAGGCTTATTACTTTCCCACACTCATAACTTAATTTAATACAGTAAGCAATTTTCTAAATAAATGGAAAGGAGTATAGATTTAAGCTAATATTTAATAATGGCCATTTATAACTACTTAAGCATGTGATGCTTTATTACAAATAAAATCAAAGGAATTGTACTCTGTTTTGGGATTCAGTGTCTGCTCAGCAGTGTGGACCTCAAACTGTTCTGCTTGGCTGTCACTGAAGGACCGGGTAAGCTGAAAGAAAGGTAATGTATAATAAAAAGGCGGCTTTTCTTACAGTTATAAATAGATGAAATAGCAATAGAAATAAATGTTTTTCCAAGCATACGTAGTCAAATGTATGATGTGTTCACACAACATCAAGATGTTTTCCACAACAGAGCATGTCTCTGGTGTTGGACATATAGGTAATTGTTGTCTTTCATATTATATATTTTGCAAATTGTTGTCTTATTTTTACACTAGATAAAAGGATACTATTTTGTCTTCTGTCTCAAACTTTTTCCTCATATCAGTGAAAATTACTACTTTTCATAAGATGATTTTTATATTAAGTTGACCTTAGAAATGTATCCAAATTTTCATTATAATTGAATAACAATCTTTTTTAGATACAGAATTGTTCATTGTATCAATTTTTCCTATGTCATATATTTTGCACATGGAGTATATACAACATGTGTTTCTTTCATGTGGTTATTACTCTGGCAACTTTTAATTAGTAATCCAGCTATAACTCCCATATATCCTGAATATTTTTTCAATGATCAATATTCCCTTTTTGAAAGAGTGTGTGGCCTCAAAATCCTTTTCAAACTACAGCTCCAGGAACGTAGATCATATCCAATGAACTCCCCGTACATATTTAGTGTGTTGTGTATTGTTACATCTAAGTTTTGCCAAAAGAGACTTAACTGCTATTAAATCCTAGTAAGGACCATGTAAAATCCTCTAAAAAAGCAATTTTACCTGAATTAATAACTGACTTCTGGGCCTTGCTGACCAGTGCTGTTTCTTTTCCAGAACACAGTGCTAATGCCCCACCATGCATTGCTTTGGGGGACAGTTGCTCTCTGATCTACCCAGGCCCTCGAGTTTCACTGGACAGTTACTCCTGCCCAGATGTGTTAAGCACACAGATGTCCACTGCCACGCGCCATCTCAGGGTTGTGTATTTATCATAGGATTTGTAGTTTGCAAGCATTGCATAGTTTTTGTCTCAACCAACTGGATATTTCACAGCATTGATTTCCTCATTCCTCTGCTCTGAAGTGGACTGAGACTGAAGTGTGGTCTGACTTTGATGACAGGACACTTCACAGCCATAATCCAGGCCTGGCTGGGTCTCAGAAGATTATTCTCCTTCACTCCCCAACCTCTTTTTGAAAGATACAAATGGAAGCTGGAGAGTAAAGTGATAAGCATTTCCTACAACCTGTACATATGATTTAAAAAAAGATCAGTATAGTTAAAGGAATGTGCTGTTTTGTTAGCATTTGAAAGCAGTGGAAATCTGGGATGGAAAAGAGTCACCATCAGATATTCTGCTGATCCCTAGTGATAAGATCATGCTTCATATTTGTATAGAGTTTTCTATTTCCCAAAGTATTTTCATACATACAAGTTCATTTTTAACTTTTCTACCCACCTATTAGAATAAGGAAGTCTGATGTTATTTCAACTTAAACTTAGAATATTGGCAAAAAAGGGGATTAGCCCTGTTTTGCTCGCTTTCCATCCCTGGATGCCTAAAGCTGTGCCTGGAATGTGCTCAACTTCCCCTAGCTCTCTGTTGAATGAATGAATGAGAGGGAAAATTTACAAGCTTTCACAGACAGGATTAGCATCCCCCAACTCCTATTCACCAGGGATTCACATTTCTGGTCCAATTTCTTTTGTTATACCAGTCTGTAATTCTTAGAATGACTGCTTGAACAAACAACAAACAACAAAAGGAAATAAAATTCTGTTATCCAAGTTTTATTTGAAAAGAGTGCAGTCCTGTAGACTTGGCTGTGTGTTGGTGTGTGTTTACTAATACAATAGTTCCTCTTATTTATGGGGGATATGTTTCAAGATCCTCAGTGAATATTTGTATCCACTTGTATTAATGAATCCTATATATAATGTTTCTTTCTATACATGCATACCTATAAAAATTTAATTTATAAATTAGGGCAAGACATCACAAACAATAACATAATAAAATAGAATATTATAACAATATACTATGTACAAATTGTGCTTTTGGGCCATTATTATGTAAAATAAGAGTTATTTGAACATAAGCACTGTGATACTACAGTAGTTGATTTGATAACCCAGGTAGCTACTAATGACTATCAGAGGGGTAGTGTGTATAGCATAGACAAGCTGGTTGAAGGATGATTCCTGTCCTGGGTGGGATGGAATGGATGACTTGACATTTCATCATGCTGCACATAATTAAAAACTTATGAATTGTTTATTTCCATACAATATTTTTCTATTTCCAATATTGCAAATGTGTACTAAGATCTTTAGTTACTGGATGAAGGATTTTGTGCGTGGAGTTATTCCTGCAGGTCCTGAGGGCTGGATCCTGGTCCTCCTCTCCGGGTGTCTTGTTATGAGGTGAACTGTGAGGTTAGTACAGGTTGCACGGCTTGTTTCAGTTCAGAATAAACCCTCCATGAGGTGGTTCCCAAGTTGAATGGTTTAGAAGCTGCATGTTCAAGATCTGCCATTTGGAAACACTGCTCCTTCCTCCTTCCCACAGGTGCCCTGCAGTTCTTTTTGACCAGTTCATACTGATCCAGGTTATACTGATCCACAAGATTTGTGGGCTGGAGGGCTTGTGTTAACAATCTTTCATGTATTTATTATCTCTTTCCTACTGAATTGAATGACTCAGCCATGACACTGAGTGGTCTCTTTACTTCAGGTTAGCTACATGCCTTTCATGACTTTGTACATGTGAATAGGAGTTGTGTGTTCCAGAAACATTGTATATGAGCAAACTTTTGTATGAAGTAGTCTATCAAACTGTAATATAAAGTTTATTTTTCTTTTATATGTAGATCATAAAAATAACCATCTATTTTTTTTCTACAAGTGTATGGATTGTACAATTCAGTTCACACATGGAAAAAATCATAAGCATTTGGATTTTTGTATTTCAAAATTGTATAGGAAAATATATCTTTTAATTCCTATTGTGATACCCTTTTTCTAAATTAACTGAATTTTATGACAGGTAAGTATTTACCATAAATTTTAAGGTCACTTATAAAGTTTGTGAGGGTCTCTGCATGTGGCTATTACAGCATCTTATGACTGACAAATTAAATTATAATCTTATTCAACATTTTGAGGAAATATGTCAATGGAATTCGTAAGTATTTTCCTATACTGTGGTTTATAAGTGCTGGAGTCATACTTTAGGAGTTTGAATTTACAAATTCAGTGACACTGATTTATGTTCAAATGGTATGTGTGCATCTTTGGAAAAAATAGTTCAAGACTAAAATTAAAACTTTCCGCTTAAAAACAGTTTTGTATTTTGCTTGACCATGAGTAACTGAAATCATGGAAATCAAAATGTAGATAAAAGGAGACTACTATATTCCAAATTCTTGCTTTATTAAAATCTGTTGATAGCCATGGATTCAATGACATCAAAGGAGGTTTAAAGACATTAAACTGAAGTAAAAATTTGGTGTTTGAGGTACATAAAAAACTACCTACTCTTGCAGATAAATCAACGATCAAAGACAAAATTTGTGGTCTCTATTTGTCTAGCTCATGCTTACCTGAACATTGCCAATGTATCACTTTATTTGCATTTTTAAAACTCATGATCAATTCTTTATGACTAATGAAATCCAATGCTGTTGCTTAAAACTACAGAATTTCAACATGTAAGAGCAAGCTTTCAGTTGTTAGTGTTTGACTCAGAAGAAATGATGAAGAACATATTCAGAAATAAGTGAATAGGAAATTTGTTTTCAAATTGAAGTCCCCGAGCCAATAGATTAAAGTGAAGAGACCTCGTTATCAGTATAATTCTCTGGCTGCAGACTGAGCACGACTCACTTGCAAGCTAAGAATTGATTGAGCTGTTAGAACCGAGTTCAGTTTGATGACAGATACCTGGAGATGGTGACTAGTTCTCCTCAAGAGAGCAGCCCCTAACATCCTAAAATGGCCTCTTGCACAAAACAGAAAAGAATTGATGAAAAATGTGAGAAAAATAAGGCAATAAAAGCAGCAATAATAGTTGTTGGATGTGGAACATTTTTCCATATTCCAGAGCCAAATGCTGTTATAAATTATGGAAGTCCCTTGCTCCTGAGATGGAGGGGTGAGGGCTTCGTGAAGCTGTCGCTGCGAGCTTTCCCATGGGCGCTTATAGATCTTTTCATCATTCTGACAGCGTACTAAAAGTGAAAGTTCTTCTGTGACCTTAATAATAAATTTTTGTAGAACTCGTAAAAAAAGCATCTTCTGCCTGAAATAAAGGGAAATGATGATGACAGTTTTTTCATGTTTTATGGTATTAAAATACTTTAACGTGTTACATATAAAAATGTTTCATTTTTGGTCTCTTCTCTCTTCATTAAGAAAGAGCTCCTTAGAGTAACACCAATAAAACTTGAAAAGAAATACTTCTGCTATTCCTTCTGGTTTAGTCAGACAAAGATTTGTTACTAAGTGTGGGTGAGTGGGTGACTAAATTAAAAATCAAAGGTGTTCATTCTCCTTAATTTCTTCAATTAACAGCAAAAGAAAATTAGGCGGATTATGGATTACAACCCAGCAAAAGAAACCACCTCCTGTGTCCATAAATGTCATTAAAAAGTTCACATTATTTATCAGTGGAACACACATCTGAGAGAGTATTTGGGCCTATATTAGCCCATGAAGTACTTAAATCCTTTCACAAAATATTAGATAAATTAGGAATTGCTAAATTGTATATTTGTATGTATTTCTAAATATATGTACATATGTGTGAATAGGGCTTGGATATAGAATTCTTTATGCATCTGACTTATTTTTAGCAATATCACATTTGTTCTTGTAAATTGGTAAATTCTTGCAAATAAATTCTGTACAAAAGAATAGAATCTTCCCACTTCTTTAAATCATGTATTTTAATTATGTATTTATGCCTTTCAAGTTTCTCAAATATGTAATGACTGACAAATCATGAACTTTTTGTTTTTAATCTCAGAGTTTCTTTAATTCAGTAATCCCAAAGCCAGTACGTGTGGTGCCAGCCCCGGTCTCACATGAGGTTTCAGGCCAGATTATTGGCCAGGGATGTTGTCATCTGAAAGCTTAACTGGAGCAGAAGGATATACCTATTTCCAAGAAAACTTATCAGATCACTGCTGACCAAAGACCTCTGTTCCTTCCTGCTGTTGGCGAGAGTCCTCAGTTTCTTGTCTGCATGTTCACCCCATAGAAATTTTCAAGATGACATCTAATCTCTTATGGAGTGAGTGACCTAGAGAAAGAGAGAATGAGAAGAAAATTACACTACTTTCTATAACCTAGACTTTGAAGTCCCACATTTTCTCTTTAATGTTGTTCATTAGAAGTGCAACCTACCCTCAACGAGAGAGGAATTAGACTCCAGTACTGGAAGACAGGAAGATCAAAAAATTTGTGAGACTTTTTTTTAACACTATCACATCATCTAAGAATTTTTTCCCAGTAACAGTAACCACATAATAACCTAGGATTTCTTCAATATCAACTAATGCTGTAATTTCTAAATAAAATTACTGTCCCCTGGAATGTTAGAATACAACATAAAAATCACATCTGAAAATTAAATAAAGGAAATTGAGTATATTTATCTGATTTTCCTGCTTTTTACATATTGAAGTTAGAAATACAAAATTTAAAAAGAATACATACTTCTGTTTCTAGAAAAGAGGGTCCTAAACAGGCCAATAGTCAGAGAAAATATTTGGAAGCTGGAACAGCACAACAATCAAAGAGCTAAATAAAGAATGACCCAAAAGATGGGCCTGATACAATGGGAAGCCATCCTTAGTGAAGTCATTGGCAGAGGCCAGTTAAAGCAAAGTTATCAACTGCTCAGGGGACCATAGGTCAGTTGCATAATCTTTACTTCTATAGTATGCAAAGACTACCAAACATTACGTGATAGTTGGAAAATATTTAACATTATTATATTGAACAAATCTCTCAAACATTATGAGATATTTGGGAAAATCATAAGTATGAAATATTAAACAGTGAAGAAACAAAATTTATCCCACAGGAAAAGGAGATAATGTAGGCAATTCTTCAAAGATTTTGTAGTAAGAAGTCATTCAGAGCATCGGCTCCAATACCTGGCCAGAAATGGAAGTGTGACTAATTTTGTAAATATTAATAAAATCTCCAAATTCATTATGAATAGTTTCAACTATTGGATGGGGGCAAAAGTTTTAATGGGAGAAGCAGCCAGGGCAAGGAAATGAGAAGAAAAATCACAAATTAGTTTTTAAAATGCAACAAATGATTTGATCTAACAAAACAGTTAAGTTTCAAGATCCAAGCCAAGACAGGAGTCAAATGGACAGTGAAAGGCAGCAATTGGACTTTGCACAGAGCTCCCGTCAAACTTGTAAGGCTTCTGGCTGCTGCCTTTTTACAGACGGCTGTGAGACCCAGCACTTTTGCTTGGTTTATCTAGAGTATCTCCTCTTCCAGTGAGGTATTGTTGGGAACTCATAATGATCACACCCCTTATAATTAGGGAGGAGAAGTCATTCTCTCTAATAAATCCCAACTCAGCTTTGTCTTTAAGAAGGAGAGAGTTGGATTTCTCTTTAGAGAATGTCACACAGGGCAGCATAAGATCCCAGATGGGCCCAACCTCCTCTCCTTATTCCACCTTCCACTGGTCCAATTGGAAGGAAATGGTCAGTTTAAGCTGACAACTGATTTGTGGAAGAGGAAGGTCCACAGAGAATTTTCGACCTGATTTAGCTTTGAAAATTTCTGCCCCATTCCCTACTGGTGGCTTTTTACTGCATAGTTTTCATTAAAGTACACCACTTCTTGCCACTCAGTAAGCTAAATGAGTCTGGAAAAGTATTGTTGGAAATCTACAAAATTATACAATTTCAGTAATGGTGTCTGGTATTTTAAATTGAAAAAAAACGGAAAGAGTCTATTATTATGGCTCCGAAGAATATATAATCCTTCAAAAAAAAAACCTCATAAAAATGAATTCAGAGTGTGTCATCCTTGAAATGGAACAAAAGGAATGGGGGAGAGAGAAATAGAGAAAAGGGTTTGCTGGATCATTTTGAATCCCAGAAAATGTAATAAAGAGAATCAGAATTGTAGCTAAAGGGAAAACATGTTAGAGTTTCATGAAAACTTTTTTATTTGTCCTTTTTTTTCTTTAACTTTTTTAAGCAGAAGGCATTTGGATCATTAGGGCTAGTTCTTAATAATTAATGAAAACAATGAGATCACTGGTAAATATTTTTTGTCAACACAAAACACAGAAATGTGTGCGTAGAGTTTAAGGCATAAACATTGTATGCATTTATTTGGTTCTTGTTTTAAAAAATATAATTTGCATCTTTCTTGCTTTTTGTTTTTTCCCTTGCATAATGTAAGTCAGCACTGTGAGATAAAAGAAATCTGAATGAAAGGAAAGTTGTCCACATGGTGGGCTCTTTTCTTTCATCAGTTAAACTTATCAGAATATTGCATTTCATTGTATCTCATTCTATGAGGAGGAAGTTGATAAGCCAGGGTATTGTCCAGGCTCTGTAAGTGATCTCATGTGACATGCAGGTGAAAGAACTGAGGCTTCTGAGTCTAAAAGAGAAGATAGGTGTTAAACTGTTTTTAGCAAAGACTTTTTTCCCTTTTGTATATGTGCGGGTGCAGTTGTAGGATGTGAAGTACATTAGGGCAGAAAAATAGATTGGAATTAATGTGGGTCTTAATTATACCCACATAATTAATGTGGAATTAAGAGGGCAATGCTGGGAGAAAGAGGACACCTTATGAAGCAGATTTAGACTCAAGATAAAATAGATAAAAGAATTGAAAAAACAGCGTCACAGTGGAGATTGTGCAACAGTGCACCCCCCTCATAGATCAAAGGCAGACCATCATTTGTCAGAAACTGCTGGAGGAAGAGTTCTCATTCTAAAAAGGTAAAATGATTCCATGGGTTCTTTAAAACCCACAGGTATTAGGGAGGTCCTTCAAGTCAGTCTTTCTTACCTTAGGAAAGGTTTAGGGGCCTTAGAGAAAGCACAACATACAACTAAAGTGATCAAAGAAAATGGGCTTGATATAAAAAGACACTAGAAGAAATAGAAGTCTCATGTAAAGGTAAAGATATGATTTAGATATGATTTGAAGCTTAAAAATGTTTATTTACATGAATATTAGGAGAAACATGTAATGTATATTTCCTTTTAATCCATATTTTCAAATAAGAACTAATTTTTTCCCTTATTATTATTACTATTATTTTAATATTTGCAATACACACACTTGTTTACAAAACATACAAAGACTGGAAACCAAACAATCAACAAATAATGTAATTAAAAATTACAAAAAGCATAAATAGGTATTTCACTGAAGAGGATAATCAAAAGGCAAATAAACATGAAAAAATACCCAGATTTATTTGTTGTTAGAGAATTTTACATTAAAATCATAATGGGATACCTAAGATATTGCCTATGGTTTTATATATATATATACACACGCACACACATACATGGATTTATATATATATATATACATACGTATGTATATATATATAGATATATTATTTCTTAATTGCAAAATAAAGGTGTTAAGCAGGGAAATAAATCTGTTCTGTATGACACATGATAAATGAGGGAATGAACTATTACAACAAAAGCATTCCAACAATCTTGAGAACTAATTCTAGTTTAGAAATAAAATCAACAAAAGAAAGACAGAGACAGCATTGTTGAAGTAGCTCTGGAATCAAGCTGCGTGCTCCTCACAGGCCTCCAGGCTTAGCTGGGATCAATCATATGTACTCATAGTGCAGTGATGTTTCTCAAGCCCTCAAAGCACACTGGGTCACGTTCCTACTCGGAATCTTTTCATGTCTTCCGAAATTAAACCAACAAAGTTCATGTTTAATGTCTTCCTTCCATTAACTGTTTGTCCAGACTCAACTGCCTACTCTTAATATACCAGCCAGCTGCCTTGTACTCTCCAAATTTCATAGCCTGATGTTCCATATGTTGGTATAACTTTCTTTCGCTTGCAAATGTCTAATTCCTTCTTACTCTTAGAGACCTAGTTCAAATACTAATATCACCACAATAATCTCCTGATTCTTGGATGAAAATAATCTTCCCTCTAAAATCCAAAAACATTTTGCATGTTTTAATGTCACTGTAATTCTTTGTACTCAAGTTATACACGAACACATTCTAGTTCACTCCCTAAACTCCTACAAGCAAGAGCCAGCTGTGGCGATTCCCCGTAAGGTCTGCAGTGTGATAGGGACTTTATGAATGCCTCCTCAGTGCATGACTCAATAAATTGATGCTCACCTGCCCTACCCAACAGTTTCTGGGGATGTCATTCAGTCCCAAGGACGCTCCAGCCTGCTACACCATTTGTGTAGGGCTGACATGGGATTCTAGCAAGGAGTGTCCTAGACCTGTGAGCCAGTTACAGAACTGCCCAAATCCAGCCTCCATCCCTCATGCATACTGCTGTTTATTCCTCTCTTTTCTCTCATCTTAGTTTGAAAACATATCTAAGCACAGCTCATTTAGGCTGTTGAGATGTGCATTTGCAAATGGGATTGAGGAGCATCCCAAGAGAACACTCCCAGCGAAGGAGGGAGTGAGGCTTGATGAGTCTAAGCCAACTAAAAGGTTGTGAGCAACTAGAAGGAAGAGAGGACTTCTGAGTTCATATGGTGTCTGTCAACTGGATTTGCATTCCAAACTACCCAAGACTAGATCCTATGAAAGCAGAGAACTGTAAACAGAAACAGAATAGTTTCGTTGGAGTCTCTAACAGCACCGCCTTCTCTACCTGCATCAGGAAAGACATTGTGCCATGACCATCTCAGCATCTTAAGTCCTGTGGTTGACAGTAGCTGGGACTGGAGCACCACCAGTGCCTGAGGGAACAGATGTTTGTGTGATACATCTGTGACTTCCAAGAAACGCCACAGGGTCACTGCACGTCACTTTGAGGTCCTGTTGTCAGCCGCGTTAAGAACCACAGACATTAGGTCACTACTCTAAGGGAACCCTACCTATGCCCATGGGCTCGTAATGTATGGGGTTACTCAGGATTCATATATTACCTGCAAACTATCCAACACACGGAGGCAACATAAAAAGAACATCACACACACACACACACACACACACCCCAGAGACTACACTTTTGAGACTTCTCACCTTACCTTCAAGACTTTCCTTGATGATCATTTAAATCATTTGTGTAAGAAAACATAAAGATCCAAAAGCACATGACCTAGTTCTTCCTAGAACTCTAGGAAGAACTGTGCTCCTTAAAATGCATCTACCCTCTACAGCAACGCTTCGCTGCCTGGGTAAATTAGAATAATGTCTTTTTTTTTTAATAAGTGCAGCAAAGTATAAATAATTCAACACTAAAACCTGATGTACTTCTAACAGAGTTTTTATTCTGTATCCAATATCATCACTAAATGTAGTAGTAGGTGGCATAATTTACAGCTGTATTATCTTATAAGTGCTGTTCCTAGGTAACTCCAAAGAGCCATTGCTGAGAGTTGGATGGAATCCATGTTCCACTGAATGTCTTTTGGGGTAACGGAAGGCCTGAGACAAGTACACAAATCAGGGTCTGGGGAATGGCATCTCTGTTTATTTCTGTTATTGCTGAGCAAAAAGTCATATTCTCATTCTAGCTTTTGATACTGGTTCTCTCTGGGCCTTCCACAAAGAGCCAATTGGTGCTAATAACATAGAAAAGGCATAAACATTTAGGAGAATTGAATATTGGTTCTGAAATAGGTTTTTGCACCTGGCATAGCAGTCACGATCTGTCTGATCTGTATTCAATATTTGGGACCCAGACAGGACCACTACAACCAGTTATAGGTAAGATATAACAGAGAAAGGCTGCCATTAAGGTAGAGTAGTGTCTCTACCACTAGTACTTCTCTCTAGTAGTAGGGTAACCTCATGCATCACAGAAACCAACTAATGGGCATCTTGCTGACAACTAGCTTCTGACTTAGGAAGACTGGTTTTGGTCCCAGGACTTGCAATTCTAACAAGCTCTCAGATGATGCTCTTGCTGGCTCAAGGACAGCAATTTGAACAGCAAGGGTCTAATAAGACAACAGCTTGCATGCCAAACCAATAAACTTGGGAATTGTTTAGTGACAAAGCAAACTACACTAAAATTTTAAGCTGAGAAACAACATGACCAATTAATGTTTGAGGAAGATGAAGGTTTGTGCCAAGTAAAGAATCATGATTGATACAGTGGGGAAAAAAGGAACTTCAAGTGTGGTCTCTGTCCTACAACGAGATTGCCATCTTTTAAATGGCAAAAGACATTGAGCATTGGTATTTTATTGTGATCCAAATGTATCAACTGTCATGAGCTCAACTCACTGCAGGTAAACTTTCATCCTTAAGTTTTACAGGCTCTCATTCTGACCTTTGAGTCCTTGTTTCCCTTTCTCATAATTTTCAGGGGTTCTCCACAATGTCACATATGTTCAGGAACTATTCTTTGTGTTTTTTTAGTTTGGTTTCCTTAGTGCTATCTACTTCCAGCAAAGCAATTTGAGGGTAACGCCTCATCCCTGCCAGTGTCCTCCTTGCTGGGCCCATGGTCTTCCTCACTGGGCTGGCTTCTGGTGGACAGAGCTTCAGGATGATGGGTGCAAAGGTTAGGAAATGCCATTACAGCCACCCATGGGACTTCTTTTTTATGCAGAAGAACATCAAGCAATGTAACACCCTGCCTCTCCTCTCCTCTCCCTCCATTCCCACAGACTCCCTCAAGAGGGAAGACATGTGGCTTAATTGACTCATAAGTTTGGAAGGAAAACTCCCACATGTGGTCTAGCTTCTTTCTTTCTCTTTCCCTAGAATGGTGGTTCTTGAAGTGTGGTCTTTGAATTGGCACATTAGCATTATCTGGAGCTTGCTAGAAATTGGCCTGCCCAAACCTACAGATTCAGAAGCTTGGGGGTGCAGTGGCAAGTGAGATCTAGCATTTGTGATTCAAATGCCCACTCTGGGTGGAACTGGGGGCGATAGACCTCAAACAGAGGGCATCAGAATCACCCCACAGTTTCTGATTCTAGAGATAGGATGGCTGTTCTTCAGGGCATGAGCACTCTCCAGTATCCCAGGAGGTAAATTGTTGCTGTCCTGGGCTTATCTTAGGCGCAATGCCTACTTACTCTTTCGATAGCAAGCAGGTATGTTCATCCAAATAAATTGCATATTCTTTTATTTTGTGATGGTGATGATAATGATGACTTTATTGCAGTACTAAGAATTGAACCCAGGGCACTTTACCACTGAGATGTATTCCCAGAATTCTTAATCTTTTAAAAATTTTGACAGGTTTTTGCTAAGTTTCTTTGGACCTCACTAAGTTGCTGAAGCTGGCCTCAAACTTCTGATCCTCCTGCTTCAGCCTCCCATGTCACTGAGATTATAGGTATGTGTCATCTTGCTCAGCAAAAAATAAAAAAATAAAAAAGAATTTTTAACAAAGCAATGCAGCATATCAACATCTCCTCACAAGAATAACATCACAATTTGTGGAAAAAATTATGTGAAATATGACTATTGAGAAGTAAGAATACTCTTTCTCATCTAGTTGAGAATTTGTAACCAGGGAGGAATGGGATGCTTATTTTGAAAAATAATGAAGAACTTTTCTTTAGTGGAAAGAATTTAAATGGATACCATTAAGTTTAAGCTCATGGTCTTGAAGAAACTGATTCCTGAATTATTCTGCTCGTCAATTGGCTGTGATTACTTCAGAAACAACCCAAACAGGATCTACTGGAGAGATGGTGAGAAAGAAAGACCTGCTGAAAGTGTATCACTTGGGTACAAACACCACAGGTGCCACACTTGGGCAGCATTTGAAATAGCTCATAAACTCTGAGTCTGGTTGCTTTCATGGAAAATGGGCTTTAAGAAGAGATTTAATATATTTATACATTTTTTTCATTAATAAATTCCAGGACTGTTAAAAAATACTCAGGGTCAAGTTATGAGGCTATAAACAAAATACTTTTAAGATATTTAGCTACATAGATGAAAGTATCTGTTGATCTTTCCATGAGCTGTAGCATGTGTGTGTGTGTGTGTGTGTGTGTGTGTGTGTGTGATTGACAAAATTCTTTTAAATGACTGTCTCATTCATTTTTCTCAAGAAATGCACAAGATGTTTGTTGACCCTTTATAGATGAGGAACTCGAATAAGACTAGGTTAAAAGAGCATACCAAGGTCACCCGTCCCAGGGCTCCTGTTGTCAGACTTAGCCCCACTATTCTAGCAATCACATTTTGGGGGTCGGAAAATTATACCCTCCAGAGAAGCCTCAGCAGCAAAATCTCTTTCTGATCTTCTCTTGTCCTCCTACTCCTCCTCTCCTTTATCCCCTAAAGGCAAGTCATAGACACTAGAATTTCATCCCTGCAAGGAGGGTGGCCTTGGAAAACTGAACAACTTTCCCAAAGTAAGCCAAAAAACTTGAAAGCATTACTTTAACCTCCCCCACCTTTCTGTGTGAGAGCTGGTCATAAAGAAACTCTCTAACCTCCTTTGTCGTAGTTGGTCATAAGATTCTCATTCTGAAGTAGTCCTGCATTATACTGGAGAGGGAAGAATGCCACACAGAGAGGCCAAGAAGAGTCTGAACAGGCGGGGCCTGCTGGGCTGCTTATCTCAACCGATTCCCACCAGACCATACACTTTTTGCCCAATCACCTTCCTATGTGACTGTCATGCTTCATCTAACCTGAGCATAGGAATAGATAGCTCACTCTAGGTTTTTGGGTCATCAGTCTGAAGGTTCTTGTGTCATGTAAAACTAAGATCGAATAAATTTGTTAGTCTTTTCTCTTTTTAATCTGCCTTTTATTTTGGGGGTATCAACCATAACCTTTCATGATAGCCAGGAGGAGAACCTCCCTTTCTTCCCCTGCAACACTGTGCCCAGGCTCCTCACACATGGCACTCCTGTTCTCTTTTTGAACTGCCTTTCCTTCGCCTCCCCAAATTACTTCTTGTCCCATGCAACTAATTTAAAGTACAAGTTCCTTTTGGATAGTAGATAATAGGTGATATTATTCCTGGGAGCTCATGTAGTGACTTAAGTGGTGACACCCCGAAAGATACATCCAGGCAGAACCAGTAGATATGAACTTATTTGGAAAATGGGTCTTTGCAGACATAATGAGGTTAAAGATGTTGAGGTCATCCTGGCTTATCCAGGTAGGCCCCAAATCCAATGGCAAATGTCCTCATAAGAAGAGGATGAAACACAGAGGGAAAATGGCCATGAGAAGATGAAGGCAGAAATTGGAGTGATTCCTTGGCCCATACCCAAAGGACTTAAAACCAGCTACTACAGTGATGCAGTCACATCAATGTTCATAGCAGCCCAATTCACTATAGCAAGAGTGTGGAACCAACCTAGATGCCCTTCAATGGATGAATGGATAAAGAAACTGTGGTATATATACACGATGGAATATTTTTCAGTCATAAAGAAGAATAAAATTATGACATTTGTAGGTAAATGGATGGAGTTGGAGAGTACCATGTTAAGTGAGAATAGCCAATCCCAAAAAACCAAAGGCCAAATGACTTCTCCTTTAAGTGGTTGATGACACATAGTGGGGGTGGGGGGAGGTATGGGAAGAATGGAGAAGGGATGGATTGTATAGAGGAAACTGAGGGATGGGGAGGAGGTGCGGAAGGCAAGATAATAGAATGAGACAAACATCTTTAGCCTGTGTATATGGATGAATAGGCAAATTTTATGATTCTACTTTGTGTACAACCAGAAAATGACAGTTGTACTCCTTTTGTGTGCAATGAACTAAAATAATAATAATAAGAAGAAAGAAAAAAAAAAGAAATTGAAGTGATGCTGACCCAAGCCAAGGAATATCTAGAGTTCCCAGAAGCTGGAAGAGGCAAGGAAGGATCCTCCCCTGGAGACTTCAGAGAGAGTACAGCCCTTCAATGCCATGATTCTGGACTTCTGCCTTCCAATGTAGTTAAAAAAAAAAAACAAAAACAATTTCTATTATTTTAAATCAATATGTCTGTAAAGATTTGTTCCAGCAGCCCTAGAAAACGAACATAGCAACCATCAATTCATTTCTGAAACTATTCTCCTTGACAACTCTAAACTACATGTGCCATCTTCCTTTATTCTAATCTCCTGATAAACAAAGACTCTGGTTTCAGCTGAAACTGATTCTGTTAGAATGTTTATCAGCAAAGCATCTTTGAAGAAGAGATTGAAGGAACAAAAGAGATTTTGGAGTTTTTGATGGACATGTGATTACCGCCCACCCAGGACTTACATACATACATACATACATACATACATACATACATACATAAGTGAAAGAGAGAGATGTATTTAGTTCTTTGAAATTACTTTACATTTGTAATTGATTTTATTCTACCTTTAACCTTTAAGATGATTCCATACTTTTAACTTAATCATGCTGATTTTTAATAGAACCATCTGTGAAAATTGCCCAATGAGTGATGGGCTCTACCCAGGGTGGCATTAAATTCCAGTGGTATTTTGCTGCTCCTAACAATTGCTCGGTTTCTTCAGTTGTAATGACAGACAGTACACCTGTTTTCAACAACTGGAATCTTGGTGTATTTCCTTTTGTCTCAGGTTTGCTAAAAAATATGGCTCTGTAAAAAACCTTCCTACTAGATCATACTTGTAAGCAATTATTTTTATAATTATTTTTTATTTATTTCATTATAAAAATCAATTGATTTTTCTTCTAAATATCATTTGCACAGTATAGTATACTATATGATTAAAAATTTACCATAATGAATGGATACAGGTTGAAATTTTAGTTGTACTCTTAGCTAGTCAACTTTGGAAGTAAGTATATAACAGGGATTTAAAACTTAAAAGCAAATTTACAATCTAGCATGATTCTTGCCACATGGTACTCAGACATGCCAATGATAGAACTTCAGAGCTCGATTTTCTAGGAAGGAAAGCCATGTTGAATGGCCTTTGATTTTTAGAACTGAGGGTAAGTTGTACATAGAGCACATTGTATAGACTTTCTACTGCTTTCATAATCTCATTTTAAAATACAGAGGAAAAACAATAAATATATGTTGTATCAAAATATTTCTGTATAGAATGACATGTGACTTAATCTGAGGTACATTCTTGACGGTTCATTTAGGTAAAATTTTTCTCAAACACAACTTGAAATAAGACTCTCCACTGAGTGTTTTTAAGGAGATCATGTAACTTGTGGAATTTCCTTAGGACTTTGAAATGAGTATTTACTTTTGAGGTGTTTCCAACAATAACCTCACCTAATTTTTCTTGCACTGGTAGGAAATTTGGACGTTTTTTGAGGCTGATTTTAAAAATTAGAGAAAAAAAAAAGTCTTGTGCTTTCATTTCTGCTTCAAACTTCTTAATCAGAGTCACTTGGCTAGCCAGAGATTCTGAGTAGTTTCTCTGACAAGGATTGCCAAGGCTGTATTGTAACACCCAAGATGATAATGAATCATGATTCCTTTCTGTCGTCTCCAGTTGATGAGCGTTTTCTTAGTCAGTTAGTCTCTGCTAAGTGCCTTCTGATACACTTGGTAAAATTGTTCCACACTGTAGAAGTGACATTAATTATTTCTGTGAGTAAGGTAAAGTCATTTCTTGCCAGATAGAAAAGTGGTAGGAGTGTCTAAAATCACTATTCATAAGTCAGAGGGCATAAATCAACTCCAGGGACCAACATATGGGATCAAAGTAGAATTTCTTTTCCTCTGAGTATATTATCACTAACACTGCTAACACTGAAGCCCTCTGTAGCATAGAATGACCATAAATAACAACTAAGTTTTATTCTACCTTGTATTTAAATGAAGATTATCTGTTAGATCTTACAGGGAATTCAGTTCAATTTAACTCATTGTGATGAACATTGAAAGTTGAATATGTTTTCAGGAGTACTCTAATGGGACAAAGAGACATTAAAAAAAAAAACAAATACCAAGAGAATATAGCAAGTGCTTTCAACAGAAAGAAAGAAATTGGTTTAGAAGAGGACTGGGTGATGGACAAGATTGTTACAGATGGACGGTCAGGAAAGACAAAACTCACAAAGAAGGTTTAGAAGACCTGAAACTGTAAAACTACTAAAATAAAATACAGGGGAAAGCACCATGGCTCTGGAATACTCAATGATTTTTTTTTTTTATTTACTTATTGATTCATTGAACACAAATGGAGTACAGCTGTTGTTTCACTGGTTGTACACAAAGTAGAGTCACACCATCTGTGCGTTCATGCATGTACACAGGGCAATGGTATCTGTCACACATTCTGTTATTATTTTTAGCCCCCACCCCGCCCCCACCCCTCCCTTCCCTCTATGTTATCTATCCTTCCTCCATTCTTGCCACCCTTCCCCCCAGCATTATGCATCATCATTCATTTATCAGAGAGACCATTCGACCTTTGGATTTTTGGGATTGGCTGATCTCACTTAGCATAACAGTTTCCAACATCATCCATTTACCTACAAATGCCATAATTTTATTCTTCTTTATGGCTGAGTAATATTCCATTGTGTATATATACCACAGTTTCTTTATCCATTCATCTACTGAAGGGCATCTAGGTTGATTCCATAATCTAGCTATTGTGAATTGAGCAGCTATGAACATTGATGTGGCTGCATCACTGTAGCAATCTGATTTTAAGTCCTTTGGGTATAGGCCAAGGAGTGGGATAGTGGGGTCAAATGGTGGGATCCATTCCAAGTTTTCTAAGGAATCTCCACACTGCTTTCCAGAGTGGTTTCACCAACTTGCACTCTCACCAGCAATGTATGAGTGTACCCTCTTCTCCACATCCTCGCCAACACCTGTTGTTGCCTGTGTTCTTAATAAAAGACATTCTAATTGGGGTAAGATGAAATCTTAAGGTGGTTTTGATTTGCATTTCTCTTATAACGAGGGATGTTGAACGTTTTTTCATAAATCTGTTGATTGCTTGTAGATCTTCCTCTGTGAAGTGTCTGTTCATTTCCTTGGCCCATTTATTGATTGGGTTATTAGTGTTCTTGGTGTAAAGATTTTTGATTCTGGAGATTAGTGCTCTATCTGAAGTGTGTGTGGCAAAGATTTTCTCCCACTCTGAAGGCTCTCTCTTCACATTGCTGATTGTTTCCTTTGCTGAGAAAAAGCTTTTTAGTTTGACTCTATCCCAATCATTGATTCGTGCTTTTATTTCTTGCGCTTTGGGAATCATGTTAAGGAAATCTGGTCCTAGGCCAACATGATGAAGATTTGGACCTATTTTCTCTTCTATTAGGTGCAGAGTCTCTGGTCTGATTTCTACGTCCTTGATCCACTTTGAGTTGAGTTTTGTACAGGGTGAGAGATATGGGTTTAGTATCATTTTGCTGCATATGGATTTCCAGTTTTCCCAGCACCATTTGTTGAAGAGGCTGTCTTTTCTCCATTGCATGTTTTTGCCTCCTTTGTCAAGTATGAGATACCGTATTTATGTGGGTTTGTCTGTGTGTCCTCCATTCTGTATCATTGATCTACCTGTCTATTTTGTTGCCAATACCATGCTGTTTTTGTCACTATTGCTCTGTACTATAGTTGAAGGTCTGGTATTGTGAAACCCCCTGCTTTGCTCTTCTTGCTAAGGATTGCTTTAGCAATTCTGGGTCTCTTATTCCTCCAAGTGAATTTCATGATTGCTTGCTCTATTTCTATGAGGTCCATCATTGGGATTTTAATTGGAATTGCATTGAATTTGTATGGCATTTTTGGAAGTATGACCATTTTGACAATATTAATTCTGCCTATCCAAGAACATGGGAGATCTTTCCATCTTCTCAGATTCTCTTTAACTTCTTTCTTTAGTGTTCTGTAGTTCTCAGTGTAGAGGTCTTTCACATCTTTTGTTGGATTGATTCCCAAGTATTTTTTTTTTTGAGGTTAATGTGAATGGGGTAGTTTTCCTAATTTCTCTCTCAGAGGATGCATCACATATGAATAAAAATGCATTAGATTTATGAGCATTAATTTTATATCCTGCTACTTTGCTGAATTCATTAATGAGTTCCAGAAGTTTTCTGGTGGAATTCTTAGGATCTTCTAAATAGAGAATCATGTCATCAGCAAATAGGGATAGTTTGATCTCTTCTTTCCTATTCATATTCCTCTAATTTCTTTGGTCTGTCTAATTGCTCTGGCTAGAGTTTCAAGAACAATGTTGAATAGTAGTGGCGAAAGAGGGCATCCCTGCCTTGTTCCAGTTCTCAGGGGGAATGCTTTCAATTTTTCTCCATTTAGAATGATGTTAGCTGTGGGCTTAGCATAGATAGCCTTTACAATATTAAGGAATGTCCCCACTATCCCTATTTTTTCTAGTGTTTTGAGCATGAATGGGTGCTGTATTTTATCAAATGCTTTCTCTGCATCTATTGAAATAAACATGTGGTTCTTGACTTTAAGTCTGTTGATGTGGTGAATTACGTTTATTGATTTCCAGATGTTGAACCAACCTTGCATCCCTGGGATGAAACCCACTTGATCATGGTGCACTCTTTTTAATATGCTTTTGTATGTGGTTTGCTAAAATTTTGTTAAGAATTTTTGCATCTATGTTCATTAGAGATATGGGTCTGAAATTTTCTTTCCTTGATGTCTCCTTCTCTGGTTTTGGTATCAGGGTGATATTAGCTTCATAGAATGAGTTTGGAAGGGTTCCCTCCTCCTCTATTTGGTGAAATACTTTGAGGAGTATTGGAATGAGCTCTTCTTTGAAGGTCTTGTAGAACTCGGCTGTGAATCCATCTGGTCCTGAACTTTTCTTTGTTGGTAGGCTTTTTGTGACTTCTTCTATTTCATTGCTTGAAATTGATCTATTTAAGTTGTGTATGTCCTCCAGATTCAGTTTGGGTGGATCATATGCCTCTAGGAACCTGTTGATGTCTTCCATGTTTTCTATTTTGTTGGAGTATAAATTTTCAAAGTAGCTTCTTATTATGTTTTGTATTTCAATTGTGTCTGTTGTAATATTTCCATTGCCATCACGAATTTTAGTAATTTGGAGTTTCTCTCTCCTTCTTTTCGTTAGCATGGCTAAGGGTTTATCAATTTTGTTTATTTTTTCAAAGAACCAACTTTTTGTTTCATCAATTTTTTGAATTGTTTCTTTTGTTTCAATTTTGTTGATTTCAGCTCTGATTTTGATTATTTCCTGTCTTCTACTACTTTTGGTGATGATCTGTTCCTCTTTTTCTAGGGCTTTGAGCTGTAATGTGAGGTCATTGATTTGTTGACTTTTCATTCTTTTATTAAATGCACTC
>JAJEJO010004948.1:124843-145728 GCA_020662805.1 Glaucomys volans
CTGTTGAAATTCTGTGCGTTCGGTGTCCTGTAGGCCTCTTGTAATTGATTTTCCATCTCATTCATCATATTTGGGAAATTTTCTGATATTATTTCATTGAACAGATTGTTCATACCCTTGGTTTGTATCTCTGTGCCTTCCTCAATCCCAATAACTCTTAAATTTGGTCTTTTCATGATGTCCCATATTTCTTGGAGGGTTTGTTCATGATTCCTAACCATCTTCTCTGTTTGTTCGACTTTGTTTTCAAGATTAAATATTTTGTCTTCATTGTCTGAGGTTCTGTCTTCCAAGTGATCTATTCTATTAATTATGCTTTCTATTGAGTTTTTAACTTGGTTGATTGTTTCCTTTATTTCCTTGTTTTCTTCAAGGATTTCTGTTTGCTTTTTTCTCAGAACTTCTATCTCTTTATTGAAATGATTTTTTGCTTCCTGAAATTGCTCTAATAGCTGATTATTCATAGCCTGAATCTGCTCTCTCGTCACCTCATTCTCTTCTCGGATCATTTTAATTATGAACATTCTGAACTCCATTTCTGTCATTCCTTCTACCATCTGTCTTTGGGATCGCTTGATGTATCATCTAGGTTTGTTTGGGACACTTTCTTCCTGTGTTTTCTCATGCTGCTCATGTATCTTCCCCTCTAGTAGTGTGAATCAGAGGGATTGCAATTTCCCTGTAAAGACTTAGGGCGTCCCTGCAGATTTCCAGTAACTCACCAGATATTTGAGAGGTGCTTGATCAAGTGGTGACCCAAGATAGCTGCTGTCTCAGCAACCTCCAGGTTGGGAATGGTCAATGCTTCTGGGCAGAGGCAACCAAGAGACGCAGCACCGTGGCCCTGGAGCCGCAGCGCCGTCTCCCCGAGGGAAGGGCTGAGCTTAGGTCCGAGGGCTCAGACAGCTGAAGATGGAGTCTCTCCACCAAGGAAGCTGTAGAATGGCGCCAATGGGCCCAAATTCCCAGCTGGAGCCGGCAAGCAGCTCCGCTCCCGGCCAGATCTCACCTGGAGCTGCAGCACCGTGTCCCCGCGGGAAGGGGTGGGCTTAGGTCTGAGGGCTCAGACAGCTGAAGATGGAGTCTCTCCACCAGGGAAGCTGTAGAATGGCGCCGCTGGGCACAAATTCCCCGCTGGAGCCAGTAAGCAGCTCCGCTCCCGGCCCTCAATGATTTTTTTGATATGGTCCCCCAAAGTGAAGGCAATGGAAGCTAAAATAGATGAATAGAATAAGATCAGTGTAAAATGGTTCTTTATGATGAAACAACAGAGGAAAGAGACAACCCATAGAAAGGGAGAAAATATTTGCAAGCCACATACTTGTTAAGGCGTTAATATCCAAAATATATAAGGAACTCAACTCAATACCATGAAAACAAATAACCCTATTTAAAAATAGGCAAAGGGCTTGAATAGATATTTCTTAAAGAAGATACACACATGGGCAGCAATTTCATGAAAAAATGCTAATTATTACTGATTATTAGGGAAATGTAGATATCACCTCATTCTAGTTAGTATAGTATTATCAAAAAGATGAGAGGGAAATGTTGCCTAGTATGTGAAGAAAAGGGAATCATTGCACACTCTTGGTGGTCATGTAAATTAGAGTAGTCATTATGGAAAACAGCACAGAAGGTCCTAAAAATCTAAAAATGGAATTATTCTATCCAGCAATCCCACCTCTAGGTATATATCCAAGGGAAATTCATCTACATTCCTATGATCACTGCAGCATTGTTCAAGGTAATAATGATATGGAATCAGCCTAAGAATCCATCAGTGGATGGATGAATAAAGACAATGTGCTGCATATATGCAGTGCAATACTATTGAACCTTAAAAAAATACGGAAATCTGTCATTTGTGACAGCATAGGTGAACTGGAGAACATTATGCTAAGTGAACTAAGACACAGGAAAACAAATACTATACACTCTCACTTATATGAGGAGTATAAGTGAGATGAGGAGCATCTCATTATGAGTATCTCATTATGAGGAGTATCTCATAAATGTAGATAGTAGAATGGTGGTTACCAGAGGGTGGGGGGAAAGAAAGGGTCAAAAGGTACAAAATGTTAGTTAGATGGAAAGAAAAAAGGTTTGGAGGTATATGGCACAGAAGGGCAAGTATAGTTAATGTGTATTTCAAAACAATTACAGAGGTTAAACTTCAAATGTCTCACCCCTTTAAATGGTGTGCTAATAGATGGAGTAA
Organism: Glaucomys volans; assembly: GCA_020662805.1. Classification (NCBI taxonomy): domain Eukaryota; kingdom Metazoa; phylum Chordata; class Mammalia; order Rodentia; family Sciuridae; genus Glaucomys; species Glaucomys volans. Next base: position 127,065 of record JAJEJO010004948.1, read on the forward strand.
CTAGTTTGGTTTAGTCACTCCACATTGTACACATACACTAATAAATCCTATTGGGCACCAGAAAGGTTTACAGTTATGACTTGTCAATTAAAAGAATATTAATGAAAGAAAGACTTGGCGAAGGAGGTAATATTTGAGTTATAGCATACGAGGGTGGGTAGGACTTTGGCAGGCAAAACTGAAGGAGAAATGTTTTCTGGAATTCAAAGATGAGCACAGAACAGGCTGAAAGATTTCACTGAAACCAGTGAAAAAGAGCATTTCCAGACTTGGAGAAATGCTTCCAATCTTTTGTAGCCGAAGAAGAATAGAATATGTACAGACCAGCTCCCAGGTCCCAGGGATATCCTCAAGTTCCCACAGTCCACAGCTAGCAAATTGATTTCATGGGCTACATCTCCGACCAAATAATTCTATTGACTCTTTTCCTTTTGGACTATTGCAGTTACAGTAATTCTTTACACTGGTGGATTTGGGTCCACTCTCAGAAAGACCTATCATGGCTATGATGCTGATGTGAGTGTGAGGGATTAGTTACTTAACTAAATAGAAAACTTCCAAATTTAGAAGATAGTTGGAACCATTATCATAATTTCTATAACCTGACATGATATTTGTAGAGAGGACGAAGCAATACTCTAAAATGCCTGCCTTATTAATTCTGATAAAGTAAAAGTTTTTTTTAAAAGTAGTTTCATAAGTTGGAAAATTTTTTGCAAGGAATCTCATTTTACTTTTTTTCTACTCATGGAAATATCATGCAGAATTTTCCAACTATTATTTGAATTGATCTAAATAGAATGGTGCCCATCTGTTATTGAACTTTATATAGTAAGATGCCTTTTAATCCTCTTCTTGGATCCATCTTTGAGGATTCACTAGCTCACAAGGCAGTGAATTCTTATAAAGGAAGCACCAAGGAAGGAAACCAGTCCTGTGATGTTGCTCTTATTGTCTTGGGGTTTGGGGCAAGGAACAAGTTTCTTGAGCATCACTTTATTATCAACGTTTTTTCTTTATACACAAAAGGGAAGATATTAAGTAATATCTGCCATGTTTTCTCACAGGGGTGAAGTTGGAATAAAAGAGGATTGATAAAATGTTTTGGTTAGTGTAAATTCTTTTTTATCCTGCTAAAGATTCAGAAAGTTATAGAGGGGAGTCTACTAATAAATGGATGGCCTTATCCTGAGACTTCACCGTTGTGTCTGGTGTAGTGTAGATTTTTGATAAGTTAAAGAATGAGAAATTTGAGCAAGAGTTTTATAAATCACTGTGGCTAGAAATCAGGTTGCCTTTAATTCAAACCCATAAAATATAATCATAATTTTTTTATGAGGAACATTTTTAAAGTCATTAAATAAAGGTCAGAATACCAATATAACACTTCAGATTTTAGAAAAGGACTGTGAGTTAGCCAGTGGTTATAAATCTCCTTGGAGATTTATTTACATGAGGGGTGTCTGAAGAGCTTTGTTGCATAATTGCTATTTATACACTGTGTGTCTTTAGTAAGTGAGATAAATACTTTTTATTATGGTATTCTTTCTGACTTATGATTGACTATTTCTTTATTCCTTTCTATGGTCTCTTTTTTTTCCTCCTTCTGGTTTCTTATAGATGAACTACCTGTACTCTTTTCCAAAGTACTCTTAGTACTTTATAACTATCATTTTATGAGTCATCACGGTGCATGCATCAGACCTGATGAGAGTGTATATTACTTGCTCTGGGTAGAGAAAATGAAACTAATGGGAAATTGTCTTAGGAAGTACATAGAGAGGCCTGAGTCAAAATTTCAGGGTGTTTTTACCCTACCCAAAATCGTGCATATACTTTCATCTTAGCAGAACTTGCAAAATTCTTATAAATCCTTGAATACACAGTGATTTGCATAATATCCAATAGCTAACAGAAATGGGTATGAGGTAGAATAGAAGAAATGAAAAAGCTAAATAGGAAGGAGACAGAAGGAAGGAAAAGGAGACTATAATCTAAAAGCTGTGTGCTTAAGTTCTTCATACCTTCACATTCGAAGCCAGTAGTCTTCCGGACCTGTTACTCCACAAGCCATTTTGTCCTTAGGATTGTCACTTCCAAATTTCTGGGAAATCTATAAATCTTCACTCATAATCTTAAAGTTATTAGAAATTTACTTACTTAGGAAAATTGCTCAGTGCAATATAGTAACGTGATTTTGGGATAGATTAAGCAAAGAGAGATACAATTTGAAAAATGAAAGCACATACTACAGGGCAAGTTCCAAATATTATCTACTGGTCAGATTGTTACAGAAATGGGGCATTCTGGGAAATTGAGACAGTTTGAAGGCCCCCCTTCAAACCCTGATTCTTGTGACCAAGTCAAAAAGGTTTCAGACATGTCACTCAGAGTAACAGGCATAAGCTTATCAGAAGGAATGGGAAAAGAGAAAGGGACACTTTCTCTAGGGAGGAGACGGATGGTATGTCTCTCCTGCACTCCTGTTTTATTGGGGATCCCAGACAAGTTTTCAGAGTGCCACCCAGGTCCACCTCTTGACTTTTGACTGACAGCAGGACGACATCAGACTTTCAGGTTCCCACTGGCATGAGAGTTCCAGGTCACTTTGGCCCATGCCAACTGATTCTAATTGGATTCTTAACTGTAAATTCTTACATTTTATCCTTATCTCCCTGAGTTCTGAGATGTCTGAGAAAAGAGTTACAGAAGTCTCTCCCTTCAGGTAATTCGTATTCCTCTTATTGACATTATTTCAGGCCTGCATTTCTCCTGCAGATATTATACTTTGCTGAGGAATGTGACATATCCTGTCCACTTAAACTGCAGATAGATTGCTCCTTGAAAAAGAAAGCATGAACCCATTTTATAGAGTCATTCCCTTAACCTAATACTCTCACTATTCACATCTGACTGTCTCCTATGAAGATCATGGAGACAATGTTAAGGATTCTGAGAATAGCCAGACCACCATAAACCATCTTGTGAATACCAGGTGGGGGATGCTATTTCCACATACCCTCTCATACCCACTTCTCATAGAGTTTCCTTTGAAAAGACAAGAAGAACCTGAGACCCCAAAGGTGTGGCTAATTCTCAAGATAGCCCACATTCTCCCTTGAATGTGTACTCCTTTCTTTTCCTGAATAAGTCTTTGCTTGTGTCCCTGACACATCCTAAACTTCATTTCTGTGACATTTGTCAAGAATTCAATTGTCCTGAGTTGAGGTTCCTCCCTCTGGAATCTCCTCAGATCTTCTCTGGTCACAGATAAAACAAAAGGAAAGCAGGATTTTGGAAATCAGGTTTGTGGATACTTTAAACAAATTAAGATGACCTGCCCAATTTCCCAGGTATAATACTGGTTAAAAGTGCTGGTAGTCAACTGCTTCAGAAAATGAGGCAGCTCTTGATACAGATACAGGAACTCGTGACCCTATGGCAACAGAAATGAAATTGGGCCAAAGGGTTTAAACACACAGGTAAAGCTTTAACTGTGAAGAGAAAATAAAGGGTAAGGGCCTTCACCTACAGGACAAGGGGTAGAGTCATGATGGAGAGAAAATTCAGGCTGGCCCTCAAACAAATGAAGGGGCCAACATTTTATCCAGCAGCTGGGATGGGGGAAGGCCTGGTATTTTTATGGTAATTTTTAAGGAGTTTTTTTTCCTTGTGGAAGACTCTTGTGATATCTTTTGGCATCACCCTGTACCTGATCTTTATGACTGGTTGGATTAAAAATAGAAGGATTAGAAAAGGTCAATTCTATATATGGTTGAAAGAATGGGGGAGAAGAAGAGAAATTTTTAGCTGCAACAGATTATGAATTAAGGCCTAAGAGCTTACCTACACTCTTGTCCCATTTTCTGGTCCCTGACTCTTTCAATCTCTTCCTCTGTAGATCTATTTAAGTATCTAGTTTGGGCATGTGGGAAACATGGACTCATTCCCAAGGTTTGGTTTTTCAGTGACTCTGGAAGTGAGCACAAGTGTGTTTGTCATCTTTTCATCACTGCGACCAAAGTATCTGACAAAAACATAGTAGAATGAAACAGATATTATCACCTTATGGACATATATGACTGCATGACTGATGAGATTTTACAACATGTACAATCAGAAAAAGGAGAAATTGTATGATGTATATGTATGATATATCAAAGTGCATAAATGCATTCTACTGTCATGTGTGATCAATTAGAACAAATAAAAAATTTTTAAAAAACTTAGAGGAGGAAGAGTTTATTTGGGGTTCATGGTTTCAGAGGTTCAGTCTGAGGTCAACTCCATTCATTGTTCTGGGCCTGAGATGAGGCAGAACATCATGCGGAAGGGCATGGTGGAGGAAAGCTGCTCCACTCATGGCAACCAGGAAACAGAGGGGTAAGGTGGAGCCAAGGGCCATATATAATGACCAAGTGGGTGCCCCAAGTGACCCACTTCCTCCAGCCTACAGTTACCTACAGTTATGCCCCACCTGCCTATGGTTACCACTCAGTCCTTTCAAATTATTAATCCATCAAATGGATTCAACCACTGATTAGGTGACAGATCTCACAATCTAATCATTTCACTTCTGCATTGACACAGGAGCTTTTGGAGGACAGCTCTTATCCAAACCATAATGACAAGTGTCAAGACTTTACAGAGTGCTAAGAAAATTCACAACTTCTGGTTAAAAATATATGAGCAACCAGGTAATTCTGGCTTTTGTGTGTGTGTTTGTGTGTGTACACATTCTGTGTATAGACATATGAAATTTCTATATGATCATGTGACAAAGAAGAGGATATAGTCTGAGAAAAATATTAGACAATTTCATCATTACAAGGGTATCATTAAGTATAATTACACACAATTACACACACACACATACACACTAGCCTATTGTTCCCAGGGCCATTATGAATAAAATCAAACCCAAGAGAAAATGATGCAATGGAGAGACAGGTAAATTTGAGATCTATAAGGCTGTTGCCAGCATAACACAGCAGAGTGTTTCACAGCAAACTTTTTTTCTAAGTGGGAACTCTGCGGAGATTGTGTGTTGGGGTTGGGGTGGGAAAGAGTAGAAGCAGGAGGGTCACTCATTCACGTAATTAGTCAGAATGTTACTTTATACTAGTCCCTCCTTATTCATGCTTTTGCTTTCTGAAGTTTCTGCTTCCTACAGCCAACCATGATTCAAAAATATTAAATAGAAAATTCCAAAAATAAGCAGCTGATAAGTTTTAATTTGCATGCTATTCTGAAAAATATGATGAAATCTTGTGCCATCCTACCTCATCCCACTTGGGGACGTGAATCATCCCTTTTTTCCAGAGTATTCATGCTGTATATGTTACCTGCTCATTAGTCACTTAGTAGTCATTTCAATGGTCAGATTTGCTGTTGTGGTGCTGCGGTGCTTGTATTCAAGTAACCCTTAATATACTTAATAATCTTCCCAAAGTATCAATGTTGGCAAGAGTATCGATATTGGCAATTTTATTAGAATATATTTTTGCAATTGTTTAATTTTAGTTAAGGTTAATCTCTTATGATGCCTAATTTATAAGTTACGCTTTATCCTTAAGTATGTATAAGAAAAAAACAGTATGTATATATATAGTCTGATGCTCACTAAGGTTACAAGCATCTACTGGGGGGCTTGGGATGTGTCTCCTTCAGGTGAAGGGGGACTATTATACACTGTAATATGTACATGGAGGGCAGAATTACATGTCTGGAATCTCAAAGTCTGAGTTTTGGGTTTGGCCTGCTATGGACTCCTTTTTTTGTGATCTCAAATTTGGCTCGTATATATAGTTCTTGAGAGAGAAGCAAACATGCATCACCAAGTACTGAAAAGGTTTGAAGACTTTCTGCCTTTGGACTTGTGAGCTGTAGGTGTTTGATAAAATATGAGCTTCTGAGTACAGAGAGAACATAGGGACAGGCAGAATACTGCTTGCCTTCAGATGATGGAGCCAGTGCGGTCATTGCAATCACTCTAAAAGGTCACATCAAGGTAGAGAGAAGCACTTAATGCTGGGATTATTGATGTTCCCGTTAAAATGCTTTCCCCACAACGGCAGCCTTCCTGTCTGGCTGAAAGCCTGGGGACAAGGCCTCTGACGACTGGATCTAGCACCAATTCTGCACAACTAATCTCCCGGTATCCTGTCTGGCTACCAGGGTGGAAACTTCCTGCATTTTCCAGGCAACCCCAGTGATTCCTCTGCAACCCAATTCTTCTGAAAATTGAGGGCCAAGTCCCACAGAGCCAGAGCCAGGAAATACTGGTTACCTAAACTTTTGAGAATCAAGGAGTCAAAGAACCTGACAATGTCAGCTTGTGGTGGTTCACTTGGATCTGAGCCTCCTGAGAAAGATTCCTGTAAATGGCATGAATACATATTTTGTTTCTCACTGCAATAACATTCTAGGACATTGCTTCTGTTCAGAGCTCTCCTAAGCAGGAAATGATTATGGGTGGTGGAACTAATCACTGTATATATACCTCTGTAAATATGGCTCTTGCTGGTAGAATTTTTTTAACACCCCTAAAAGTAGAGTGTAGACTTTCTGGCATTGACATTAACCTGAACTTTTAAAGGACTATCACAAAATATGACTCTGGACAAATGAGAATGGAGTGATAGAAAAGTCCAAATGTCTATGTAATTCTATAATCTGGTCTCTGGACATGAAATTAGAAAACGTTTTTGGTGTGTTTTTCTACTTGATGAATTAAATCTGAGCAAAACGTGATGAAAGACATTACTTGGAAATAAATTCTCATAACAGTAAGAGACTAATGTGTTTAAGATCTCAGATTATGAAAAAGGAAGGAAAAAACCTGCAGATAACTTACTATATTCAAAGACAGCATTTCCTTTTCAAAATAAGAACAAAATCATTTTTAAAAATTGTGTCGAGATAGAAATTCACACAGTGGGAGAACTTTCAATTGTATCATATGCCAGCAAAATTGACCCCTTTTCTTCCTTTTATTTTTCATAACAACTTCTATAAGTTTGTTAGTTGTACAACATAATTTGTTTCAAAATGCTTAACTCAATTTTTTCAAAATAAATTGAGACCAATTTAGACATTCACCATAATCAGAGAAATTAATACATATGAAAACACATAGAAGATTGTAACTTTCTTAAAGGCCTCAACAGTAGAGGAAGCAGAACTAAAGACAGTAAGGGGAATGTTGATTCAATGAATTCCTTTAAATGTGCTGCATGAAATAAGGAGAGAGAATGTAAGTCAAGTAATTCAACATGGTCCATTGTGAGTTTAGCACCATGGATGGAGGTGGGTGGATTAAATAATAGATGTTACCAGTATAACTTGGATTGATTTTGCAAGATACTCTAGGGTTTTCTTCTTTCCTTACCATGTACCAGCTACCACAATAATGATTTCATGTGTTCTGAGCACACTTCAATGTCCAGGGGATATACTTTAGAGGAATGTTACTAAGAAGGTCAATAGAACCCTAGTCTGAAATATTATCCAACTGCAGATGATGGCTCTTTACTTTTTTATATACCTGCTGCTAAATAATACAACTGAATAATTGGTCTAGTGACTCAGTTTCCAGGAACATCCTGAGTGTAGGAAAGGCAGGTATTCCACATCAGGTGGCAGCTTTTCATTTTTCAGTGTTGGCCAGACTGTTAGGTCTTTGCCATGGGGTAGAGGTGAAGCATTATGGAGAGATGACACTACATGTATATCCATACCCAGGTGCTATACTGGGAAGGGCCTGTACCTTCATTCCCTCCCAGGAAAGATTTTTTTCCATTAACTAGCCTAAACTTCTTGTTTGTATTTAAAATAAGGAATTTACTTCTGAAACTGAGTAGTATGCTGTAATTTTTTTGAAGTTTTCATTCCCATTTTCCTATCACTGTATGGTATTACTTACCCACACTCAGGGAATTTAGAGGTAGCTTACATGGCTTTTGTTACCAAATATTACTCAAAATATCTCTTTGTGTGATCTTCCCTATCTGCAAAATTTTTTTTTGCAGTTTCACATTTTCATTTTCTGAATCAAATATCTTCTTGGAAGGATATAGCTTTAAATAATTACTCATAAGGTGATTGTCATTTAATATTCGACATCCATATTGGCTGATTTGGGTGACAACAAGGTGGCTGGTGTTAGTCTTCTAGGGCCATTCTTTTATCAGCAGCTTGGGTTTTTCTGAACCTGTGGCAAAATCTTATGTGAAGTATTTTTTTTTTTCTCCTCAGGGGAAAAAAAATTGGCATGCTGCAGTTTTATAAGGAGCCATTATTTGCACCTGGCTAACTGTGACCACATTCCATGGATTTCAGTGATATTTTAATGTTCCCTGTTAGCACTGTGCCCTAATCAGCTGCAGAGAGGTCCATACTTAATCCAGTTTTAAATAAAAAGAAAACAAACTGCATTTTGAAACATTCACATCTGAAACCTTTGCTTTCATTACTTTAAACACGGAATGCCTTTTCTCTTCATTCTTCATACTTCAGAGGGAAAATGAAAGGGAAATGGCTGGATAATATGGAAATTCACATAGAGATGCTCCACATATGGCTTGTGTTATGCTAAAGGGTACGTAACTCTTGGCTGCTTCACCAAGCGCACTTCCCTTACCCCCAAAAGGAAGAGGAAAAAACCTAAATAGAAAAGCATTTTTATTGTATGCATGTACTTTCTAATCCCTTGAAAATGCTTTGGAGAGGGGTTCCAGTTTGAGAACAAATTTGACGTACACTTTTCCACATTCCTGAGAAGTAGCTTGTGCAGTTTTACGAGCTGCACGGGAGCTTGGAGTGAGGAATGCAGAGACTGGGCGGTGCCATATGCTCACCTTGAGGAACCACACTAGGTCAATATACAAGAACAAGGAATGGAAAATGTTGTTTAAAGCAGCAACATACATTTCCAGAGGTGTCATACATTTGCAGTAGTCAATGTTCTTGTAGTTTTGATCATAAAATTCCATTTGCTGTATGTGCTCATTTAAATTCAGAGCTGTCATATATCCTAGTCTTCTTTCTTCATAGACAAATATAGTGAAAATGAGTAACACTTAAACATTAAAAAGAGAATTCTGCCAACCTTGTTTCACTAAAGACTTAGCAGTCTCTGAAGTACACAGAGTTTGTGTTTCAATGTTAGGGTAATACCTGCTAAGACAAAGTACACATTTCTCAGCTTTGACTGTTAAATTAGATTTCTTAGTTGTTCTGAGAAAGCAATTTGCTGAAAAGTCAAGTTGTGTTGAGGTACCAGGAAGGGAGATTGAACAAATCATGTTATGTACATATATGAATCATGGTATAATAAATCCCATTATTATATGTAATTATAATGGACACTAAAATTTTTAAAAAGTGAATTTTCTATGCTGCTTTGGCATATCAAGAACCACACTTGAAAGACTCAGACCATAAAGTTTTTGAAACAGGAAGGCAGGATCTATCTCCTGACATAGAGTCTAACCTTTGTAGAGAAGCTTGTCTTTTATGGCAGCAAGGCTGATATTTGATACTACAAGAAGCTAAAAAAGTGATGTGGGAAGAGGATAGGTCCCAAACCCACAACTTCTAACATGGACACTTAGAGGGAGGGAAGACTAAAGTAGAGAGGCAAGAAATCAGCATTGTGCCCAATATTCTCTGAGTAATCATCAACTTACACAGGAGAGATTAGGCAGGTAGAAGGTACTTGGAGAAACTGAGACTTGGGTCTGCATTCATCTTTGTGACTCTCAGAGGAAATCACCTGGGAAAGAGCCCTACACAGTTACCTGGGAGTGGCCAGACCTGAGTCAGTGTTTGGACATGAGAGAAAAGTGGAAACTTGGTAACAAAGGAGCCTGGTGGTTTTTTTTTTTTTTTTTTTAAGGCAGCCATACTTAGTTGTCTGATGGTGTGTGGAAGCTAGAGATGATCTATGCACACAAAAGGTAAAAGGAGGAAGGCAGACAGCTCGCAGAAAGCAAGGGCTACTGTGCGTGGCTCAGCTGCAGCACAGGCTGTGGGATACACAGCCCAAGCCAAGGGAGATGGGGCAGAGTGACAGAGGTCTGTTTTGCCAGCGAGCCTCAGAGCAAAAAAGATAAGCCAAAGGGAAAAACGAGTCTTAGACCTGAACATCATATGTCAGCCCAGGGCCCTCAGCGTTCGTTGGTCTGGAGAGTGACTCAGACCAGAGACCAAAGAAGAACTGGGCTGGGATTTGAGAATCTGCCCTTCCCCACTTCATGAACACCAAAACCACCCATTTCTCCGTGCACCAGAGACTAGTGTAGAAAGGGGTGGGTGGAGTGGGGAAAGATCTTCGGCTTGAATATTTTACCAAAAGAGACTCCATGTATGGGTGTGTATGTGTGGCAGGGGGCTTTGAGGTTTATAAATAAACCTGTAGTTTAGAAAGCTTGAAGAAGACTCTTGAAAATACTGCATGTTTGGGTTTATGCATTTAGGGGAGAAGGAAGCTGTATTGCTTGTAGCAAATTATCAAGAGTGAGTAACACAGAGCAGGATTAAGAAACATTTTACAAGCATACCTATCTCTTCACCAAAAGCTAAGTCTAGAAATTTCTTACACCTATACTGTGATAGATCTGCATAGGAACTGAGAAGTTCTGAATCATGGAAAGAAGTTGGTTCTTTGGCCTGGATGTTTACTCCCTGAAAAATTCATGTGTTGAATCTCGATCACCAGTGTGATGGCACTAGGAGGTGGGGCCCCTGGAGACAATGAGGTTTGTGGGGTCCCAGAGAGGTCCCCACCTATTGCATCATGTGAGAAAGCAGTGTCAAGGAGCCAATATGAACAACAAAGTCAGTCAGTGCTCAGCAGACCCCAACTCTGCTGGTCCCTTCATCTTGGACTTTCCAGTCTCCAGAACAGAAAGAAAGAAATTTCTGTTGCCACCCAGTGCAGGACATTTTGTTAAGGCAGCACAAATGGACTAAGGTAGCTGTTTTGTGTTGGTGTCCTGAGATCAAGATCTTTGGGATTATTCCAGACATCCCAGAAGCATATTTTACAGACATAGAATGCTTCATTTCACCTTGTGCACATGTTCAGTTACCAAATTCAAAGTGGATGTTCAGGGTTGAACTCATAATCCCAGAATAATGTCAGGAATGTGTGAAATTGGATAACTAACTAGAAATTTCTATTTCTATCTGGAATCCTAAACACTGGCCATTCACAGCTCTTTAAGGAGTTGCTAATTATATACTTAGGTAAAGGTAATGAAGGTTTAACTCTCAGTCCAGAGCCTTGTGCTTGTGTTCAGGATTTGGAGGCACTCATACACCATTTCAAGGCTGCTGAGTTCCCTGCCAATTTTTATATCAAATAGTTTCTTTGTTCTACTCCCATCTGCTCTTTTAGAACTCTAGCAAACTTAGTTTAGGAGTTGTGATATGAGGCTTCCCATAAGCCAAGTCACTAGTGTATTGATCCTTTCTGTTATTGTAACAAAGTGCCTGAGGCAGGATAACTTTATAAAGAAAAGAGGTTTATTTATTTTGGAGATACCAAGGGCATGGTGCTAGCATTGGTTCAATTCTGGTGATGGCCTTCTCACTGGAAGAGTCCCATGGTGACACACAGTATCACATTGCAAGAGAGAGGAAGTATGTGTTTCTCTGTCTGTATGTATCTGTCTTTTTATAAAGCCACTGGGATTCAACCATAGTGGTTCCATCCTAATGGTCTAATCTAACCTAATCATTTTCCAAAGTCCCCACCTCTAAATATCAAGATAGAATAAAGTTTCCATCCTCTTAATGACATTAACATAGCATTCCTACATGAGTTTAAGGGCACGTATCATAGTTCATCCACAGGAGCCAGTATTCACATCCTGTGTAGTTCCACTTCTATACGATGCCTAAATTAACCCTGCAGCTTAATTTAATCCATTGACTATGATGGAGGTAACTCTGCGGTTCCAAACCTGAGCCTCCATAGCTCCCTGAGCAGCAGCATAAGTCTAGCTTGGTGCTGGAGACCATGTGGATAGACCACTAGGGAAGGGCTCTGAGACTCCCAGTCAAACCTACAGGTCAGCTGAGCTCAGCTTGGCGAGTCCTGTCTAAGCCCCAGACCTGTGGACAAAGCCATCCCACCTGCATCTGATGGCAGTTTGCATGGGGATCTCAAGCAAACCGAGCAGACTCATAAACCATTAAGCCCAAATAAAACAATTAATTGTGAGAAATAATAAAAACAGTGTGTTTTAGGCCAGTGAACTGTGTGTGGTTTGTTATTAACCAATAAATACCTAAAATAAAACAATCTAGCTAAGTGTCGGGCAACTCAGATAATCATCAACAATATTAAAATGCTCTGTTTAAGACATTGTGATAATTAATTTGTGTATCAACTTGGCTAGGCTATGACAGCCATGGTTCCCAATTTTTGGTTAAACACTGTCTTTGTGAAGGTATTTTCTGGATGTAGTTAATATTTAGGTCAGTACATCTTAAGTAAAGAGATTGCTCTTCATAATGTGGGTGTGTGTCATCCAGTCAGTCGAATGCCTTAAGAGAAGACTCTATTTCTCTCCTCTCTCCTCTCTCTCTCTCTCTTTCATCATGATCATCTATACATAGGCAGATGTATACTATACATACACAACGTATTCATTGGTTCTGGTTCTGAAGAATCCTGACGATTATAGCCTCTGAATTTGGGGATATTTTCTATGCAATGGTAGATAAATTCAAGTCTGGAGTGGTCCATTGCCCTTTGCCCTCTTACAAGTCCCTGGGAGTTTTGGATTTGGTGTGCTGTCTGTGAACATTCTCTATTGCTATGGGAATAAATACCCATGTCTAATTGGCCACCCTAGCTCCCTCCATTGCTACTGACTCTATGTGCATCCTCTGAAGGCACTGATAAGCCTGAGAGCTGTGGAGGCACAATGAGCATCACACCTAAGACTGGGACCTGAGCATTACCATCATTCTCATTTCTAGTGTCACTGCCCATGATGCCACTGAAGCTGTGGTTCTTTGTTCTATTAGCACTGCTAATTCCACAGATGCCACCAGCACTGAGGTGATAGATATCTGGTAATGTAAGACATGTTTGGAAATTGTAGAGAGAGAGTTCCTTTAGCCTTCTTGGTATTTGCCTTAAGACCCAGGCACTGAATTCTATATCATCATCCACTTATCAGGGAAAACATTTGGCCTTTGTTTTTTGGGGATTAGCTTATTTCACTTAGCATGATAATCTCCGATTCCATCCATTTATCTGCAAATGCCACAATATTATTTTTCTTTATGGCTGAGTAGTATTCCATTGTGCATATATACCATAGCTTCTTTATCCATTCATCTGTTGAAGGGCATCTAGGTTGGTTCCACAATCTAGCTATTGTGAATTGAGCTGCTATAAACATTGATGTGGCTGTGTTACTGTAGTATGCTAATTTTAAGTCCTTTGGGTATAAACCAAGGAGTGGGATAATTGGGTCAAAAGGTGGGTCCATTCCAAGTTTTGTGAGGATTCTCCACACTGCTTTCCAGAGTGGCAGTACCAATTTGCAGCTCCACCAGCAATGTAAAAGTGTGCCCTTTTCCCTACAGCCATGCCAGCATCTATTATTGTTTGTGTTCTTGATAACAGCCATTCTAATTGGAGTAAGATGAAATCTTAGAGTTGTTTTAATTTGCATTTCTCTAATTATTAGAGATGTTGAACACGTTTTCATAATTTTATTGATCACCTGTTCATCCTCTTCTGTAAAGTGTCTGTCCAGATTCTTGGCCCATTTATTGATTGGGTTCTTTGTATTTTTGTGTGAAGTTTTGTAAGTTCTTTATAAATGGTGGAATGAGACAGACATCATCACCCTATGTACATGTACAAGAACGGTAAGAATGTACATCATGCTCAACCATAGAGATGAGAATTTGTGCCCCATATGTGTACAATGAATCAAATGAAGTCTGTGAAAATAAAATAAATAAATAAATAAAGGGTACAGCAAAAAAAAAAAAAAAAAGGGCTCAGGCACTGGTCCCTAGTCTGCCAGCAGTCAGCTCTCAACAATGTCCTCTCTACTTACCACCTGTCACTCAAAGTTGTTCACTTTGAACCTCCTAACTGGTCTGTTAACATCAGTATAAATGGATTACTGACAACCTCAGCTCACTAATCCTCCAGTCACCATTTGAACTCCAGACGAGGCCTCTGTTGTGGACAGACTGATTTCTTAAGGAAGAATTATTTTAAAATTAAGCATTTTTTTAATCTTAAGAGTTCAGAAGAGGATGAGTCTCCAGAAGTTCCTAAATTCACATGCCCAGTCATTTGAGGTTTTCCCCCTTTGATGGCTGGTTGTCAAATGGCCTGTTGGAAATGAGCTGACTTTCTCTCTGATGTTCCTGTGGAGTGACAATGAAATCACAGATGACCTTGGAACATAGATGTGATTTGAATAAATGGAATCATAACCTTAAAATGGTGCCATAGTTTGGATCTTGAACGTCCGGATCCCAGAGGCCTGTGTGTCAAAGACTTGGTCTTCAGCCAGTGGTGCCGTTAAAAGGTGATGGAGCCTTGAAGAAGTAAGGCCAGTGGAAGGAAGTTGGTCATTAGGGGAGTGCCCTTGAAGGGATGTTGGAACCCCAGTCCATCTTCCTCTGTTTTCTTGCCACTATGAGGTGAACAGACCTCCTGCAGTACAAGCTCTATGATGAACTGTGCTGTCAAAGGCCTAAAACAAGACACAAGCAATAGTACATTGAAATCTTTGAAACCAGAGCGAAAATAAACCTTTCTTCCTTATAAGTTATTTTTCTCAGGTATTTTTTCACAGTAATGAAAACTGACTAGCACAGATACATGTTTCAAATTTTATAGCAAATTTGCCACATTGACTCTATTTTTCATATGGTTTTATTAAAAGAAATCACTCTAGTCCATAGAAATAACTTTATTACTTTTTCTTTGATGAGTCTGACTCACCAATTGCACTTTTAATTTATAAATAGGAGTTCTACACTGATGAAAAATTCCTCTCCAACTTTTCTTGTTGTTGTTCCCAACCTCCTGGTTCTAGCCATTAGATCTTTTGTTGAAATGCCATTTTGTTGAAGATAAATGATAGAATTAGGTAATTTGAACTTCTTAAGACCACTGTTACTTAGTTGAGATGTTAAATTATAGCAATTATCCCTGAATTTTCTTCAGTAAAGCCCTAATACTTTTATATTAAATGAATTCATTACTTATATTTAAAATATATCTATTTGATGCCTTCAAAATTAACCACATCTCTTAACAAATTTCCTGGACAATTTTTATCAACTAAAAGTAAATGGAGAAAATGAACTAAAGGATGGCGTACCTTTAACTTAACAACGGGTTTTTACAAGGCTATAATATAAAGAGGCTAAACAGAATAATTCATTTTTTTTAGTCACCAGATATCACACAACAAAAATTACATGAGAAAAAATCCGTTAACTTAGTTGCAATAACAACAAAAAATGTCTTTAAGATGCTTAAAAGGAGCAGATCAACAATATGCTTATTTGTGTTCATGAGAACTTAAGAAAAGTTCATTTCTAACATTTAGATCTACCATGTTATTCTTATGGTTTTCATTTTACCTCTCTTTACTTGCAGTTTTCAAAGACACTAGGAAATCATTGGGAAATGGGTAACAGTAAAGCCTAGAATGGCACTGTCCATCATGGTACCCTCTGCCGCAAATGTGACCTCTGACTGCAGTTTTCATGTGAAATCAGAATATTCGGAACCCATCCATGCCTGAACTGCCTTGTGGAGGATTTCTCTCCAGTTTCCCTGTGGGCTCTCTCTCAGGGCTGAAGCAGCATTTCTCTGAGCAGTGAATCCCAGTAACATGTTGTCTACACCACACATGCATGTAAGGCGACTTCTTGATACCTTTTGTACATCCACCAAGCATAGTCTTCCCAATAACACTACAAAAAAATACACCAAAGAGTCACTTCCTACTCCCTCTGTCCTGTAATAAAATCATTAAAAAGCAAAACAAACGCCCAAAAGAAATGTGCCATCTATTCCCAAACCTTAATCTCCTAGGATGTGATTTTAAATGAAATTCAGTTGAGATTTCTATTTTAGGGTGGGATTATGTATGGAGCAATTATACTGGTTTCAAAATGTACATATTAAAAACTCCCCCTGCCCTGGCCTCTTTTTTTTTTTTTTTCTTTTTCCAGAAGCACTGTTTCATAAGGAACATCCTCCAAAGATGTGCAGGATATTTGTGAATTAGACTTTTGGGATTTCTTCCAGTTCCTCAGGCTTTGGTGTCATATGTTTTCAGACTGAAGAAAACAGAAAACAAATGGTTTTCATTGTCTCAAAACTGCATCCTGATTCACAAAGAGCTCTGTCCAACATTCCCTTGAAACATTTCTTCTGACTGAACATGTGGGAGCACTTTCAGATGGGAATGAGGATTCCTCAGCAGTGCCATCATCTGTTCTGCCCCAGGCTTGTTGGGGAAAATCCGAACCCAGTTCCTGTGTCTCCACCATGAGCTGTCTTTTCTACAGCATAGGAGTCCCTGGGCTTTAAATGCTTTGGTCTTCAATGTCACTATCAGCAGTGACAATATCACGGATGACAGATCTCTCAGGCTGGTGAAGCTATCATCTGACCATGCGTGTAGTTAAGGACAACTGAACTCACACACATGCGCATGCACAATACACCTCAAAACCCCACAAAAAGAAAAACTAAAAAACAAAAAACTGGTAGCTCTTAGGTGTTAGATAAGAGGTCAAATAAAAACAAGACAATGTATCTTCTTTGATGCCTGCAATTAGAGTTTCTTTGCTCAAATTTATTTCCAGAACAAGTTCAAACCTCCCTCCTCCAAGCAGGTGACAGCCTGAGAACACACACACACACACACACTTGGACCTGCTTGCTGGAATCCAGTGGACAGGGTATCTCTCCCCGTCCCAAGGCGAGGTGACTCTGGGGAGGAGTGGGTAGGGATAAATATTCATACACATAACCACTCCCAAAAAGACCTTAAGTGGGTGCCCTTTGCCAAGAGGTTTTTGAAATTTAGTTAAAGGAAACTAGAAGGAAATGCAACAAATAGGTTCAAATGTTCTCCTGAAACTCAAATTGAAGTTTTTATTAGCTTCCTAGGACAGTTTGAACAAAGTACAAGTAGGTGGCTTAAAACAACAGAAATTGGTTTGCTGACAGTCCTGTAGGTCAGGAGTCCTGTATCAAGGCAAGGTGTGTCAAAAGAGAACCTGCTCCATGCCTCTCTGTGGGTTCTGGTGGCTGCTTGCAGTCTTTGGCTTTCCTGTTAAGGCATCTTTGCAATCTCTGCCTCTAACTTCACATGGTATTCTCCTCTGTCCATGTGTCTGTGTCCCAGTTTCCTCTTCTTAAAAGGGCATCAGTCATATTTAATTTAGAACCCACTCTACTCCAGTGTGGCCTAACCTTAATTTTTTAATTTTATTTGTTGGCCTCATCTTAATTTGATTGTAAATGCAGACTTATCTCCAAATAAGGTCACATTCACAGATTCCAATAGGTAGGATTTTTGAGGGGCACTTTTCAACTCAGTATAGAGACTATCTTGTGTTTTAAGATAAATTGGATTCATTATTAAAGTCTCCATCATCAGCAGGACATAGTGCTGTTCAGGACTCCTTGCTGCATCTTTTAAAGGTCGGGCTGTGCTGAACTTGGCCTGTCTCACTGGCTTCAGATAAGAAGCACTTTGTCTTGAATTGTCTAATTTTTGTCTTAGTTTAGAAATTACACTAAATGAAATCTTAAATGATTGCTTTTGATGTAATTAATACATTTATCTACTCCTCTTCCAGGATTGAACTGTCCTTCTAAGAAAATAACTATCATTGGAATTAAACCGGTTCTTTTTTAAAAGCTTAAAAATGAGGAAGAAATTGCAGACATTTATACCTACCAACATTTTTTTTCTGCAATTAATTCTGATAATGTCTATATTCTCCCAAGAGTTTGAATACCTGATAGAATAGTTTTATCTTTCTTATAGATTATATCATTCAGCAATTTATGCCTTAAGCCCAAGGTTTGAACAAAAGCAGGAACTGGATGAGAGCCTTGCTTCTTCCTCTGTTGACAGTGTCCCTGTAACTATTTCTTCTGTCCTTGTTCCTGATGAATCATATTTTGCTGCTGCTGATATGTCCTACTTACTTCCAATGAGAGAGCCTCAGAGCTGTACGATGATGAAGAGTGAACTCCTGAAATCTGCCTTTGAACAGATGGCTAATTCTTGGTCAGTATCCTCAAACTGTTTTCCTGAGAACAGTAGGGTGTTGTGAGATAATATTAGATGCTTTTTGATAAAAAAAAGTTCAGTCTACTAATAAGCTCATTGAAGACATTCCTCTATGGCAGTGTGTTTGATGTCTAGCTTTCTTTTTGATTCTCAAGATTTTTAGTTCTTGGCTGATACTGTCCATCTGTTCTTCCCTGTTGTTCACTTTATCCATGAGAGCCCTTAGTATTCAGTCACAGTTGTTTTCAATTCCCAGTTTGATCATTCCAACATGAATCTGGTTCTGATATTTGTTCTGTCTCTTCAAACTATGCTTTTTGCTTGTTAGTATGCCTTGAATTTTTTCT
>JAJEJO010004949.1:2268-31938 GCA_020662805.1 Glaucomys volans
AAAAAAAAAAAAAAAAAAAAAAAAGAAAGAAAAGAAAGAAAAATGTGAAATGCACAGTTGTATTTTGACACTCGTAAGTGTTGAGAAAAAATAAGTTTAACTTTCTGTCATTGACACCTACCATCTTTTGTTTGAAGTGAATGAGCCAGAAACAGTCAAGTTGAATGGAGGATTTTATATAAATTTCCCTCTAACTGGTGACTTCATCTTTAGACTAAAATTGATGAACCTGTGGAATTGTATATGAAATGCAAAGTTTAGTATGCTTTAACTTTTTTAGTTTGAGAGAAAATAACCCAGGGTCACTTTACCATTGTGCTACATTCTCCAGTCCTTTATTTATTTATTTATTTATTTATTTATTTATTTATTTATTTTTTAAGGTTTGAGCCTGAATTGCTGAGGGTGCTTCTAAGGCTGAGGCTTAGAAGCTGAGGCTGGCCTGGAACTTGGAATCCTCCTGCCTCAGCTTCCCAAGTCACAGTGATTTAAAGGTGTGTGCTGCCACGCCCCATGAGAGATAAAATTCTTAAGAAATAGACTTAAAGATGACATCATCCTTGAAAAATCACTGAATCAATTAGCACAATCACTTTGGAAAGCAGTGAGGGGATTGCTCAAAAGACCAGGAATGAAACAATGGTAAGACTCACCTATTCTATTCCTTGGTATTTATTCAAAAGAACTGAAATCAGCATACTACAGAGATGCAGCCTCATCAGTGTTTACAGCAGCCAAGTTATGGAACCAGCCTGGTGCCCATCAACAGATGAATAGATAAAGAATATGTGGCTGGCCGGGCTTGGTGGCGCATGCCTGTAATCCAAGCGACTTGGGAGGCTGAGTCAGGAGGATCATGAGTTCAAAGCCAGCCTCAGCAACTTAGCGAGGCCCTAAGCAACTCAGTGAGACCCTGTCTCTAAATAAAATACAAAATAGGGCTGGGGATGTGGCTCAGTGACCGAGTGTCCCTGAGTTCAATCCCTGGTTCCAAAAAAAAAAAAAGAATATGTGGCATGTATACACAATGGAATTTTTAAAAAATGTTTTTTAGTTGTTGATGTATCTTTATTTTATTCATTTATTTATATGTGGTACTAAGGATCAAACCTAGTGCCTCACACATGCAAGGCAAGCACTCTACCACTGAGCCACAACCCCCATTCCCACAATGGAGTTTTACTCAGCCACAAAGAAGAATGAAATCATGGCATTTGCTGGTAAATGGATGGAAATGGAGAACATCATGCTAAGTTAAATAAGCCAGACTCAGAAAGTCAAGGGTCAAATGTTTTCTCTCATATGCAGAAGCTAGAGCAAAGTAAGGAAAAATGTGGAGGGAATACCAAGGAAACAGAAGGGAGATCAGCAAAATTATACTATGTGCATATATAAATACCAGTGAATTTCACCTTTATGGATATCTATAAGTAACAATTTTAAATTTTTACAATAAAAAATAAATAAATAATTAGAAGACCAGTAGAGTTGAGTAAAAGGAACAGGGGGAGGGAAGTGGGAAGGGAAAGAGGAAGCCCTGGGGAATGAAATGAAGCAAGTTATATTTCATGCATACATGATTATGCCAAAATGAACTCTACTATTGTGTATAACTATAATGCACTAATAAAAACATCAAAAAAGAGAAACATTCATCAAAATGTTTTTAAATATACAATATAACATTGTATATATGCAATTATGTGAAAATGTTTGGTTAGTTTTGTTTGTTTGATACTAGGAATTGAATACTAAGTCATATCACCAGCCCTATTTTTTTCTCTCTCTTTTTTTTTTTTGGTGTTGGGGATTGAACCCAGGGCCTTGTGCGTGCAAGGCAAGCACTCTACCAACTGAGCTATATCCCCAGCCCCACCAATCCTTTTTATTTTGAGATAGTGTCTCACTAAGTTGCTTAGGGCCTTGCTAAATTGGTGAGGCTGTCCTAGACCTTATGATCCTCCTATCTCAGCCTCCCCAGTCACTGGGATTACAGACACGTGATCCCGTGCCCAACTTGGTCAGCCTTTTTTAATAGAATTCCCTTGTGGTTAACTTCTCCCCTATCTCTTAATGTATATCAGCCGTAGTTTTCTGTCCTTGCCAATGCCCATATTACCAATCTAGTATAATAGTAGTAATAATAATAATAATAACAAATTAGTAAGCAATTTATATTGGGAACTCATATGTACTGGCACTGTTGACTTTATGGATATTGACTCCTTCATTCATCCCCAAAATCCCATGAAGTCCACATCCCCATTTTGCAGATAAGAAAATATAAGATATAAACAGGTTAAGTAATTTGCCTAAGGTAACCTAGTTAATGATGTTTGAACCTATAAAGTTTGACTCTAAATTTAAGATTCTCTTATTTTATAATGACTACATATAGCTATCTTTGGTTCTTTAATTTTCTCCAGAATTCTATAATTCTATTCATCAGCTACACATATACATACAAAGGTTTTATTTGCCTATTTTTATGAGTATGGGATATCACTTGTATTATGCATACATGTACTTTTTTTTTTTTTTTTTTTTTTTACGGGGGATTCGGGCACAAGGGGCGGTCAGTGCACTGCGGTGATGGCGTCAGCGACACGCTCTGAGTCACCTGGAATCATCATCACCCCATACATGTACTTTTATCTTGCTTTTATCATACAATAACTTTAAGAGATTTTAAGTTAATCGTTGTACCTCTAATCCTCTAATTCATTCATTTTCTTGTGATCATAATATTCCATTCTTGAAATATATCATCTTTTAATTCATCATTCTCTATAAATATTCTTGTATATATCTTTTTATGCTGATTGCTCTATTTACATGGTTTAGATTCTTTATGTCTTTGGTTTAGATTCCCAGGAGGCTGTGGGACTGCAGATTCAATAAAACTTTTAATGGAAGCTGTCAGAGGGTTTTCTTAAAAGACTGTTACAGAAATTCCATTAATAACATGTGGTATGCCCCTTCCCACCTTCCAGAGAAACAGCAGTGTTTCTTGAAAGCAATGTTCATAGTGGAGTTAGCTGCAGGAGTAAGGGTCCTCGCTCTGCTATTTGTTAGCTGGGCAAGCGCTGTCAGTTTTCTCCAACTCTCAGTGCCTAAGTTATCTTACTAAGATAAGGACAAAACTAGTACCTCCTCCATAGTTTATTCTGAGGATTAGAAGCTGGTTCATGCAGATCTCCTACAGCAGTGCCTGGCATAAAGCAAGTAGTAAATACCCTCATTAGTTGTCACTTTTTAGTTTTGACAACTTGATGAGTGTAAAATGATGTATTCTTGTCACTGCAACTTGGAATTTCCTGACCATTAGTAAATTTAAACATCTTCTTATGTACTTCTTGTTCTGTCGAATTTGCTCTTCTGTGAAGTGTATATCCATTATTTCACTCCATTTTGTTTTTACAAGGAAGGGTTTTTTTGTTTTGTTTTGTTTTGTTTTCTTCTGATGCATTTGTAAGATTGCATTGTCGATTATAGACAATCATTCAGCAGCAGCATTCCCCAACACTTTGTCTATTAAGGCTTCCTTTTCTTTTCTTTTCTTTTCTTTTTTTTTCTTTTCTTTTCTTTTTCTTTTCTTTTCTTTCTTTTTTTTTGATACTGGGGATTGAACCCAGGGGCACTCCACCACTGAGCCACATCCCCAGCCCTATTTTGTATTTTATTTAGAGACAGGGTTTCACTGAGTTGCTTAGGGCCTCATTAAGTTGCTGAGCTGGCTTTGAACTTGCGATCCTCCTGCCTCAGCCTCCCAAGTGCTGGGATAACAGGCGTGCACTATTGCGCCTGGCTAAGGGTTATTTTTTATAGACTCAAATGGATTTTTAGTTTCTGAGTTCCAAGTTTAGAGGGCAGAGGGCTCTCTAACCCCAAGGCGGAATTTACAGTTTCCTAGACTGTACTCCAGCATAACATAAATAATCCATTATTTTGCCAAGGATTTACTTTTGTTCTCACTTCTGTTCAGTGTGTTTTGTCTATTCCTGTGCTAATACCATGTTGACATAATCATGTAACCAGTTAATTGAATGAACTAGAATTAGTAGGGCACAAGCACTCTATTTTTTCTCATCTCCACATCTTTAAATCCATTGTATCAAGTGGTTTTTCCTCCCCGATCTCCACTCCCAAGAAATCTCAGTCAGAAATAATAAAATTAGATTTCTTTTCCATTTTCACTCAAATATTAATATTATTAAAGCCCCAATCATGCATCTAGTATAAGACCCTTCTTCTCCAAGCTAACTCAGGCCTAGAACTGAGAAGGCAGGGAGAGAGAATGGTTGGTCTTTATCACAGCTCCTCTGAGTGCTACTCTTGTTTCCCTTCCTCAGTATCTCCTGATTCCTCTTGGATTGTGGGATATAAGCAGCAGAATTTGGTGGACTGCTGAGGGATCATGTAACTGGTGGATCTTTGTGGGGATTTTTCCCATTTCAGTAAGGATTGTCACCTCACAGTTTCCTGATAAAGACTGTCCTCTGGCTGGCCACTTAGGATTTCTCAGCTGGCAGATTCTGGTGGTACACCCAACACATAGACTCCCTTTCCAAATGCATTGCCTGGGTGAGAGCCTTTTTTTTTTTTTTTGGCAAAGCTAGGATTGGGCAAACACTCTACCAACTGAGCTATATTCCCCAACCCAGGTGAGAGCCTTTTCAAGAGTCTTATTATAGCTCCTTTCTGTGGGGGCTACACCAAGCTTTCAGAAATATTTACCTTTGCTCTGCTATTGCACAACTAAAATTTGTTCCAACTGCTGCCCTCTCTCTTTGCTCTGCCTGATTGCAGTACCAACTGGTCACTTTTAAGTTTTATACATTTTTATGTACTCCCTGGGATCCATGTCAAACTCTGAGTATCTTCTGGAAACCCCAATTATTTGGTTCATATATGGAAGATGGAAAAAATACCTATCTCCTCTCCTACTTATGAGAGGAATTGAGAGATAAGTATACAACACATTTGTCAAGAAAAAAAAAAAAAAATCCTTACACCAGGCCTGGTGGTGTATACCTGTCATCCCAGTGACTCAGGAGGCAGAGGCTGGAGGATGGCAAGTTCAAGACCAATCTCAGCTACTTAGGGAGGCATTAAGGACTTAAGTGAGACCCTCTCTCAAAATAAAGTATCAAAAAAAAATAAGGTTGGGGATGTGACTCAGTGTTTTAACAACCCTGGGTTCAATCTCCAGGACCCCAAAATCAAAAAACAAACAAAAAAATTCCTTACTACCTTGATCAATCTCTTCATCTCTTCTTACAAGTAGGGATAGAGACTAGGGACAAAACTGGTTTACGAAGTTTTATGTTGTCTTTCATAAATAGGCCCAAATCTCTTTTTAAACCTTTTGGACACAAAGTCAAATATAAATTTCTTTTCCATTTATCATAGATTTATGATATTTTCTGATATCTGATAAAATAAGGGTCCCCTTGAGATTTTTTTCCATAATTTTCTTAGCTATTTTCAGGAATTCATCCTCTTGTTTATTTCATTCATTCCTTCCTCCATCATCTGCTATTGGGATCCTATTTAAATGGTAATTAAAATACAATATTAATTTTGTGACATTTTTATCATATCAAATGTTCCCTTCCAAGAACATAGCATTTAAAAATAACATTTGTTTTCTTTCTGTGCTGTTCTCATTATATATACTACCAGACATTTTGTATTTTATACTTTTTGTTCATATTATGAATAGGTTATTTTTTCTTATTTCTTCTGTGCTTGTTCAGGTTGTAAAGTGTTTTTTTAAATACTTTTTTAGTTGTTGATGGACCTTTATTTTATTCATTATACATACGTGGTGCTGAGAATCAAACCCAGAGCCTCACACCTGCAAGATAAGTGCTCTACACTGAGCCACAACCCCAGCCCCTGTAAAGTATTGTTTTGGGTGCATTTTCTTCTATGTACCCACTTAACTGAATTACTTTATTAATTATAGAAGTTTGTTTTGGTTTTTAATGAGTTATCTATTTTTAAGGATGCTATCAGATGATCAATAGCGATAGTATTATCTTTTTGGATGTTTATTAGTTGAGTTAGCTAATTTTCTGATTTAATTTCCTTATCCTGATTTTACTAAAACTGCCAAGATAAATTTAGATAAAATGTTTTTAAGGCTTAACCATTTAGGATAATAAGACAAACTTTAATAAAACAGTTTTAAGATTTAACCATTTAAGATAATAATTAATTTAGGTTTTTGATCTATTTATTATTATACTTAGGTAGCTTCCTTATATTATTATTTTATTTAGAGGTTTTATGAGGAATATTGCTATATCTTATCCAAAAGCCTTTTAAGTACATATCATACTTAAATGATTTTTTTGCCATTAATGAGCTATTTTAAAGAATTAGATTGATATAGTTCCTGAACTCAAACCACATTTGTGTCTTAGTTATACTGCATCCTTCTTTTGATGTGTTGCTAGAGCCTATTTTCAATTAAGTGATTTTGTTCCACAGATCTATTTCTCCCTTCTCTCTCTCCTTTTTTTTTTTTTTCTGTACCAAGGATTGAATCCAGAGACACTCAACCACTGAGCCACATCTTCAGCCCTTTTAAAATTTTCTTTAGAGACAGGGTCTTGCTTAGTTGCTTAGGACCTTGCTAAGTTCTAAGACTGGCTTTGAACTCGAGATCCATCTGCTTCAGCTTCTTGAGACACTGGGCTTACAGTTGTATGCCACCAAACCTGGCCTCCCTCTCTCCTTTCTTTCCTTTCTTCTTTTTATATTGTCATTATCAGGTTTTCATCTTAAAGTTATATTGGCATCATAAAATAACTTAGAGAAATTTCCTTTTTTTTTTGGTTACAATTGAAGTACATTAAATCCTTGGTACTCAAAGTGTGGACTGTGGATCAGCAGGATTGGCATAACCTGGAAGCCTGTTGATATGCATTATCTTAAGCACAATATTAGATCTACTAAATCAGTAACTTCATATAACAAGATGCCCTGGAGTTTCATATGAACATTAATGTTTTGGAAGCATTGAAATTATCTAAGCTGTTATGAATCTCATCATTTTTCTATGGTGGAACTTTAGTCACTTTTTCTAATCTTTGTTATTTGGTCTGTTCAGGTCCTTCTTCCTTTCTTAAATAATTTTTTTTTCATTTTTTACAGACTGCATTTTGATTCATTGTACACAAATGGGGTACAACTTTTCATTTCTATGGTTGTGCATGATGTAGATTCACACCATTCATGTAATCGTATATGTACATAGGGTAATTATGTCTGTCTCAGTCCACTATCTTTCCTTCCCCCACCCCCTCCTACCCTTAAATCAATTTGGATAATGCTTATTTGGCTAAAATATTATGCATTTCATCTGTTATTTACTTCTGATATTTTTTAATTATTTTAACCTCTCTCACATTTATAGTTACAATGCTTTCATTTAGGTTGATGTCTTGCTCCTCTAGCAGCTTTCACTGAGTTTTCATTCTTTTGATCGGTCTGCTCTTTACTTGCCTTACTCCCAGGCCTCAGGTAGATGTTGGATATGCCATCAGTGTCCCCACAATAGACTCAGGTACTTACTCCCCTAGATGCTTTTAGTGTTGGAGGCTGATGATTCATAGCTAAGTCTCTCTTGCAATTGCCTTTAGCCAAACAGAGCCACCACACCCAAGGACATGGCTCTCTCTGAGGATAGCCTACTGGTATGTGAGAGGGAGGGATGTATCAAAGCCCTATCTGTCTCCTTTGCCTCAAGACAGGATAATTATGAAAGGCCATTCCAGGTCCTGAGTGTCCCATAACTACTGCTAAATCTCCTGCGGCCCTTGCAGTGCAATTAAACTTTTCCTTTTGCCTAATTTTCTTCTCGGGAACAACTGTTGTTCCAAGAGTTCTGCCAGGATCACATAACTTAGCAAAAGACATTTTAAAAAGGAATTTAACACAGTAAAAGTGATGGAGCCTATATTTGTGGGAGGGAAACCAGCTCTGGGGATAGTGGTTTCAGAAAAATTTTGCCAGAAAAGTAGGACTTGAGATGCAGAGATCCAGATGAATGGCTCATCCACAAAGGGATTCCAGGATGACATTATGTAAAGAACCATAAGAATGAAAGGGCGTTGGTATGTTCACATGCCAATGAACAGAGCATGATGTGACTGAAGAAGGATAGGGAAGGGCAAGATCATGGAAGATTTTGGGTTGCAGGCAAAAGAGTTGTGAATTTCACCTTAGGCAAATCATTGAAGAGTTTTAAAGCAGGATGAATCACAATTAATTTGCATATTAATTTTCAAAGTGCTTTCTGGTAGCAGAATGGTGGCAATGAAGAACTAAAGAAGACTAAAGAACTTGAGCCAAGACAAACCATTATACTTGCACAACATTGAAAAAAAGCAACTATTTGTGGATGATAAATGCTGAAGGATACAGTTCAATGAGGTTGGCATTCTTTTTTTTTTTCCTGGTATTGGGGATTGAACCAAGGATTGGTTTATCTCTGAGCCACATCCCCAGCACTTTTTTTCCTTTCTTTTTTTTAAATTTTGAAACAGGATCTTGCTAAGTTGCTTAGGGTCTTACTAAGTTGTTGAGGCTGGCTTTGAACTTGTGATCCTCTTGCCTCAACCTCCCGAATTGCTGAGGGCTTTCCCCTTCATTCCTTGTGTCATGCTTCTCAACTAGGGCTGACTCTGTATTTGGAAATATATGGGAATTTCACTAGCCACTAGGGAGGTTGGATGTCCTGTAGTGAGCTGGACAGTTCCAAAACATGGAGCGTTGCATCTCAAAAATACTTTCTTGCTGGGCACGGTGGTGCACGCTTGTAATCCCAGCACTTGGGAGGCTGAGACAGGAGGAGCGCAAGTTCAAAGCCAGCCTCAGCAACTCAGTGAGGCCCTAAGCAGCTCAGTGAGACCCTGTCTCTAAATGAAATACAAAATAGGGCTGGGATGTGGCTCAGTGGTGGAGTGCCCGTGAGTTCAATCCCCAGTACCAAAAAAAAGAAAAAAAAAAAAATTTCTTTATGATGAAAGACTGTTGGCCAGACAAGAGCTTTCCAATGCTTGCTTTATTCATTAGTAGTTGAACAAGGCTTCTGCACATCTCGATAGTTAAATCAAATATCATCCCCATATCTTATCTCCGTGCCAGTTTATGAGTAGTCCAAAAATGTTGCCTACTTTCTCCATTAAATCACATGGCTTCTGCATAATGTACTGCACAGATACTGAAAATATTAGCATCTTGGGGCAAATTTCAAAAGTGGTCCTCTGCCCTGAGTGCTTCCCACTAAATCTATTGACTCCATACCCTGTCCTGGCCTGCCATGAACTTCCTAAAGCCTGTTTTTGAGAACTGCCAAGTAGGATTATTTTGCACAATTTCTAGGAGAGGAAACACACTTAACAGAGGTCAAGTAAATTGCCCTCCCGAGATCACAGAGATAGCAGATGCTTGAGTTGAATTTCAAACCCAAGCATTCTGACTCTAAAACTCAGCTGCCTGTTACCCCCAAATTCCTGAAGTCATATTTGGGTCCCTTTACATCCTTTTTGAGTACATCCCAATGATTTGGGGATTACTTTTTCATCCCAAATAGCTGAAAGTCTATGTTCAGTTCCTAACCTAGGTATTCACTGTATATGTTAATGATGAACATTGTTGCTGAAAGCTCAGTCCTTGTCCCCATATCAATCCAATAATGAGAACATGGTTTTAAGAAAAAGGAAAAAGAAGTTTATTCCTTTGCTAGCAAAGGAAAAACACAGGAGACTCCTGTTCCAGAGGCTGTGATTCTGCCCCTCGGCAGGAACAGGGAGGGGGCTTTTAAAGAGGTGAGTCTAAGGCTACACATTCCATGTGTTTTCTGTTGGAATTTTAATTCACTTGTTAATTTGGGAAACAGGTATTTCTGAGATCTTCTGGTGCCATCCTTGAAGTCTGGATCACGCCATTCCTGTGGTGGGTGTGTACTTAAGGACAGATAATTCTGCCCAAAAGGGGGAAGAAAGGTAATCCTGTTTTCCCTGAGATTAGGGAGAGAAAGAATAGGGAGAAGCAGGGAGAGAGGAAGAGAAAGAAACATGTCCATTTAAAATAAAAGCTCTTCAGAGGGCCTCAGCCCATGGTAGCAAACTACAAATCCCCAAATGGAGAACTTGTGTTGCAATGTTGTCTTCTTCTTCCTCCTTCCAAAATTCCCTTCATAATTCTCATAATTTCATTGGCAAAAGCCAAAGGAAGAGCAAAATATTTGTCCTTTGAGCTAAAACAAAACAGATCAAATAAAAAATAAAAATAAAAAAACCCAAGCAAACAGATCAAATGGCTATACTTATGCTTGACAATACTAATGATAAGCCAGGTGCAGTGGTGCACACCTGAATCCCAGAAACTTGGGAGTCTGAGGCAAGGACGATCACAAGTTTGAGGCCAGCCTCAGCAACTTAGCAAGGCCCTAAACAACTTAGTCAGAACTTGTCTCAAAATCAAAAAATAAAAAGGGCTGAGGATGTGGTTCAGTTGCTAAGCACCTTTGGGTTCAATCCCTGGTACAAAACCCCAAAAAACCCAATAATAATAATGATGATAATAACATTATATGAACATCCCTCCAGGTGTATGCTTTTCCATTGTTGCCATTCAGAACTTTTATCCAAGCCTATGGGAGCAATAGAGGTCTCTGTGCATAGGCACAAGAAGTATGGTGCTATTTTCATAGAACTTATCTATAATAAATACATAGATGTATTTATTGTAAAAGTAATAATGTGCTCTTTTTTATAAAAGGATTACAAAGACTTTTTTTAAAAAAATGAGAAGTCCTCTATTTAATGTAAAATATCTGTCCCTGCTGAATCTCATTCCCAAGAGGAATAGTTTTTCAGTATTATGATATTGTCATGTGGTTTATAAACTAACTTACATGAAAAATTAGTACACACCCCAAACTACATCGCATTTTCTGTATTGAAAGTGGCTATCATTTGGAAAGTTTTTCCTAAATAAATTGCTTAATTGAAACTTTTTTACAATAACCTTTTTACAAAACATTTTTACAATTTTTATTTTTTAAAATAAAAAAGTTACAATAGAGAAAAAGTAGTCTCAAAAGAAAAAAATAAAAACGGGTTAGGGCGTGGCTTCAATTCAAAACAAACAAACCCCAAAAACTAGAAAACCAAAAACCAAAAAACCGAAACACATAAACAAAAAAAGAGAATCGTTTATTACAGTTATACTAAATAAAATGTCCATATTTATGCAACTCAGGGAACTAATGGGATTGTTTTAAGCACTTCAGTGCCATATCATATAAAATATATCCACACATAACTGAAGCCAGACTTAACAGGCAGTTAGTGTAGAAATCAGGGAATCTGGTCAAATTGAGGAATGAAGTCTGGGAAGTTGGAGACCACCTGGGAGACTGGAATGTCAGTGTCTCCAGAGCCCTTTGATCACCAAGGTTACCTGCTTAACTGCCCCTCCCCAAAAGCTGCAGGCAGGGAGTTGCTAATTAATGCCTCCAGGTCCCCCACCTGAATCTCCATGTGGCCCTTCCCCCTGCCATTTGCACTTCACCTTTTTGCTGTGTCACCACCGCCATATGGGCAGGAAGGAGAGATAAGGGTCAAAGGAAGGGGCAGAACAAAAGAAGACCCTAACCCTATAAAAGATGGAGGGTGCGCTCACTTCTTGGGGATTCCAGAACATCAGCCAGCCATGGCCCCCCTTGTGCCACTCGGGAGAAGTTTGTATTACTACTTTTAAATAAAACCTACTTAAAATGCTTGCCTTGGCGTGCTTCTCTGGCGTTATACTTCAACACCAGAGGAAGCAGAACTCGAAACCGATATGCGGCGGTATCATAACTGTTGAAATACATTGCCATTGATGAAGTTATATTTTTTAAAGAAAAATATTAATTAAATATGTATCAATGTCTACCTGTCTTTTGGAGTTTGTTCAATTTTCCCCAGGCTAAAAATTTAGGTAGGCCTCAAAAACTCATACACCCTTAGTACTGCCCCTCTAGTGCTTCATGGGTAAGTATCCCTGAAGCTTATTTAAAAGCAAATCGACTCATTCCTGCTCTTCGCATCTTTCTTTCACACTGTAAATTTTTAAGAGCTGTTTATTCCTTATTCCTTTCTTTCTTAATTTGTTTGATAAAGTTTCAGTTCTTTGGCTAATAATTCAAAGGAACATAAATATTTCTAAAATCCCTAGTCCCAAGAAAACAGTCACAAGCGGGGCACAGTGGAGCACGCCTATAATCCCAGCACTCAGGAGACTGAGGCAGGAGGATCATGAGTTCAAAGCCAGCCTCAGCAACTTAGCGAGGCCCTAAGCAACTCAGTGAGATCCTGTCTCTAAATAAAAAAAAAATTACAAAATAGGGCTGGGATGTGGCTCAGTGGTGGAGTGCCCCTGAGTTCAATCTCCAGCACCAAAAAAAAAAAAAAAAAAAAAAAAGGGAAACAGTCACAATAGTAAGTACGTCAAGACTGTATTTTTGGTGGAAACAAGGAAATTTTTTGTTCTTAAGGACTGACCCTGGATGCAGGTGAGAGGTAAATTCTGACACTAGACTGCTTTTATTTTTTTATTTTATTTTTTTTCTACCAGGGTGTGGCTGTTAATTGTGTAACAACTAAAGCATTTTGTGTAAGGATTTGAGGTCCCAATATGCTTTTCACAAAGCCATATTATCTTTCTCATCAGGGGGGAGTTTCTCTGAGTAGTTCAACAGAAGATAATGTTGCTTGAAAAGCTCAAGGTTAAGTAAGATTTGAGGACGCTGCCAGAGTTCTGCTTACTCATCCCTACTATAGTAGTTTCGGTACTACTGAAAGATTTGACGCTCGCTCCTGTTTCAGTCACGATAGGCACTGGGTCTTAAAAGACAACCTGTCTACAATTCATGAGAATCCAAGTTGCAAACTGGGCGACTTGGGCCATTGTTTTCCTAACTAATCTTCATGTTATCACTTGGGTCTTTGGACACCGTCCCCAGGATATAGGGTGGGCGGTCAGGGACACCGGGTGCAGTACGAGCAGGCTGTTTGTGTGATCTGTTTACAGGTTCCTCGGTTTCAACACCTGGTCAGTCTTTCTTCGTGTCTTGGGCGACCTTCCGGCCTGAGGTCACACAAACCCCGGGTGGCTCACAGAGGCCAGCATGGCAGCTTCCCCAGGGCCGGAATTCAGGAATGTGACCCGCAGGGACCAACACCGCGTGGATCCACACTGTTCACTTCTCTTTCTGCACCGGGAAGGCGGTGACCGAGACGCTCTAGGCAACGCCTCTGCCGTCACCCAATGGGGAGCCGGGACTGAGTCGGGGCTTTCGCTCATTAGGCGGTGCTGGCTCCGCCCGCAGGTGATCGCGTGCTAATAAAGTCAAACCCCTCGCCGGAGCTGGGCTTTTGTGCACCGGGTGTTAGCTCAGCCTGTGTACTGTAGCTTTCTGTCGCCTCATTTCTTCTATTTCTCTCTAGTCCCGACGCCCGGTTTCCTAGTCAGATTTTTCTCACTTTACCCCCCGCCCTTTCTCCTTCGCAGTTCAGCATGCAGGAAAAAGACGCCTCCCCACACGGTTTCCTGCCTAGCTTCCAACATTTCGCCACGCAGGCCATCCATGCCGGCCAGGAACCCGAGCAATGGAATTTCCAGGATGTGGTGCCCCCCATCTCACTGTCCACCACGTTCAAGCAAGTGGCGCCCGGCCAGCACTTGGTGAGCTGGGCCTGTCTGGGGGCGGTACAGGCAGAGCTGGGCGGCAAAAATGAGAAGGCTTATAAATTTTAAAAAGTCTTTCAATTTTGCAGTCCTTGTAGTAAGCTTTGTGTTAGTTGGTCCAGCGATCATAATTTTTTTGATAAACAGGACTGGAAGGAGCAGTTTGTCCAATTTGCCATGTAGATTTGAATAGAAATTCATTTGATTTTGGCAAATTTTCAATTCGAAAATGAGGTTTGAATAACCACCAGCAAGAAACTTAAAGATACGATAAGGAGTCGACTTTAAAAAATTATGGATCTAGCCAGACCCGGTGGTGCGCCCTTGTAATCCCTGCTACTCAGGAGGCAGTGGCAGGAGTATGGCAAGTTTGAAGCCAGCTATAGTAATTTAGCGAGACCCTGTCTCAAAAACAAACAAACAAAACAAAACAAAAAGCCATAAAGGGCTGGGGATGTAGGTCAGTGGGATCAATCCCCAGTTCTGCAAAACAAAGCAAAAAAACTCAGGGGTCTAATAAATCATGTAGAAATCAGAATATCCCCCAAAGCTGTATTCAGCTACTATGTTATTAGTTATTACCTACTATGTGTCAAATACATACTTATATCATGTGTATTACATGCAGTGAATCCTCTAATCCTAACAATCACCCCAGTCTAAATTCTCATTTTTCTGATAAAATAGCTAAGCTTTAGGATGGCGAGCAATCAGCATTGGGCTCATAAAAGGTAGAGCTAGGATTCTAAGTGGCTCTGGAATTCCTCTTAGGTGCTGGGCTACCTTGTGCTATATTCTAACAATACTAGTAATAATTAAACTCATTGCATCATTTAAACAATATGGCTTAGTGATTAAGAGCACAAGTCATGTACTCAAAGGACATAGGTTTGTATTCTGACATCACCTCTTCTGAGCAAGGTAACCTTGAGGAAGTTATTTAACTGGAGATACTAATAGTACCTACACATAAATTGTTAATGTTTGTGAAGCTGTGTATTACACAGTAATTACTCAGTATTTTGGTCCACGTGTTTGTATTTACACTATTTATTTTTCATCATGTTCAACAACCAGGTCAGAGGGCTGGACAGGCATTGTGTACTTTTTATAGAAAAGGAACTGAGCCAGACTCATAAATGACTTATAAACCTATTAGCACTCTATATTCTTTACATAGCTTATTTACTTTTGGTGGCATACTAGATGTATCTTATAGTATTTAGAAGTTGCTGAAGTTCAAAAGAAAATAGTTAAATAAACTTTGAAGGTCCTAAGCCTGAATTGTACTTTGAAAACCACTTTCATGTGATACATTAATCAAGAAAAGTTCTTAGAGAGTTGCTTTGTCAGGCAGAGTTCTAAAGGCACTTACAACTGGTTTAGGATACTACAAACAATTGTATTTTGATCAAAGTGTGTATACAACTTCTCTTCCAAGATGTGGTTTGTTCTGTATAGGTTTACTGCATGAGTGACTACTCAAGCTTTGGAACCTAGTACAAAAGTTAATCATTCAGGTATATAAATAATTAAATATTCTCAGAAAGCAAATAGGGATGGTTAAATTCATAAGATTACTTTATATCTTTAAAATAGTTAAGTGCACTAAAGGAAATTTGGAGAGCAGAATGAGAAGCATCTGATTCTTTAGTTACATTTGAAAAGCCATTGAATGGGTGAGGCAATTTGCCCCTTAAATATGCCTCTTCCCCCCACAAAGGTAAATATGTGAATACTAATGAAAGTGTGGGTTTCAAGTGTGGGTTTCCTTTTTTTGTCTTATGGGTACAGCTGCAGGTGATGGTAGGGATGTGATGACATTTGGAGCTCCACAAAATACATATTTGGTTTATTAAAAACAAGGAAATAACACAGTAAAACTTTAAAAAACTTTTATTGCTAATACTGGGAGCTCCTGAGTCAGAAGCAAAGGTGGGAAGAGTGGTCATTTTTTGTTATGTGCTATATGAGCTTGGTGAAAAAAATCATAGGTTTTTAAATCAATGTTCAAATTCCAAGTTTGAATTCTGGTTTTGATGCTCCTTAGGTCTTATAATATTTGACCTCACTTTCCTCAAAGTAGGTCTGAGGATTAAATAAAATAATCAGAAGAAGATGGATTCTGTGGCATCATATGTGCAATAGGAACATTATGCAAATTTTTAACAAAGTATTATGTGGAGATGCTTTGCCAAGAATTACTACCTATATTTGGAGTTACTCTTGTAGAGCCAAGATCTGAACTCTAAGCACTTGTAGGATCTGTTTATACCTTCTTGTTTTTTGATAATTAGAACTTGTTTTACATTTAATTAATTAATTAATTAATTTTATACTATGAATCAAACCCAGGGCCTCTCACATGCTAGGCAAATGGTCTACCACTGAGCTGCATCCCCAACTCTTTTTATTTTAGTTTGATACAGTGTCTTGCTGAGTTCTTCAGGCTGGCCTCAAAATTGTGATCCTCCTGCCTCAGACTACTGAGTAACTGGGATTATAGGCATGTGCCACTGTGTCTGGTTCATTGCTTATTTCTTAGGAAATGTGATACAGGTTAGAATTAATAATGTAATATAGGTATACTTGGATCATGTAATTCATTTTCCTCATGTCTTCAGATTAATGCCTAAGGTGAGTCTAACATAGTAATATTACTAATATTAAAAATTGACCCCCCCCCCCCAAATTGCCACTTACCATGGTTAACATGTGCCAGGAAACATGCAGTGGGCACTTATCTTATCTCATTTTATTCTCACAACAATTTTGTGAACTACATATCGTAAACCCCCCTCCCCCATTTAGGCTGAATCTTGGAAATGTTATTTACCTGTTGACACCCAGTTTATGAGTGGCAGATGCTTAATTCTAACCCAGTCTGACCATCTTCAGAGCCTCTTCACACCCACCATGACACTGTACTGCTGTCCAGTGTCAAGACATATCTTAACTAAAAAATAGAAAGTCATAATGGTAGGATGAACCCATAGTGGTGGAGATATCTCCATTAGGCCCCAATAATAAACTTAAAGCTCTTTGGATGAACTGGTATTTCTTTGTTTCAGGGTTTTGAATATAGCCGTGCTGGAAATCCCACAAGGCAGTGCTTGGAAAAAGCAGTGGCAGCACTGGATGGGGCCAAGTACAGTAAGTAACTTGCATTCCACAGCAGTCTTGAATCCTTTAAAAATGTCTCAAAGAAATCACAGACACAGAAGGTAGAACTGGAGGGAAATAAAGATTTTCTTTTCAGAACTCTTGTCTTATTAAGACATTGAATTCTTTGTCTAAGGAGTCTCAGAAAATCTAATATGCATATGTGTAACCATCAGGTAGTATATAGAGGCAAAATGCCAGCATTTTTGGTTAATATTCATGTGAATACATTCTTCATTTGAAGAGTCAGTATAATTAGATAAAAATGAAATTTTATAACTCTACCTATGAGAAGATAAACTTTGCTATATTCTGGTTCACTTATCTGACAACTTGTGCCTGAGAAAAGCACCAAGGTTCATTTGCAATAAACAGTAACTTTTTTTTAATATATATTTTTCAGGTATTGATGGATCTTTATTTTATTCATTTATTTATATGTGATACTGAGAATCAAATCCAGTGCCTCACACATGCTAGGCAAGTGCTCTACCACTGAGCCACACCCCAGCCCCGAAATAGTCAATAACTCCTAATAATATGCTCTCAGAGACTTGGAATTACCTCCCTGAGATTTATTTTTTTTCCCATGAAGGGAGTGGATTGCTGTTAAATCATCTTTGTATTCGTCATATAAATTATAATAAAAAAGAACAGAACAGTGAATAGAAAATGAGTGTCTTATGTATCTATCATTATTACATTTATCAGACACATTGCTGAGTTTTGTAAAAATATTAGCTGAATTACATATTCATAAATTAATGAATGAGCTGGGCATGGTGGCACATGCCTGTAATCCCAGTGGCTTGGGAGGCTGAGGCAGGAAGATTTTGAGTTCAAAGCCAGTCTTAGCAATTTAGTGAGGCCCTAAGCAATTCAGTGAGCCCCTATCTCCAAATAAAATATATAAAAGGGCTAGGAATGCTGGGCGTGGTGGCGCATGCCTGTAATCCCTGCAGCTCGCCTGTAATCGCCTGTAATCTCTGCAGCTCGGGAAGCTGAGGCAAGAGGATCGCGGGTTCAAAGCCAGCCTCAGCACAGCAACTCAGTGAAATCTTGTCTCTAAATAAAATACAAAATAGGGCTGGGGATGTGGCTCAGTGGTTAAGTGCCCCTGAGTTCAATTCCCAATACCCAAAATAAATAAATAAGTAATCATATCTTAGGTCTAGTTCTCAAGTTTGAAATATTATAAAGCCTTTTATCTGAGATTTCTTTCTTTTTTGGTATTAGGGATTGAACCCAGAGGCTCATAACCATTGAGCCGCACCCCAGCCCTTTTTAATATTTTATTTAGAAACAGGGTCTTGTTGAATTGCTTAGGTCCTTGCTAAATTACTGAGGCTGGCTTTGAACTCTTGATCTTCCTGCCCCAACCTCCCGAACCGCTGGGATTACAGGCATGTACCACTGCACCTGGCTATCTCAGATTTTTTTTTTTTTTTTTAAATTTTTTTGTAGTTGTAGATGGACAGCATGCCTTTATTTTGTTTATTTTTATGTGATGCTAAGGATCGAAACCAGTGCCTCACACATGCTAGGCAAGCACTCTGCCCCTGAGCTACAACCCCAGCTCTTAGATTTTTATAAAGAATTATTTCCTTCACATGTTTCTTAGAAATGTTATAGTCAATATAGAATTGATATAAGACAAAAGTATCTCCCCATATATTATATACATAAATATATAAATTTCAAGTACTTCTAAATATTTAAATGTGAATCCTAGAATATTACCATTTTATCTATAATATATCTATATAATTTATGTATATATTACCTATAATTTATCCTTTTATATATAGATTTATATGTAATTTAAAAGATATTTCGTTCTTGAAATAGGAAGGAGATTTGTTATGGCATTAATCAGGGGACTTCTGGTGATTTAACAGTGGTGGCTGACCTTTCAGCAGAGAGAAGGATGTAGAGTAATGGAAGTAAATACTGTAGGTGTTTTTTAAAACCTGTAGTCTGCCTTTTCAGCTTATGCTAACTTGATTTTTATTTAAGGTTTGGCCTTTGCTTCGGGTTTAGCAGCCACTTTGACTATTACTCATCTTTTAAAAGCAGGAGACGAAATCATTTGCATGGATGATGTGTATGGAGGTAGGTAACCCCTCTCATATAGTGTCAGCTAATAATAAGAAATTAGTACTATGACAATATCATTTGTTAAAATATGTGACATAATAATATAAGACAGATTGTTTAATAAAAAATTATATTTAAACTGCTAGAATGAGGATGTACAATTTCATCAACTTTCAGACATTCTGTTCTAGAGGAGATAGGGGTTTTTTTCCTCACATTTTTTTTACTGTGCATTATAGTGATGCACATTGATAGGGTTTGTTGTTTCCTTTTCGTTCATGCATACAACATAACAATATAATTTGGCCAACATCACTGCCTAGCTTATCCCCTTTCCCTCCCCACTTCCTGGACCTCCTGGTCCCTTTTCTCTAATGATCTCTCTTTGATTTTTTTAGGAGATCCACTCCCACCTTTCTTTTCCTTTTTCCTCTTTAGCTTCTGCATATGAGAGAAAACATACAACCCTTGGCCTTCTGAGTATGACTTATTTTGCTTAACTGATCATCTCTAGTTCCATCCATATTCCTGAAATGCCCCAATTTCATTTTTCTTTATGACTGAATAAAAGTCCATTGTGTGTGTACACCATATTTTCCCTATCTATTGATTTGTTGTCTCACAGATCAACACCTTGAAGCCCATTTCATTTCTTTCATTTGTTATGTCTGGTTCCATAACTTGGCTACTATGAGTTGCACTGCTATAAGCACTGATGTTGGTATCACTTTAGTATGCTGATTTTAGTTCTTTCAGATAAATACCAAGGAGTGAGTTAGCTGG
Source organism: Glaucomys volans (assembly GCA_020662805.1). Classification (NCBI taxonomy): domain Eukaryota; kingdom Metazoa; phylum Chordata; class Mammalia; order Rodentia; family Sciuridae; genus Glaucomys; species Glaucomys volans. The sequence continues at coordinate 22,063 of JAJEJO010004949.1, forward strand.
GTTATATGGTGGCTCCATGTCTTTTGAGGAAACTCCATACTGATTTCTGTAGTGGTTGTACTAATTTATAGTCCCACCAACTGAAAAGTGTTCCTTTTTCTTCACTTCCTCTCCAGCATTTATTATTATTTGCATTCTTTTTTTTTTTGGAACCAGGGATTGAACTCAGGGACACTCGGCCACTGAGCCACATCCCCAGCCCTATTTTGTATTTTATTTAGAGACAGGGTCTCACTGAGTTGCTTAGGGCCTCGCTAAGTGGATGAGGCTGGCTTTGAACTCGCGATCCTCCTGACTCAGCCTCCCAAGTTGCTTGGATTACAGGCGTGCGCCACCACGCCTGGCTTATTTGCATTCTTGATGACTGCCCTCCTCACTGGTGTGGGATGAAGTCTCAGTGTAGTTTTGATTTGCATTTCCCTAACTACTAAATGATGTTGAACATTTTTTCATGTATTTGTTGGCCATTTGTGTTTCTTCTTTTGCAAAGTGTCTGTTTAATTCATTTGCCCATTTATTAATTGGGTTATTTGACATTTTTGGTGTAAAGATTTTTGAGTTCTTTATATATTCTAGATATTAATCCTCTGTCAAAAAAGTAGCTAGCAAAGATTTTTCTCCCATTCTGTGTGTTCTCTCTTCACATTCCTAATTTTGCCTTTGCTGTGCAGAAGGTAATGTTTATGTAGAGAGTGTTCTAGCATTATTTAATATTTTTTTTACCTGCAATGAAAGTGAACTATAACCCAGGTCACTTCAAAGAGTTCAACTCTACCCACTCTTCTTCCCTTTCATTTTCTTTTGGCTTTAGGGAATCTTTTGAAAAATTTGTTGAAAACTATGGATCTCTTATCAAAAAAAGTTTTTAAAACTATACCCAGTGTTTAGCATTTTACCTTTGGAGTCTTACAGGATCAACACCTTGAAGCCCATGCTTAGAATGGGCCTTTCTCAAGGGCTTTCATGTTGACTGTTCAAGTGGTTCAGGGTGCGGGAAGAAGACAGGCTTGTTCTTAAATTTAAGCAAGACTGATTTTTATGTTAAAAACAGCAGCAAAGAATTTTGTAAATGTACATGTAATTCCAAATGCTTCTAAATATTTAAAGGTGTCTTCTAGAACATTATCATTTTATCTACCTCTAGTTGAACACAAAGTTAAAAATCTAAGTTCTTTGAAGTAAGGGACTTGCCCTGAGTAATCATTTTATCTTTCAGAAATTTGCACAGTGCTTTGTGTTTAATTTGGGTCCTTAAGATAGTTTGTTGAACTGATATTGTAGAGATTTCCTTTAGTTACTATTATAGTACTTTACAAAATGACATGGCAAACAGGTTCAAAATCCTGAAAATTTTGAAATTTTAATGGTACTTTACATTTTCTTTCAGCTTTCTAGGGTCAGTCCATATAACATTAAAGTACAGTTTATCTTTGATCATATTTTTCTTTTCTTTTTTTGGTTGACTATCAACGATACCATCTTTTTCTTAAAATTTCGATGTAACAAATCAAACCCAGAACAGTGTTCATGAAATAAATTATTCTAAGTTGAATGGTTTATCTTCTTGTACTACAAAAATCTAGTTTGCTTAAATTTTTAAAATTTTATCTATTAAAGCTTTTAGAATTACATAACAAAAACACTGAGAAACTACAAAGAATAGTAGCTAGTTATTTTCTATTACTAAAGTATAACCAGATTAAAAACTTATTTTGAACATTTTATTGACCTTGGTTCATTTTTAGATTTGAGTACTAAGAAGAAATTGTTACAAAAGATATTGATGCCTCAGGGACAATGCCACTTAATGTTTGAACAGTAGAAATTGGGTATTTTGAGAAATATATTTTGAATATTTTCTGCTTCATGCCCCTAGTTGTGGGTATCGAGTATATTTTTATCTGACTCCTGAACCTCCAAAGTCCAAGCTTAGTATTCTGTGCTATATTGGGTTGCCAAAATACTTATCTAACATTGCTTTTAGTTGCATTTTTGTTGGTGAGTGAAGGTTCCTTAAATTTTTAAAGTGATTGTACCTGTAAGAAACAAACATTTCTTCATATAATGCTCTTCCCATTTTTCTGATTCTCTCCTCTTCAGGTACAAACAGGTATTTCAGGAGGGTAGCTGCTGAATTTGGATTAAAGATTTCTTTTGTTGACTGTACCAAAACCAAATTGCTAGAGGCAGCAATTACACCAGAAACCAAGGTAACTTAGCTAGTTTTCAGTTTTGTCTGTTTTCTCTGTGATGTCCTGTTTTCATCATTTCAGTTTATTAGAGAATATAATATAAGACTGCATTAAAATTTTTTTCAAACTGGAGGTCCTTTTTTTCAATAATTTTTCTTTGAAAGTAAAACTAATATATTTGTATAGTGAATTAAAATTTTATTAGAAGACAAGGGAAACATTGACAAAAGTAACAGAGGCTGGCATCTCCCAGGCATTGTAGCCTAATGATTAGGAATTCAGATACAAATTTTAGAGTGGAATTCTAATTCTGATTCTGTATCATAGTTGGTATATTATTTCAGGAAAATTATTTATCAAAAATCTGTTTCTTCATTTGTAAAATGAAGATAATTGTATCTGCTTTGTAGCAAGGTAGTTGTGAAAATTAAATGAGGTAATGAGCATGAAATGCTTGATAGAGTACCTGGATATGTGGTAATAATTATTAAATTTTTCTGTGTGTGAGCTGGGGAGGTAACAATGATAGAACAGTTGCCTAGCATGTGTGAGGCCCTGAGTTCCATTTTCAGCACTGCAAGAAAAACAAAAAAATGTGCAAGAGCACACAGAGCTTAGCAAAATTACCAAGGTAGTATTAGTAACAAGTCATCACAGAGATTGGATTATAAGAAAAGGAGCTTGCCAAACCATAAACCATTAATTAAGCACAGTGGTTTTCAGGACTCTAAAGGATACTTGCTGCAAATAATAGAAGCAGAGAATGGGTCACAAGCAATCTTTAGCCTCCATCCTGGGAAGCTTGTGTGCCACCGGAAGGTGTTTTGTGCCTGAATGAATGGCAGATGTGATATTCTTTCTTGAGACCTCATTTATATTCTGTGTGAATAAAAGAAAGACCAGTGTACTTTATAATAAGTCAGTCTTTTCCAACATTTTACTAAGGATTAAAAGGTTAGAATTGGACCCAAGATTATGTGGCAGTGGATGCTAAATAATGAAAATCTTTTTCATACAAATAATTTCTTTGTTGTTTAACACAGGAGTTTAGCTTTTGGTAATCGAAGCTTGTTTTCAAAGGAACTTGTGTTTTATCTTGTTGGAGAGAGAAAACATTTAAGTAGCTGGTTCAGTCTAAGAGAGGAAAGCAAGTTATGAGTATATTCGGTTTCATTCACAGCTATATTATAATAGCTTTTTACTGACTTGAATTAATACGTTTTCTCCTCTGAAATATCAGACTTGTCATTTGAAGTATTTTATTTTTTTTTGTTTTTGTTTTTGTTTTTGTTTTTTTTTTTGAACCAGGGATTGAACTCAGGGACACCCGGCCACTGAGCCACATCCCCAGCCCTATTTTGTATTTTATTTAGAGACAGGGTCTCACTGAGTTGCCTAGGGCCTCGCTAAGTTGCTGAGGCTGGCTTTGAACTCGAGATCCTCCTGACTCAGCCTCCCAAGTCCCTTGGATTATGGGCGTGCACCACCACGCCCAGCTGTGCCACCACGTCCGGCATTTTTGAAGTATTTTAAAGACCATGTAAGACCTAATTTGTATTTATTTATTTTTTTTTCATTTTTAGTTGTCTTTTAATTATTTGTAGGAATAAAAAATTCTTATCCAGAAATCAGTTTTGTAGATATTTAAATGAATAAAGATTTTTATAGAATATGCATTAATTACTTTACATTTTCTGTAGTGAAGTTTCGGAGTAGAAAGTCTGTTAAACCAGATCTCTACCCCATTTGTATAGGTAACAAAAAAAGAATCAGTCTTTAAAAAAAACTATGGACGATGTAATTCTACACAGTTGCATCTTGTTTAACAACTAGAATTGTCTTCTTTGGTCTTTTCCTTGACTATCAAGTATCTCTTATGTGCCTGAATTATGGTAGGTTTTGGGATATCCAGATAAATATATTGCCTTTCTTAAGTGAGCTGTGACCAGGTGTTGTGTTGTGATTGTCATTTTTCTCCTTCAGCCTAAAGCCCATGCTGTTCTTCCACTATTTGGTATAGTTTCTAGTGTGTATGGTATTACTTTAGTATTAGAGATACTTTTGGCATTGTAGGCATGATTCTTGTTAATTAAAATTCTAGGATGTATTCTTTTTTCTTTCTTTTGCAGTACTCAGGTTTGAACTGAGGGCCTTGCATGTGTTGGGAAAGCACTAAGATATATCTTCAGCCCTTTTTATTTTATTTTGAGATAGGATCTTGCTATGTTGGCCAGTTTGGTTTCAAACTTGAGATCTTCCTGTCTCAGTCTCCCAAGTAGCTGGGATTACAGGCCACTATGCTTGGCTCTAGAATGTATTCTTACTGAATCTGTTATTTATCATTGAGAACAAAATTTCTAGAACCTGAACTATGTCTTTGGAATAATCCTACTTCTTATGGAAAATAATTATAATAATTAACAGTATTTTTTTTTTCTGCTTAGAGGTACATTATCTCATTTAATCTTTACACCAACTCCATAAAGTTAAGATAGAGGGTAAGTTACTTAGCTCTGGCCTTTCAAAAATTGTAGAAGAGGCTAAGATTCAGATTTGAGCCTTCCAATTTCATTGTCCTTATTTCCTTTATCTAATGTAGACTCCTCAATTGTTATATGAGATATATGTTTGGGTACTATAGTTTTACAAATTATTGTTATTTATCAAATTATTTTAGCTGGTTTGGATTGAATCCCCCACAAACCCTAACTTGAAGCTGATTGACATTGAAGCCTGTGCACATACTGTCCATAAGCATGGAGATATTATTTTGGCCGTGGATAACACTTTTATGTCAGCATATTTCCAGGTAAATGAAAATAAATGTTTTGGGTCTGACAAGTAGATCACATAGATATCTACAAGTTGGCAAAGGAAGGAATTGTTGACATTAAAATCATGATCAAATTCATGAAATCTAATTGCAATTATTGATTAGGAAAGAATTAAATTTGGGTCTTTTCTATCATTAGTTAATATCTGTTAAAACTTTATATTATACCTGTGTTTTTAAAGAATTGTCTCAATTAGAGCTTTCTGGGTCTCTTAGTATGGGTAAACTCTTTTTTTGCAATGCTGGGGAATGAACCAGGGCCTCTTGCATGCTAGGCAATAGTTCTAGCACTGAGCTACATTCCCAGTTCAAGATATGGTAAATAAAAAGAAGAGCTGTACCCAATGACATCTCAGTATGTCACATTTCTCCCTCTCCTTTCTTTCTCATTTTTCTTTCCTCAGCATCATATAGACTATGCTTAGCCCTGTGTATCATTAATTTACTTATGTTAGAAATTTCTACTTTATCTGTTTTAAGTTATAAGTTTTATAGTGCTCCTGTCTTAGTCTGTTTGGGCTGCTATAACACAATACTATATCAGATGACTTGTAAACAGAAATTTATATCTCATAGTTCTGGAGGCCAGGAAGTCCAAGAGCAAGGCACCAGCACATTCAGTGTGTGGTGAGATCTACTTTCTTCTTATATCCACACTGGGTAAAAGAACCTAGACAGCTCTCTGGGGCCTCGCTCATAAAGACACTAATTCCATTCATAAAGGGTCTGGCTTTAGAACAAATCACCTTCCACAGCTTCCTTCCCTAATACCATCACATTGGTGATTAGGTTTCAACACAGTACTTTTGTGGGAACACAAACATTGAGGCCAACCTTTTAAATGATCTTTTTTTCTGCTTACCCTCTTCATTGATCTTTCCCTCAGCATGATCCTTCATAAATTCTCCATTCCTTCCCCTTTTTTCTGTTCTCATCCTGCCCAGGTTCTTTCTCTTCTATTTTATTTTTGTTGGATCATCTTGGGGTCTCTCTGCTGTCAACTTGCCTGCCTTCTCCCTTTCCTCTGAGTACCTATTTGCTGTCCTTGTGAAGAGTGACCGTGTCCTTGTTCTTCTCTTCCTGCTTGTACTTTATTGTACTTAGTACAGTCCCTGTAGTTCTTCTTTAGCCTTTAGACTTCCTGAAACCCCAGATCATTTTCTCCAGCTCCTCAGGCAGTTGTTTATAAGTTCCCACTGTCAATGAGATTTCCCACTGTCTGTTTTGGTCCCTGCAATTGACTTGGATTGCTACCTCCATGTGACTGGCTAGCTGCCTGAGCAGTTTGCATAAACCTATTATTCACTGTTTTATTTGAAGTCACTATCGTATATTATTTTTCTTTCCCAAAACATACTTCCTGGCTGCATTGCATTCACATAGATCCATGGGTCTTCTACCTTGGGCTGAGGATCTATCTCTGGCTGCCTCTTGTATCAGGTAAAACAATTGGTTTCCAAGTGAAAATCTCTTGGCATCATCTGTCACAGGTGATTTTCAGTCTTGGACTAGTTTATCCCACGTACGCCTCTTACATTAGACAAGTTAATACAGCCTGGTATCACTTTAGCTAAGTCACAGCATGTCCTGTGTATTCCCCAAAAGATTGCATGCATTTTTTAGCCTGACCCTGCCCAAGTTACTCATGAGGCCTGGCCCTCTTTCTCCTGTTACTAATCACCAAAATAAGTCCAGTTTTTCTGCCTTTCTGAAGGCTGCATCACATTCCTAATGTCAAGGATTGGCATTTGCTTCATTGCAATTTGGAGTGATTATAGAATTTGTCAGAATTGCACCATCCTGAGGTAGCCACATACACTGGTCATAAAGCAAATTTCCTTTTGAAAATGTCCTCTTACTGTCTTTCCTTAACAAAAACTGAGTAGGTCCTCTTTCTTCTTTGCTTTTTGTCTTTTGGATATTCTGTAAGTTTCAAATAAATCAAACATCAGAATGAAGTTTCAGACTAGCACCTCAGGAGTCAGGCAGTTTGGCTATGAGTCCTGGCTCTACTATCTTTTTGTTTTTTTATTTTTATTTTTTTGGAACCAGGGATTGAACTCAGGAACACTCGGCCACTGAGCCACATCCCCAGCCCTATTTTGTATTTTATTTAGAGTCAGGGTCTCACTGAGTTGCTTAGGGCCTCGCTAAGTTGCTGAGGCTGGCTTTGAACTTGGGATCCTCTTGACTCAGCCTCCCAAGTCGCTTGGATTACAGGCGTGCGCCACCACTCCCGGCTATCTTTTAATCTGTATGATCAATTTTTTTCTTAGTCCTTTTCCCTCGTAAGTTCAATGAGACCCATATCAATACTGATTTTATTGAGTCAGGTAAAGTATTTTGTACAATATTTCAGTGGGTTATCTAATGTGTTTAGCATGGTTCTTGGCATATAATGAGATCAGTAGATGTTAGGCATTTGTTTTTATTTTTCCTTCTCTGTTGGCCATGATGATCATAGAATGTTAGTGCTGGAAGAGAACTTAACACCATCTCTGATCCCATTACTTCTCTACAGATGAGCAAACTCAAGTACAGAATGTGTTGAGTGATACCTTGCATCCTTTTTTGAATCACTTTTAATGAAAAAGTCCTATAACTACCCATAATGATACTTCCCAAACATCAAACACTCTAGTGAGGTCAAAACACATTTTTTTTTTTTTTTTTTTTAATGCGTACTCTTTTATGTTAAAAAAAATGTACATGGAAAGATGTTGATAATGTATGGTAGTAAGTTGAGATTACTTACTGGTTAAAATTATAATAATTTTCGCTATAAAAATTTTATGATTTTAACTATAAAAAAGACTATTTTAAGACTAAATGATTAATTTGCATCCAGATTAGCCAGAAGAAAATTCAAAGAAATTTCTTTTTAAGTGACCTTCTATTTGGCAAAATTGGTATAATAAAAGAATCATTAGGAGTCAAGATATATGACAAAGCAAGTGTCAATAAGCACAGCATATCTCATAAGGTTTAACTACCTAGATTAGTTTATATTTACTTGATGTAAAAATTGCTGAATTCCTATCTAAGCTATATGTTTAATGAATCATAAAATGTCAATGTCTGTACTATAGGTAGTAAATTTAAGGTCCAGTCAGCAGCTGCTATGAAGAAATAAGTTGCCCTGGGTCTATCTGCTATTAGCAGGAAATTTGTGCCTTCAGGTTCCATTTTATGTTTGTTAGATATGAGTGAGTCAAAGACAAGAAAATATAGATCCTGGAAAATTTTAAGGTGTACATATTTTTGCAAAATTAGCACTGATTAGAACGAGACTGGGATTAACAATTGTAAATAGATAATCTGCTCAAATGGTTTCTCATTTAAAACGAAATTTTAAAAACCCAAACTTCTGTTTCTTTCAGCGGCCTTTGGCTCTGGGAGCTGATATTTGTATGTATTCTGCAACAAAATATATGAATGGTAAGATAAGCAGTTGACACTTGATTGTTCATTTTCATTAGCAGTTGAAATAGCATCTCTGTTTTTTCTTCTATTAGGTAGTTTAATCTGTGACTTCTGTAGAAAGTAAAACAAAAAGTTTTGCTTAAATATAGGATTTCATTTATATAGACAAAACTATGCTTATGATTCATGAAGAAAGGATTAAAATTTACTATATAAAATTATACTTTTTTTCCTGCTTGCAGCTTGAAAATAAATAGTTTTTATTTTAAAGGACAAAATCCTGAGAGTTTTTTCAAGCTAAAATTATATTTTGGAAATTATAAAATAAAAAGTAGACATAAATTGCCGGGAGTGGTGGCGCACGCCTATAATCCCAGCACTTGGGAGGCTGAGGCAGGAGGATCTCTAGTTCAAAGCCAGCCTTAGCAACTTAGCGAGGCCCTAAGCAACTCAGTGAGACCCTGTCTAAATAAAATACAAAATAGGGCTGGGGATGTGACTCAGTGGTTGAGTGCCCCTGGGTTCAATCCCTAGTACCAAAAAGAAAAAAAAAAAAGTAGACACAAATTGTTTTTAATGTAAACATTTTGGGTTTGTTTTAGGCCACAGTGATGTTGTAATGGGCTTAGTGTCTGTTAATTCTGAAGACCTTCATAATAGGCTTCGTTTCTTGCAAAATGGTAAGTACTAAGAAGCCTGAGCTGGGCACTGTGGTACGTGTCTGTTATCCCAGCGCATGCCTATAATCCCAGCGCTTGGGAGGCTGAGATAGGAGGATCTTGAGTTCAAATCCAGCCTCAGCAATTTAATGAGACCCTAAGTAACTCAAAGAGACCCTGTCTCTAATAAAATATAAAAAAGGGCTGGGGATGTGGCTTGGTGGTTAAGTGGCTCTGGCTTCAATATCTGGTACCAAAAAATTTTTTTTTTTATTTCCTTGTAAGCGGTCAGTGACTGGTATTTGTTTGCATTTCCATGAAATGTTGTGAAACATTTAGAAAGAAAAAATTCTGATTGTTAGAGAAAAGTCGAAAAAAATGAGATTACAAAAATACTATAGTTATAGCATAGTATGACTTTATAATATGATATAAAGAATGAGTTTTGTTATTTTCATATCCGTGTTAATTTTAATCAAAATTTGTAAAAGCCCAAGTAAATTTTAGTTTCAAGAGTTAATGGATTTTATTTCTTAAAAACAAAACAAGCTGGGCGTGGTGGCGCACGCCTGTAATCCAAGCGACTTGGGAGTTTGAGGCAGGAGGATCTCGAGTTCAAAGCCAGCCTCAGCAACTTAGCGAGGCCCTAAGCAACTCAGTGAGACCCTGTCTCTAAATAAAATACAAAATAGGGCTGGGGATGTGACTCAGTGGTCGGGTGCCCCTGGGTTCAATCCCTGGTTCCAAAAACAAAACAAAACAAAACAAA
>JAJEJO010004949.1:51667-156679 GCA_020662805.1 Glaucomys volans
TATAAACGGAGGAGTGTGATAGCGGGTCAAATGGTGAGTCCATTCCAGGGTTTTTGAGGAATCTCCATACTCCTTTCCTGAGTGGCTGTACCAATTTGCAACTCCACCAGCAATGTATGAATGTGCCTTTTTCCCCACATCCACGCCAACACTTATTATTGCTTGTGTTCTTGATAATAGCCATTCTGATTGAAGTTAGATGAAATCTTAAGGTGGTTACTTTTCTTTTTGATGACAAGGTACATGCCTTATTTTTCTTTTTAATATTTGGTTATTGGTTAGTATTCTGGCACCTGCTTGGTGCTCCATATATAGTGTGTGCCCAATATAACTTATCATCCAGATCAAGACAGTTTTGAAAGTAAAATGAATGCTACTGGTAGCTCTGCAGAGACAACAGGTGCAAATTGGAACATAGAGTCCTTTTATCTATATTTGCTAAATAGAAATATTACACAGGATTCTTTTATACCTTTTCTAATCTCAGAAATCTTCCTACTGATGCACGAACTTATTTTCTTTTTAAAATCTTTTTTTTTTTTTTTGTACTGAGGCTGTGCTTTCTAAAACCACATTGAATGTCTCATAACTTATTCTCTTCCTATGAGCTGTGACATTCTTCCCTATTCCTCTAATTTGTTTAATAATAGATTTTGGCAATGTTTCTACCTGCCCAATCTCTTGAAGATGCACTTCTCAAAAAGGTATTTTAGCCAAGGTATTTCTAATTAGACTCAAATTCCTGTATATTGACTTCTAAGTCATCAGTCTCTGTTATCAATAGGTTTAAAAATTGGGGTGGGAGAAAATAGTTCCTGATTATTGAGGTCTGTTTGTATTCTGGGCACCTTCCTTCACATCTTTAATTATCATGCTCTTTTTCAAAACATGTTTTGTGAAATATTAGGTCTTTGGGTGTGTTATTTAATATTAAGTGAAAACAAAGGTCTTCTGGATGAAGTTCATTTGACAAACTACATTAAACTATGGTTACTCTACTGTAGTAATTCTCTCTTTAGTAAGGAAGTGTACAATTGCCATGAGAAGTTCATGGTAAGCGTTTTTCAAACCATGGATCTTACTCCCTATCTTCTCTTTTGACCTCCTTTATCATAAAACCAAAGAGCAACAGCCATTCCTAATTTTCTTTTTCCCCCAATTTTCAAAATTAATACACTTCGAAAAAATATGAATTAGTGTTACATATTTCCTTTCAAGATGGAAATAGTCTTCATTACAAGAAAATTCTACAAAACAAGCTGTGTACCCAGACTGCAGACACATAGCAGGTGGCTTTCAAGACTTTGGTGTGTCCAACTAGAGACTTAATAAAGATAATACGATGAGTTGTTGAGAGTAAATAAACCCAGATTTTGTAACAAGAAATGTTTAACTAACATACTTACGTGTAACAGATGCCAATCATTTGAAAAGATTCATAGTGATTTCAGAAATAACTCCCCATTTTCCTAATTCTGATAACACTCATATCTATTGTAACACAGAAAAAGTTTCCAATTTGGTCCTATCTTTATTTAGTTCTGTATGTCCCACGGAATATTGTCTACCGCCAATCTTTAATTCTGCTGTAACTCAAAGTGCCGTCTTTAAATATCAAACCCTTATTAATACTCTTTTAGAAGGGGTATGCTTCTGTCTAACACGGCAGTCTATTTGTTTGTATTAATACATGAAAATGTCTCCTTGAAGTGCAGTGTTAATGAGGAGAGATTTTTAATTTGCTTTGGAAAATTCTGCTTGGATTTTGAATTGAAAATAGACCATCCGGCCCCTATACAGATGCCTGAGATTTTAAAAATCCCTTGTGAATAGTAGTTCTTTAGTGCTATCATTAAATTGTTTTAACAAACCTGTAATAAAATACTCAGAAATGCTGTGCCTGTGTTAGGCACAGGGAGAATACAGATAAATAACATGTTTTGGGTCTAATGTTGTGAAACTATGTGTATGTGTTATCTTTGATTTTCAGATAGGGTTGCCAGATCACTTAAGAAAAAAGAAAAAAGGACACACATTTGATCAAATTTATACACAAAATGAGAAAATACATGGTGGAGACTTTAACCTTAAACTCTGCGTTATAGTTTAAATTTTGTATTAGATCAGTTCTCATGTTATTGAAATTATATTAATAGAAAATAATATATTAAGAAGGGAGATCCACAGAGTTGAGGAAGATGAGGGGAGGAAGGTGGGGGACTGGGGAAAAACAACAAAAAAGAATTCATTAAGAAAAAGCACATTTATTTGAGCAACATTTATTCCCAGTGCACATTGATATTAAGTGTTAAATTAAACACTTAAAAAGTGGGAACCAGGAAATCTTGAGGGATAAGGAAACCTGCTCTTTGAGAGGCTGTATAACTTGCCCAAGGCCATAAGCGCACAAGCCTTCAGGACTGGCCCTGTTGCAGCCCTGCTCCTCGCTCCCCCAAGGCCATTGTCTATAATTATTTGTGAACACATTGTTTCACAGAACACGTTTAACCATGTGACACAAGAAGGTCCAAGCAGAAGGACTTCTAGGGTCCTTCGGAAGTACAGTTGGAGGACTTAAGCACATCTGGGAGTAGAGGAAGGATGTCAGGGAGAGAGGACTCACTGAGGTGAGGACGGAATGGTGAGATTTCCCGGGAACCCAGGGATGTGTGCAGAGCCAGGGAAACCAGCAAAGGCAGCTGACTAGCAGAGGCTTTGTTCGTTAATGTTCTATAATTTGTGTATTACTCAGAGGTTGCTTGGCATAGCTGGCACTCAGGGTATGTTACAAGAGCAAGATAAAAAGTGAACTGGGACATACAAGTTGCTGGAAACCTGACAGGCTGATCTTGAGGAAATATCTGAGTAGGAATTTGTTTGTATGGAACTGCATGTGGAAGGCAGCCATCTCTTCTTAGGCTTCTTTTGGAAACTCTCCATTTTTCATTTTCTATTGACAGACTTCACTAATTTGTCCCATTTTTAGAGATTTATAAAGAAACACTTTTTGGACCTCACTTTTAACATCGTTAGCCAAAGAATCTTAAGTATAATTATCAGTAATATTTTGAAACGTAATTTTCCTTTGTGTTGGAAAGGAAATTTCTTTTAAATTAAATTTACATTTTGAATAAGCAATATGTGCACATGGTAGAACGTTCATCAGGTAACAATGAACGTGCAGCTGAAAGTAATTCTTCCTAGCTACATATTTTCCAAATATGGCCATTACTAACAGATTCTTGTGTATCTTCCAGAGGTGATGTTATTGTACTCATTAAATGTGTGTGTGTGTGTGTGAGAGAGAGAGAGAGAGAGAGAGAGAGAGAGAGAGAGAAAGAGAGGGAATATTTATTTTTTAAAACTAAATTATAGGGAAGCTGAGGCAGGAGGATCACAAATTCAATACCAGCCTCAGCAACTTATCAAGGCCCTACTAAGTAACTTAGCGAGACCTTGTCTCTAAATAAAAAATAAAAAAAGAGCTGGGGATGTGGCTCAGTGGTTAAGCGCCTCTGGGTTCAATCCCTGGTACTAAAAAGCAAAACAAAAAAACTAAGTTATAACTCAATGTCCTAGGTAACCAAGATGGCTGGTGGTCTCTTAAATTTCTTTCTCCCCTTTTCTGTGTTAGCTACATTCCTGATTTTTGATAGCTACATGGTTGCCTATACCATGACCGTATTTCCAGCCTCGCTTGAAACTTGATGTGATCAAGGGATGAAGTTCTGGTCAACGAATACAAGTGACAGTGATGTGCAACCTCTAGTTCCTGCCCTAGTAAGACAGATGTTCTCTCCTTTGCCTTTCCTTTCCAGTCCTTTTGACTGGAATGGAGTGATCCTTTCATGAGTCCATGTTGCAAAGAGATAGTGGGAGGCTGGGTGTTTCATACTTGCATTCCCTATAATAGCTCTAGGCTATTTATTTCTGAGCTGCTATGTGAAGAAAATAAATTAATATTTACCTTGTTGTTATTTTAAGGTTTTGTTATAAAACAGAACTGATAGCCTAAAATTAATATAACAGTCTCTGTGCACTGCTTTTTTCCACTTAGTATAAAGTGGAGATTTCATTGCATGCCAAATTGTCTTGTGCTTTACAGAATTTAATTTTATACTCTATCATAATTGTTTATCTAGTTGGAGAACTTTTGGGCTATTGCTAATCTTTGCATACAATGTTGCAATTTATATTTTTCCAAACATTTTGTGAGTGTAGAAATATTTGTAGCATATATTTTTAGAGGTAGAATTTGTGTGTTTTTTAAGTTTGAGAGATATCGCTTAATTATCTTCTCTGGATGTTGTTAATTTGTACTCCCACCAGCAAGGAATGAAAGAGATTTTTTTCCTCAAAGCTTGCTAACACAGTGAGGTATTAAGTTTTCTGATCTTTGCCTGGTAGATGAAAAAAATATGTATATTATCATAGCCTTCATTTGCATTTAGTGCAAATATATATTTCAGAGTCATTTACATTTCCTTTTCTACCAACTTTCTGCCTTTTCTTGCCCAGTTTTCTAATGGATAAAAAGTGGCTTGGCAAAGATCTTCTATTTAACTAGAGGCATTCTTCTTCTTCTATATTTAGACTTGACAGTAAAAATAAGTATAGATTCATAGATTCAGATCAGTATTGGGAATTGAACCCAGGGAGACTCTTCCACTGAGTTATATCCCTAGTCCTTTTTATCTTGAGATAGAGGGTCATTAATTTGGTCAGGCTGACTTGAACTTGCAGTCCTCCTCCCCAGTAGCCTGAATTATAGGTGTGCCATCATGCCCAGGTAGAATGAGGTAAATTTTTTTTGAGGGGATGGGTACCAGGGATTTAACCCAGGGTGCTTAATCATTTTTTATTTTTTTATTTTTTATTTTTTTTAATTTTGAAATAGGGTCTTGCAGTTGTGCTGTTGAGGATTTTTAGCCCAGAGGCTAAATACCTCAATATGATGAAAATTTGTAATTTCATCATGGAAGTTATGGATATTTGTCTTCTCAAAAGATAGATCTGGCAATTTGCCTCTGAGTATCTGTTTGAGCTACTGACTCTTAGGCTAGATGAAGGAGAAATGAATAGGATTTATTAGTCTTCCACTTCATTGCCCAAAGCTCATTGACATAGAAGTACACACATAATATCTCTAGGTCAGAATAAATTAAACTCAGTGTTTGAGCCAAGGATAAGGCAGAGAATGAAATTTACATCTAAGTAAATTGAATTAACCAGCTGGACCTACCTGCCACATGCTTTCTCAATCAGATCTGCGTAATGTATCTAGTTACCCTGAGGGAAGGAGCAAGAATTCTGTTCATTGGTTCACTATTTGCACCAAGTTTAGTAAACCCAGATACACCCTGTGCCTTTGGATTGGGTAACCAAGGGCACTGATTACGTTGGAAGATTTTGAATTAAACAAATTTCCTTGTCAGTTACTGGTTAGGTTTTTCTAAAGGCAGTAAATAATGAATTCTTTTCCTTTTTCTCCTTTCTTTTCTTCTCTTTCTCTCTTCCTTTCTTCCTCTCTCTTCTCTCTTTTTTCTCTCTCTTTCTTCTTTCTTTCTTCCTCTTTCTTCTTCTTTCTTTTCTTCTCTTTCTCTCTTCCTTTCTTCCTCTCTCTTCTCTCTTTTTCTCTTTCTTTCTTTCTTCTTTCTTTCTTTCTTTCTTTCTTTCTTTCTTTCTTTCTTTCTTTCTTTCTTTCTTTCTTTCTTTCTTCAGTACTGGGGATTGAACCCAGGGATCCTTTACTACTGAGCTACATCCCCAGCCTGTTTTCTTTTTTAAATTTTGAGACAGGGTCTCTCTAAGTTCTCCAGACTGGGTTTGAACTTATGAGCCTCATCCCTCAGTCTCATGAGTTACTGGAATTTATAGGCATATACCACTGTGCCGGGCTTAGTATACTAAGAGTATACTAGTATACTAGTACACTAGTATTCCTTTTGAGAGGAATGCATCCTGGTGTGAACACAAACAATGGCTGCCTACATAAATGCTAAATTTTTTTCAACAACTGCAATAACTTTATTTATTTATTTTAATTTCTTTTGATTCATGTACACAAATGGAGTACAGCTATTGTTTCTCTGATTGGACATGAAGTAGAGTACACCATTTGTGTAATCATATATGAACACAGGGTAATGATGTTTGTCTCATTCTGTTATTATTCTTACCCCCCACCCTGATCCCACCCCTCTTTTTCCTCTATGCAATCCATCCTTCCTCCATTCTTGTCTCCCTCCCATCTTGCATTAGGTATTATCATCCACTTATCAGAGAGATCATTAAGCCTTTGGTTTTTTGGGATTGGCTAATCTCACTAAGCATGACTATCTCCAATTCCATCCATTTATCTGCAAATGCCATAATTTTATTCTTCTTTATGGCTGAGTAATATTCCATTGTGCATATATACCACAGTTTCTTTATCCATTCATCTATTGAAGGGCATTTAGGTTGGTTCCACAATCTAGCTATTGTGAATTGAGCAGCTATGAACATTGATGTGGCTGCATAACTGTAGTAATCTGATTTTAAGTCCTTTGGGTATAGGCCAAGGAGTGGGATAGCTGGGTCAAATGGTGGGTCCATTCCAAATTTTCTAAGGAATCTCCACACCGCTTTCCAGAGTGGCTGCACTAATTTGCAACCCCACCAGCAATGTATGAGTGTACCCTTTTCCCCACATCCTCGCCAACACCTGATGTTGCCTGAATTCTTAATAGAAGACATTCTAATTGGGGTGAGATGAAATCTTAAGGTGGTTTTGATTTGCATTTCTCTTATAACTAGGATGTTGAACATTTTTTCATAAATCTGTTGATTGCTTGTAGATCTTCTTCTGTAAAGTGTCTGTTCATTTCCTTGGCCCATTTATTGACTGGGTTATTTGTATTCTTGGTGTAAAGTTTTTTGAGTTCTTTATAGATTCAGGAAATGAGTGCTCTATCTGAAGTGTGTGCGGTGAAGATTTTCTCCCACTCTGAAGGCTCTCTCTTCACATTGCTGATTGTTTCCTTTGCTGAAAAAAAGCTTTTTAGTTTCCATCTATCCCAATTATTGATTCGTGCTTTTATTTCTTGTGCTTTGGGAGTCATGTTAAGTAAGTCTGGTCCTAAGCTGACATGATGAAGATTTGGACCTACTTTTTCTTCTATTTGGTGCAGGGTCTCTGGTCTAATTCCTAGGTCCTTGATCCATTTTGAGTTGAGTTTTGTGTAGGGTGAGAGATAGGGGTTTAGTTTCAATTTGCTGCATATGGATTTCCAGTTTTCCCAGTACCATTTGTTGAAGAGGTTACCTTTTCTTCATTGCATGTTTTTGGCACCTTTTTTTTAGTATTAGATAACTGTATTTATGTGGGTTTGTCTCTGTGTCCTCTATTCTGTACCATTGATCTACCTGTCTATTTTGGTACCAATACCATGCTGTTTTTGTTACTATTGCTCTGTAGTATAGTTGAAGGTCTGGTATTGTGATACCCCCTGCTTCACTCTTCTTGCTAAGGATTGCTTTTTCTATTCTGGGTCTCTTATTCCTCCAAATGAATTTCATGATTGCTTGCTCTATTTCTATGAGGTACGTCATTGGGATTTTAATTGGGGTTGCATTGAATTTGTATTGCGCTTTTGGTAGCATGGCCAATAAATGCTAAATTTATTGAAATAGTTTGTGAAAGAAAACAGGCAAATATTAAAAATGATGATATAGTAAGTGTTTTACCTATGAAAGCAAATTCAGCTTATAAGTCTCTTGTGTAGGGCCAACGCCTTTTTTCCCCATGCATTTCCTTAAATATTTATTAGATTCTTACTATATATCAGGCACTATTTCGGTTGCTAGAAACAAAAGAGAAAGTAAAACAAACAAAATTCCCTATCTGTATAAACTTAGCAGGAGTGGGATGGGACCACGCAGAAGCCATGGGATGCTCCCCCAGTCTTCCCGCTACAGACAGCAGAATCGAACCCCAGTTTCTTGTCACTGTCATCCCTCTCTTTCTCCTTTTCCTCAAATATTTGTACAGTCCTTACTATCACCAGGATCTCAGAGAATAAGTTTACTGTAATAAGCAAGTAATTCCTGCATTATAGAAATGCCTTAATTTGAGGATGAAGACAGTTAAATGAATAATTATAGTGCCTAATATTTAGATCCACATTGCAGATGTGAATGATAGATTACAAAAGCCCTCAAGAGGAGGTGATTAATCTTTTTGGGGAGATTTAGGGAATATTATTAACAGAATTTTGAACAGTTTGGAAAATTTGTAGGGAGAAAAGGAAAGGTTGAATGTTGCTCAAAAAAAAAAAAAAAAAAACCAAAAAACAAAAAACTACAAGTTCAGTAGTTTAAGACACAATGATTGGACACTTCTATGTGCCAGAGTCTATTTCAAAGTGGACACTTGAAAACAAGTTATGATTAAATGAAGATTTTTTTTTCATACCAGGGATTGAACCTAGAGGCACTTAATCATTGAGCCACATCCCCAGCCCCTTTTTTATTTTTTATTTTGAGAGAGGGTTTTACTAAGTTGCTTAGAGTCTTGCTAAGTTGCTGAGGCTGGCTTTGAACTTGCAATCCTCCTGCCTCAGCCTCCCAAGCTGCTGGTATTACAGGCATGTGACACTGCACCTGGCTAAATGAAGGAATTTTTAAAAATATTTTTTGTGATAGTGCTATTATGATTTTTATAAAAAGTGAGTCTTTAGAGATCAATTGTGTGTGTGTGTGTGTGTGTGTGTGTGTGTGTGTGTTTGTGTGTAGTGCTGGAGTCAAATCCAGGACTTTGCACACGCTAGGCAATTACTCTACCACTGAGCTATATCCCCAGACCCCATACTAAATGTATGAAGTTAAAATTGTGTGAAAGTTGAGATTTTTTAAAAACATATGGTGGATGGGAGAAGGGGGTGAGAAGTAGATGGCCAAACTGGCCATAAGCTGATGCTTGTTGAAGTTGGGTGGAGTACCAGGGACTCTTTTCCATAATAAACAGCAAAAACAATATCAGACTTGTTTCCTGTGTTTGAAAGCCTCAGTCCCTGGGGAGATATTTTTAGCACATTAAACCCAGTTCATAATTCACTATGAAAGGATGCATAACATTACAGAATCAAATAATACTTCTTTAAAATAAATATTAACCCTAGATGCTTCTACTAGGTAAGGGGTGTGATGTAATCTATATCAGTGAGGAAATTGTCTCTATACAGCTTTCTTGCCCTGGGGAGGAGAGGAGAAAATTTACTTTCAGACAAGGTGGCTCCTGTTTATCGGAGTATATGAATGAGTCTTTGGGTATGTAAAGGGAATCCAAGAGGTGTATTTTTGGATTTATAAGAATACACCAAGAGGTGTATTTTTGGATTTTGGTATTTAGAAAGAGGTAGGGAGGGAGAGGTGTTAGAAAGACAGAGTAAGCACTGAGTGATATTATGGATGCTTCTGTCAGGTTGGTGGCAATAATATTGAAATTGTGTGTTATTATTATATACTCTCATCCATTGCCTCCAAACATGTACAAAAGGCTGCCGCATAAATAGCTTGTCTGTTTTTTCTTTTCCACTCTTCCTTTTTGCAGAAAACAAAGAAATAAACATGAGTCCCACATGATCAAACAGCACAGTCATGAGAGGTAAGACTGAATGACTCTTGGGAGCAAGAACTCAGGTGCATTAGTGACATGAGAGGGTTAACCCAAGAAATGCACAGAAATCCTGGATGGAAGGGTCCAGGCCTATGTAGACGTGTGGTTTAAAACTGGAATTGGCTTCATCAGAAAAGGATAATGAAGGCAATGTATTCAAGTCACCCAATGCTTCATTGGAAATAGTTTATCTTGTGCTTTATTCTGTAAAGTGATGAGTAAGGGTCTTGGACAAATCCATGTCCTAAATGCCCATAAAGAAGAAGAACCTCAGAAAGGGGTATGGATATTTCTGACAGGAAGATAGAAAATGCTTAAAAGTAGGTGGTAAAATGGGAAACTTCTTGCAAGTGCACCTTGCACACTTGGCCTTCATTTTATCTTATTAGAAAAACACAAACTATTGACTCTGAGTGCCTTAGCAAGGATCTCTGCAGAAAATTTCAGTTACTATCCAGTCAAGATATTTACTTTCAATGTCTGTTTGCTTTGAAGTATGCCTTGGGTAAAATGAAATCAATATGAAATCCCTCCAGGAATTCTGATCCTTATCCAACTACTTCAATGATTAAAATCGTGTAATTTAGCTTTGTGCATCTGCGTTTATTGAACTGGCTCTTAGGCCAAAATTGTGGAGGTCAATAAAATTTCTGAATACATTCACTCAGTGATCTTGACACTAAAGAAAAAATAATTTTACAGACCCAAATTTGGCAGCCACATGAGGGTTTGAATGAAATTAATAGATCATAGGAAATAAGCCTGAGCTATTGAGTGAGGTGAAAAGTCAGCTTCTATCCAAGTGATTTTTATCAGATCTGGTGTGCCTGAGAGCTACCCCAACATATATCATATTCAAGTATTAAACTTTGTTACTCTGAAAGGAATGTCAAGAAGGTTAGAGCTGGCTCCTATCTTGTGACTTTTATTGTTCTGAATAATAGCAGCAAGTACTCAGGAAGAAGGTCATGTCAGCAGAGGCCACATGAGGGCTTGGGTGAGGATGAATGGTATTTGCAGCATACTTTGAAATTTAGCAAAGGTTTAGGGTGCATTTGATATGTTTTAATTTTATTTAATCCATGTTGGACTCTCTCTTTCAGCGTTATGTTTGAATAAAACTGGTTGTTGCAAGGATCAGAAAACTAACCCCTGGTCCACCATCTTCCAAGAATGTGGTCATATTTTTAAAGGCAAGTTTTTAATGTTTTAGAAATCCATACTAAAATTTTTACTAGTAATTCATAGAGTGTCTGTGATTTTATCAGAACATAGTTGTGTATGGTAGTTTGGATCTTATGTGTCTCTTACCAAAGGCCCATTTTTAAAGGCTGGATCCCAGGGTGGTGCTACTGGGGGAAGGCAGAACCTTTAAGAGGTGGGGCCAAGTGGGAGATCCTTAGGTCATTGTAGGCATGTCCTTGAAGGAGATTATGGGACTCTGGTCTCTCCCTCTCCCTCTTTTTGCTTTTTGACCATGAGGCAAGTAGTTTTGCTTCTCCACACATTCCTGCCATATTATGCTGCCTTGCCATAGGCCAAAGCAATGGGTCCAACTGATCTTAGACTGGAACCTCCAAAACTGGAGCTAAAATAAACTTTTCATCTTTATAAGTCAATTGTCCCAGATATTTTGTCATGGTAATGAAAAAACTAACATACCATACTTGGTTGTTTATGTTTTAGCTATAGCAAATTTTGTGTTAAAATAGCAGAATTCAGTAGCCATGACATATTCCAAATTGCCTGTGCCTGGAAGCCCTAAAATGTTTAGTATTTTGTTGTTGATAAGTTTGCCCACGTGTGGGTAATGTCCTGACTGGATTCACTTACATGTTCAAGGAGCAAGTTTCATATATGTTCCAGAAAACATGAATATTTTCTTTGGTGTCATTCTAATGTTACATTGTCACTCTGACTTCCACTTATAACAATATGTATGTTACTATAGACTGATTTCCGTTACTCACTCAGCTTTCTGATCTGTCCAACTGATATCATCACAGCAGAATGTGTCTTCAGGTACAGTACGAAAATATCGATAAAAACTTGCTAGATAGCTGTGAAGACTTCATAATATGCCAGTATATTGTCACAGCTGCCAATTATTTGGCTATACTATATTAGATCATGATTTTTTTTTAATTTTTATTTTTTTGTGCCCTGGGGATTGAACCCAGGGCCTTGTGCTTGTGAGACAAACTCTACCAATTGAGCTATATCCCCAGCCCATAACAGTGATAAACTTGGGGAAACATTTTTGTAAATGCATATTGATGCACATGAAATAGTTGGATTTTGTCATATTTTCAGACTAGAATTGATACGATTTGCTGATGAATTAGATAGGGTTGTGAGGAAAAGAGAGGGTCAAGAAAGACTCTAAAGAGTTTGTTCTAATCAGCTGAAAAAAGTTTCTATTACCATTTAACATAACACATATTTACTTGCTATTCATACCTTCTTGAATTATGAACTGTATTTTGAGATCCAGAGCTTTCTCTTTATTCCTAGCAACTATAAACATACCTGGAGTACACAATACTTTCCATAAGAATTTTGTTTAATGAATTAATGTGTGAATATTCTGTGGCATAGATTTCACTGATTTAGAGTTAAATGTAATTAATGGAAATGTACTGTATAAAGTTAATTTTGATATGTTTGCAACTACCCTCCAAAACCAATTTGCCAACTTCAATTTCACTAACTGTATTGGAATGCCAGGACTGCAAATGAATAAGGAGTGTGTTGGGCTTAATTTTGACCTCCTCCCATGTATATACATGTTCTAATGCCTGAAAAATCTGACTTAGAAAAACAACTTTGAAGTTGTGATTGAGATAGAAGCTATGGTCAGAGAGGGGGGTGACGGCAAAAGACAGAAAGGACAAAAAGATAAGATTTGCTGTCTTTGAAGATAGAGGATAAAGACCATGAGTTAAGGAATGCAGGAGGCATCTAGACACCAAATCAGGGAAGAAAACAGATTCTCCTCTAGAGTATCCACAACAGAGTGCAATACCTTGATTTTAGCCCAGTGAGACCTTATCAGATTTCTATAGAACTGTAAGATAATGTATTGGTCAGTTTTTTTTCATAAGAAAATACCTGAACCTGGTGACTTATAAAGTAAAGAAGTTTCTTTACCATCCAAATTGCATGGTACTGGCATCTTAGGTAGGGCCTCTTATCTACGCTGCAATATGAAACTGAGGCAGAAAAGTGAACGACCTTATACAGAAGGGTCAAGCATGTAAAGTGACCTTGTTTTATAACAACTTGCTCTTCTGGGAATTCACTCCTGCAAAGCCAGCTTTAATCCATTCATAAGAGTGGTGCCCCTGTGACTCAATTACCCTCCAATAAGCCCCATGTTTTAAAGGTTTCACCTCTTCAGCATTGTCACTTTTCCGACCAAGCTTCCAGCACATGAACCTTTGGGTGAAAAACTATATCCAAACCATAGTAGATAATAAATGTGTATTGTTTAAGCACTAAGTTTGTAATCATTTTTTTCCAGCAGTAATGCAAAAGGAATATGTGCAACACTTCAACCAGGCAGATGAGGTTTTGAGGATAATGATGTATCTGATGGAAAGAAAGTGTTATGGTTTAGATAGGAGGTGTCCTCCAAAAGCTTATGTGTGAGACAATACAAGAATTTTCAGAAGTGAAACAATTGGACTTTGAGAGGTTTAACCTAATCAGTGAATTAATCCACTGATATGGATTAACTGGGTGGTAACTGTATGCAAGTAGGTGTGGCTGGAAGAGGTGGGTCACTGGGGCAGTCCTTTGGGGTTTATATTTTGTCCCTGATGAGGAAGTGGACTCTGCTTCCTTGTTGCCTTGTCCTGAGCTACTTTCCTCCTCTACCACCCTTCTGCCATGATGTTCTGCCTCATCTTGGGACCAGAGCAATGGAATCGGCCACCTATGCACTGAGACCTTTGAAACCATGGGCTTCAAACTTTTCCTCCTCTAAAATTGCTCTCATCAGGGCTTTTGGTCACAGTGGTGAAAAATTTGACTAAAACCATAAGAGTGAGCAAAAATGGAGACAGACAGACACTCAGGGCAAATAGGGAAGGGCCACATGTACAGCATGTGGAGTTTCAGTAACAACTGTGGAATGGCAGTTGAAGACCACAGAGTGAAGATCTTGAATGTCAGGCTAAGTGTTGTAGTTTATTCAATGAATAAGTCTGATTCATTAAAGATTTTAGAGTTAGAGAAAAATAAGACTGAAGGAAAAATTTAATAGTAACTAGAAAATGATGTTTAGGAGAACTGGAAGTGTTCTGAGTGCAAGAGCTTCTGACCTCGTGGAGCTGGGTGTGCTAACTTCTTGGTACATATTTTAGTCAACTTTTTAATCACTGTCACTAAAATATCTGACAAAAGCATGGCAATCAGGAAGAAGAGAGAGAGTTTCATTCACCAAGGACAACATATAAACTCCAAAGGCCAGTTTTCAGCTGACCAACCGCTTTCAGTCACTCCCCACATGCCTAAGGTTCTGCCCAATTAATCCATATTGGTGGATTAATATGCTATTGGGTTATAGCTCTCACAACCCAACATTGCACTTCTCAGCTTCTTGCATTGTCTCACATCTAATTAGGGGACACCTAATACCTGAACCATAACAGGATGTGCATGAGTTCTTGTTCACCTTCTAGTAAGACTCTGTGGATTCAGTTGTCCAGAAACTCTTCAAATTCTCTTTCTAGGTTTTTATGGAGACTTCATTGCATAACTGAAGCATGGACAACCATGTAGGAATGTAAGTGAACAAAAGGGACATGATCTAAACATAGTGGTCAACTGAGTGGGAAAATCCAGCAAGGCCCGTCTGTTCAGATTCTTCTTGGCTTCTCTGTGCAGCATTCTTTCCTCTGGGTATAGGGCAGGATTCCTTCTGAAATGTGGGTTTTATGATCAGACAAGGTAGCTGGAGAATTTCTTTATGGCTGATTCTATGACAGAAAAGGAGGGGAAAATTAGAGTTTCTATCCCCTGCCTTAAAGAAGAGAAATTCTTGTTTCTATGGCCTGCCTGGGGGAAAGGTTTTCATGAAAAAAAAAAATTATATATATATATATATATATGTATATATATATATAGCTGCTTTTCCCAAAAATCTCCCAGCTCAAATGTTATCTGGAAGTACTAATATTATACCATCTCAATCCTTTTCTCCCTCTCTCCCATCCTTCCATTTTTCCCTTCCTTTTCTCTCTCCTTCCCTCCTTCTCTCCTTTACTTCCTCTAACTTCCTTTTTCTTTTATTAACATGTATTGAATGCTTTTGTGACTTGTTATCTGAAACTGAAGTAGGCTCTAGCAGAGGAGTGACATGGTTCATATCAGCGGGGAAGTGATCTCCACTCTAGTTCCTTTTCCTTATAAAGGTAGTGGGGGACAGATGGTGGCCCACTGGTAAAAAGAGCATATGTATGAGTGAGCCTTGGGACATGGAAATGGAGGACTTAGGGGGAGAACCTCGGAGGCCCTGAGACAGAGAACTTGCCCACAACAATCAAACAGGGGTGCTAGAGGAAGAAAGCCAACAAGCATAGCAGTTTATAGACCAAGTTGGTAAACACAAGCTGAGGGAATATTTTAAAGAACTAATATAATTAGTTATAATAATTAGGTAAGACTAATATTCAATTTTTAATAATGTTGCATTGATATAAACCTTATGCACTCCCAAGAACCTCCAGTAAATCTGCTGTATAAGAAATACCTTCCTTTTTTTTTTCCCCTGGTACTGGGGATTGAACCCAGGGGCACTTTATCATTGACTATATCCCCAGTCCTTTTAATTTTTCATTTTGAGACAGGGTCTCGTTAAGTTTCTGAGATTGACCTTGAACTTGCCACCCTCTAGAGTCACTGGGAATGTAAGCGTGCATCATAGCACCAGACTTAGAAATGCCTTTAAGAAGAAATCAAGGGCTGGGGATATAGCTCGGTTGGTAGAGTGCTTGCCTTGCAAGCACAAGGTACTGGGTTCAAATCCCCAGCACTGCAAATAAATAAATAAATAAAAAGAAGAAATCAAGGACAAGTGGCTGAATTCCACATGTGGGTTAGTGTGGAGCAGAAAGAAAGGAGTCCACAGGCCATTGGTTACTCCTTGTGTCAAACTGGCATGTGCCAAGGAATTGAGTGTAACATCTAATTTCCTGCAGGAAATTTAACACCTCTACTTAGAAAATTATTTGTCTTATATGCTAATTTGCTTTTAAATTAAATGAAACTATATGATATACCTTCAAGTACTTTGATTTCTTTATTTCTTTCTTTCTTTCTTTTTTTTTTTTGTGGTGCTGGATATTGAACCGAGGGCTTTGTGCATGCTAGGCAAGCACTCTACCAACTGAGCTACATCCTCAGCCCAGGATTTTGATTCTTGATGAACTACTTTAATATATAAACTAGGTAATTGAGCTCTGTGCATCTGGATTTAAGCTAGT
This sequence comes from Glaucomys volans, assembly GCA_020662805.1. Taxonomy (NCBI): domain Eukaryota; kingdom Metazoa; phylum Chordata; class Mammalia; order Rodentia; family Sciuridae; genus Glaucomys; species Glaucomys volans. Next base: position 67,814 of record JAJEJO010004949.1, read on the forward strand.
TTTTGAGTTCAAAATGTGGAAGGCAAATAAAATTATCCGGAAATTCTGAGCCCATTCCCTGGGTAATCTTGCTAATATGAAATAGAGTTAACTGACAATCAAATAAAATTCTAATTATCAATAGGTTGCAGTTAATTGACATGTACATTTTAACCAAGGAATATAGGGGGAAGTTTGTTTCTATCCAAATAATTTTCATTGTGCCATTCTCTAATCTCAATGCTCTTCTGGTATTAAATCCCCAAATTCTAAAATCAAGATCATGGGTCCAGATGTATCTATAATCATTGATATTTCAAATAAGCCCAAACTCTGCACCAGGAATCTGGCTCCGAAGGGATATGTTGGTGAGATGCTGAAGGAGGAAAACTAGAAGTAGTTGATTGTAAAGCTCCAGTTGTCTAATCTTTGGAACTAGATCAACATACCCTGATTTGAATGTAGACCACAGATTGGTACCTGATCCTGCTTCATAATACTTGTTGATTTGAATCACAGCATAAGAGCTCAGGCAGAATGGCCTTATTAGTAGAGCCCACACACAGAATTGGGTTGTCTCTATTTAGAACAATAGTTCAAAATATCTTTCAAGTTTATAGAACACTGTTGAATGCCAGAATTTTTGTGGCACACCTTGTGGAATTAATTTTCCTCTATTTGCAATTTATTATTCTTCCCTTTTATTTGCTCCAATTCTGCACTGCTATTTGATTAAAATGTTTATCTCCCTTATCAGACTAGGTATATATTCAAAAGGCAAAGTACTTTGTGTTTCAACAAATAACTGATGACGTTTTGGTTTCAGTTTGGGGTTAACCTGTGCCTTCTTTGCTGTTGTGAATTGGATATTGCCTTATGTCATTTTCATGATGTAATAGGTCTATTTAGCCCAAAATTTTGGCAGATGGGTATTGCTGTAATACAGAGATTTTTTTTCAGTAGTAGTGAAAGTGGGGCTTACATATTAAACAAAACACAACATATCTAAGGGTTTAATGCTACTTTGGTGTGCACTGGCACGTTTATAAACATATTACTTATTTACTGGGTATTCATGGGCCAAATCATATGTATTAGTTCTAGATACTTGGAATTTCTTATCTTCAAAAGATCTCATTATATCATAAAGGAGAAAAGAAAATTAGCACATGAATGTGCTATAAAGATGGTAAATGAGTCACAGGAATTCTTGGGAGAGTAAGCTCATTCTTGGCTGGAGTCAGAAAGGTTGTAAGGTCCATATCAGAGTTGGAGAGCTAGAACCCCTCACCTCCATAGTGGGACCCCACTTGCTTTATGGCCAGATGCTCTCATACAGGACACAGCCTGCTTAATTGTACTCTGCTGTCTTGGCTTGGGATGAATTAACTGTCACTTTATGTAAACAGCAGTTTTGAACTGAGAAAAGGACTAATAAAAATTATCCTTTTAGTAATCCAGATGGTATATTTATGATATGGGAGATTAAAACTTCATATATGGAAGAAAGTTTATTTAAATATTGGAAAATTTAAAAATGCCTGTTAAAAACAGAAGGTTTGTTGAGTAAGAGAAAACTATTTTTTTTTTTATTTTGTAAAAAGAATGAGAGACCAAGTTGCAGTGAGGTAGGATGAATGACAACCAATTTATAGAAACAGCACTGAAGTCAAATTTCCAGTTGAAATACATTGCCTCGGGTACAAAAAGGGACCTTGTCTAGCATTTACATGAGTGACTTCAAAAGGTTTCCTGATTAAACTCTCAAATTTCAAGGGCCCACATATTAATTAGGACGCTTTTAGATTGTAAAGTTCAGAAATCTTAGTTGAATTAAATTAGCACAAAGAGGAATTTGTTATAATGAAAATGAAATGTCTAATAGAACCTATGAATAGGAATGCAGGTGCTTTTCAAGAATCAGTAGAAGGAGGGGCTTCCATATTCCTAAATTATCTTGTCAGTTCTCATCTTTGCTCACCTCTGTATATCTATTTTACTTTTCTTTCTCTCTTTCTAGGTCCTTTGTCTTTGGTTCTTTAATCCAAATAACAATAAACATTTCTCCCTTTTCTCCAAAATCTCCTAAGATTTTCTTATTACTGCTTCAGCCACGGGAGAGAAATTAGTTTTTATTCTCAGCTTCCATTTCTCAAATGACAGGAAAAGGATGAATTGGTTCAGCTGGAGTCAGGTGCCCACCTTTGTGTAAATGACCAGAGCCAAAGGGACAGCGACACCATAGGAGATGCAATGGTGTCCTGCTAATGTCCAATTGATTGTTGGGTAGGAGTGGGAGAGGGATGCCAATCTCTGGTACCGGTGGAGCTCTGTGGTGTAAATGCTTTCACTTTGGCTAATTTGCAGTTTAGAAGGTGATACCCCTGCTTGTGGTGTTGGAAGAGGCCCTAACAATCAGTTTTCATCAGATAATATGAGGCAGTTTCCAGAATGGCAGTTCCCATAGCAACCATGTGGATGAGAGAACATTTCTCATGAAAACAGGTGATGCTGGACAAACAAATCAATGTGTCTAACACAACCTACATTATACAATAAATGCTGTTTTATTTTTCCCAACACATGAGAAATTTATGCTCAATTTTTTAAAGTCAAGGTAATAGCGAAACAAAGTGAAATCAGAGAGTTTTGGGTAAGACAGTCATATCTGCATAGTGTGGGGAAAATTTCCTATTTTCTTAGATATAAAATTCAAAGCAAACTGAAGATAAAAACAGATATGTTGATATAAATATTTTAGCCATTTTTTTTAAAACTTTGTATTTTGAAATAATTAAAGATTCATAAGAAGTTGCAAAATAATTCAGTTTCACAAAACTTTCTTCACCCTGCTTTCACAATGCGGAGTTTGAATGCTCCTATCTGCTCCAAAACTAATATTGAAACTTGATCCCTAATGATCCCTAATGCAGCAGTTTTAAGAAAAATGGCCTTTAGGAGATGATTGGCTCATGAGGGTATAGACCTAATGAATGGGATTAGGTGCCCTTATAAAAGAGCTCAAGGTTGAAGGGAGAGTTCTCTTGCCTTTCTGCCTTCTGCCATGTGAGGAAGCAGAGAGAGCAGCCATCACCAGACACCAAACTTATTGGTGCCTGGTGGACTTCCAAGGCTTCAGAACTGTGATAATAAATTTCTGTTCTTTATAAATTATTCAGTTTATGGTATTTTGTTATAGTAGCCCATAGGACTATAATACATGTTAACATCTTATCATGAGGTAGTATAATTAAAACCAGAAAATTGACATTGTGTTATATTATTGTTAGATTACAACTTTATTTAGCTATAACCAATTTTTAACCTTCATTTATTTCTGTGTGCATATGTGCACCTGTGTGTGTGAGCTCTGTGCAATTTAATCCCATGTACAGATTCATGTAACCACCACCACAATCAAGATTCAGAAAGGTTCCATCACTGTAGAAGAACTCCACATGCTGTTTCCTTGTGTTTACTCTCCTCATCTATGTTCCTGTCCCCTTAGCAACCACGGATCTGTTTCTCGTCATTATAGTTTGTTATTTTGAGAATATTATGTAAATGAAATCATAAAGAATACCTTTATTTTTTCCACTCAGAGTAACGCCCTTGAGGATTTTTTAGGTGTTACATTCACCAGTAGTTCATGCTTTCTAATTGTTGTGTAGTATTCCATTATAGGGGTATATCAGTTTGTTTAACCATTCACCCTATGAAGACATTTATTTAGGTTTTTCAGCAGTTTGCTATTACAGATAAAGTTTCTTAAACATTCACACATTGTTTTTTTGTGTGAACATAAATTTTCAACTCTAGTTTTAAGATATAGATTATTATAAATTCATTTCCTTTCAAAATTTTCTTACTAATTGAGCTGTTTTTACTTATGAAACTTTTGACACCAAATGTGTGTGTATGTGTATGTTTACTCACGTCAACCAGTTTTCCAACTCTCTGGCCACCCACTGTATCCAACAATTCAATTCAATTTTGACACATCTACCTGGAATTAGCATCAAATCCCACAAATGTAAGGCTCAGTCACACCTAACTGCACTCATTTCGGAGGCCAAACACAAGTTCAGAGCTACTTGTTCTCCTGACTGATGTTGGAGCTTCCAATGATCCCCTCCTCAGGTTTGATAATCTTCTAGAATGGATCACAAAATTCAAAAGGCACCTTACATAACTACTATGGGTTTATTATAAAGGATTTAGCTTAGGTAGGTATAGCCAAATGGAAGAGGTGCACAGGGCAGGGTGGGTTGAAGCATGAAGGGGAGGTGTGGAGTTTCTGTGTCTTCTCAGGGCAAGAGAGAAGCACCTTGATGTGTTCATCAGTCTGGAAGCTCTCTGAACTGCCCCTCACCCTTTTTATTTTTATTTTTTGGCACTGGGGATTGAACCCAGGGGCACTTAACCACTGAGCCACATGATTTTTTTATTTTTAATTTTGATACAGGGTCTTGCTAAGTTGCTGAGGCTGGCTTTGAACTTGCCATCCTCTTGCTTCAACCTCCTGAGCCCGGAATACCACTGCGCCCAGCCTTTGTTTAGTTTTTCTAGAGGTCTCATTACACAGGTGCTCCTCAACTTAGAATGGTTTTACATCCCAATAAATTCATTGTAAGTTGAAAATATTGTAAATTGAAAGCGAATACACCCAACCTATCGAATATTATATTTCAGCCTAGTCCACGTTAAACATGCTCAGGATACTTATATTACTCTATAGTTGGGCAAAATCATCTAACATCAAGCCTTTTTTATAATCAATTGTTGACTATGTCATGTAATTTACTGAACATTATTTTAAGAGTGAAAAATGGAATGATCGTATGGGTGTGCTTTTAGAACACTGCATCATCAAAAGTCAAATACCTTCATAGGTCAGGCCCAACTGCAGAGGCACAATTGATTAAATCAATGACTTTTGGCAACAAATTCGATCCCCTGTCCTTCTTCCCTCTCTGCATGATGAGAGAAGTGGCTGAATTTTCCAACCCTCTAATCAAGGTTTTATCTTTCTGTCAACCAGCTCCCATCCTGAAGCTATTTAGGGACTGCCAAGAGTTGCCTCATTAGAACACAAGATGCTTCTATCATCCTTACCACTCATGAAAATCTAGGGTTTTAGGAGCTCTGAGCCAGAAATCAGGACAGAGCCCAATTATGTTTCTATGGCACCGCAGTACTGCATAGGTTCTATTTTTTGAAGTGTCAAATAATTTTGACAGAATTGCAGTTGGTACCCTGGATCATTGCATCTATATCATCTATTAAAGAATATATTACTGAATGTGTGATGCACTGTTCTGTATGACTTAGACTGTTTTAGTCAACACTGTGTCCTTTATGCCTCATCTTTTATCAATGATAAAAGTGATAAAAAAGCAGTTCCTGGTGACATTTCAATTTCCTTAAAATCTATGAGAAGTAAATTGAAATACTGCCTGCAGAAGGTCTTTCATAAGGGGATAACTGATTTTCAAATTCCTCTATGGATGCTGGTATAAACCTGCAGCATTTGAAGATGATAAGAATTAATGATATTTCATGTAGACAGCATCACATTGCATCCTCAGGTCACACTGAGATGGGAAACTGCCCAAGCCCAGGGAGTTCTTTGCCTTATTCTAAACCCGATCACACAGGTGTCAGTAGGAATAACTGGCTCACTTCTGCTGATTGCAAAAGAGTAAATAAACTGAATAGAAGAGAGGCAGTTTTCAGGGTTAATATTTGAATTCTCAGATTTTCATACCAATAAAACACATTTTTTGAATTAATTATATTGGTTGCACTGAGATGGTTTTGGGGGATAAAATGGATTTACCCATCCCTCTGTTTCATTGGCTCAGTTTCAGAACAGAGGGGCCATGAGAGAGAGGGTTCCCACTATTGTCAAATTAGGGGGTGGATGAAAAATTCTTCATACAAACATTTCCAAAATAAAATATTTTTACAATTACCAAATAAAAACTTTACAAATAAGAAAACTACCTTCAATACTATTATAGAACACTTATGAGTGCATTTCAGTTTGAAGTTATGTTTCACAAGGAGGCAGACCTAGCACAAATTTCAGCCATGCCACTGTGAGCTGCATGACTTTAGGCAGGGGGCTTTTCTTCTTTGTGTCTTTAAAATGGGGATTATCAGCCAGGTGTGGTGGTGCATGCCTGTAATCCAAGTGACTTGGGAGTCTGAATCAGGAGGATTGGGAGTTCAAAGCCAGCCTCAGCAACTTAGCGAGGCCCTAAGCAACTCAGTGAGACCCTGTCTCTAAATAAAATACAAAATAGGGCTGGGGATGTGGCTCAGTGGCCAAGTGTCCCTGAGTTCAATCCCTGGTTCCAAAAAAAAAAAATAAATAAATAAATAAAAATAAAAATTGAGCATTATCATATTCATCATGTAAGCTTGTGGAAAATAAAGTATGAAAGTTTGTGTAAAACGCTTGGCAACGTCTGAAATAAATGCTCCCAAACAGCACTTATTGTTCACAAAAATATGTGAACAATATGGGGGCATTGTGAGTCATTGTGACTCACGCAGTGTCCAGTTCAACCATCTCTGAAATAGTACAGAAATGACCCAGAAAGAATGTCAGCTGAATTGGTAGAGATGCTGGATTTAGTTTGGTAAGTTTACTTCAGGTTATTTCATTTTGAACAATAAAAAGGACTAGGAAGTTTTGGCTAAACTGTTGGAAATGGGAGGGGCAAGTTAAGAAGGAAAGTAAAAGACATTGGCCCATCCAAATCCACTTATGTATAAACCTGTTAAGTAGAGGGAGAGGCACCTCAGAAACAGCACCTGTACAGTCTGTCTCTTCAGATAAACGTTCGTACATTACTTGGTACTTGTGCTCTTAAGTAAGGTCTTGATTTTCTTCTTGCACACTTAGCCATCTTTGGTTGGCTAAAGAGTCTGAAAAGCTCAATGTTCTATTTTTGACACCTTATCCAAAGCAAAGTATTAATCTCTACTTTAAGTGTTAAATGTCAGTAGAGGGTGTAGACTAAGACCTTCTGAAGAAAATTTAAAAGCCAGGTTTCAGGAATGTACATCCACTGGTATACATTTTGAACAAGAAGCTCAAGTCTGCAATTTATCTTGTTCCTCCCTGACAGAACATTGGCTTTTTGTGACAGCTGTTCTCAGGCTAAGGCTATGCTTGCCTTTTTTGGGGGTACATTAGCTAGTCATGTGGCCCAGTCCAAATACAGTCCCCGCCCCCCGCTTTTCTCCTTTTTTCCCCCGAGCTCCAAAAAGAAGATTTGTTGTTGAAGAGTTCTCTTGACCAGATTGATGAGAGAAGTCCATAATTCCATCCCTCAGTGAATAATTTACTCTTTAGATATTTACTCCAAGATTTTGGCTGTTTTGATATTAGCTTTTCTGGGACACACGTAGGAGTTCTGTGAAGTCGTTTCTCCCATCATTCCTGCTTTTGGCACAGCAATGCTTACCCAATTCTAGGGCCTGGTCAACTCTGGGACTTCATGTAAGCAAAAGGCAGTTTTTGCTGTCATTCAGGGACCAAAGTCCACCCCAGAATGGGAACAGTGCCTTAGTTCCCTCCAAGCAGCAGGGTTCAGGGAAATGATATTTAAATCTGCCTGTTTAAGCCTCTTAGCTGAGACATGATTGAAACCAAATAAGGAGTTTTATTTTATACAGTTTTACTCTTGTGGGTTCATACCAGACAAACTGTTGGGAAGAACTTGATAAAGGGACGCTTTATGTAAACAGAAGCAGAGTCCCGATCACTCACATTCTTCACTCTCTTCTCTCCCCAGCTCTGTTCTGGTTCTTCTCTCATGTTGTTGTCAGGCTGCCTGGAAGCCGGCACAAATGGTAGAGCACTGGGCTATGTTCCAGCACAAGAGGCTTTCCTGGGTCATTTTCACACATTTTTATACACTGAAAACAGGGATTTTTTTTTTTTTTTTATTCTGGCCAAGCAAGAAGACTGGTTACTGTCTTGTCTTCTCTTATTGTCTCTTCAGACAACCTCAGAATTTTTCATCTGACAAAACATTGACGGAGTCATGGATAATATTTTCTCTTTATAGTTAAATATCTGGTCAGTTATTTTTTTTACAATTTATCCTTTGAGATGCTAAAAGTTATTCAATGTAAAATTCCTTATTTCCCTATACATTTTCCTAAAAATAGCTAGAGTTCACAAATTCAATAATAAATAACTTGTTGAAGTCCAAAGGAAGTGCATTTATATTTTACCATATGAATTTGCCAGCAGGGGATGCAATCATCACCTGGGATGATACTTAGTATGTAATACACCTGGGATGGTAATTAGTATCCCTGACCTTTCAGTGCTATTAAAATTTTGGAAAACTGTACCAACTCTATGAGTGTTTTACACTGTTCCGTATTATGAAAATACATATCACTTAAGTAAGATACAAATTAATGATATAAGGTATTACGGGAAAAAATCTCAAATAACACTTTTTATTTATTTTTTATAATTATTTTATTAACTTATTTTTATCTGGTGCTAAGGATCAAACCCAGTGCCTCACACATGCTAAGCAAACACTCTGCCACTGAACTGCAGTCCCAGTTCATTTATTTATTTTATTTTATTTTTTTGGTACTGGGGATTGAACCCAGGGGCAGTCAACCACTGAGCCAAATCCCCAGCCCTATTTTGTATTTTTTTACTTAGAGACAGGGTCTCACTGAGTTGCTTAGGGCCTCCCTAAGTTGCTGAGGCTGGCTTTGAACTTGAGATCTTCCTGCCTCAGCCTCCGGAGTCGCTGGGATTACAGGTGTGTGCCACCGCTCCCGGCCCTCATTTATTTTTAAAAGAGACTTTTATCACATTTTAGAAAAGAGGAAGCAATCAAATAACCTGTTGCTTGTGCAAGATCTGAGTCTGTTTCTGATTATTTTTACCATTCTAGTAAGTGTGTCTGTTCTTGCCCAGTTTCATCCTATATTAACTAGTATTATTTTGTAATATACTTCAAAAAGTAACCAGATTGCATGGCTTCTCAGAAAAAAGAATGAATGCTAAAGAATTCTGATGACATACTTAAGGACCTTACTGCCTTTCCAATGGAAATCTAACTAGTTTTAGATTACTAAGGTTAAGCTAATCCACATTACCATTTCTTGGGTCAGATATAAAAGTTGGTTTGGTGAGAAATACAAACTCAAGGAAAAGTGACAAGCTATTCTCTAACTAGAGGAGTGTGGAAGGTGGGTAGGGTGAATATAATCAGATAACAGAACTTGGGGTTGTCCTGGGCAGAAGTGAAAGCCAGAGCAGCAGACAAGGCAAACTTGGGGAAAACGGGAGGCAAGGTTATAGAAAGAGGTTACTTATGTGAAGTGCAGTCAGAAAGACAGTGGAGATCACAGGTGCAAGTTCTGGAAGAAATGTGCTCTAAGTACAGATAGTCTAGGGAATGACCAAAGCGGTGATGACGGATGAGGAAGGTCATAAATGGATATATAGTTTGACCTGACCGAATCAAGAACTCAACTGTCCTTTGAGATTTAGATGGCTTCCTTTTTTCTTTCACTCCCCATATCCAGTTCGTCAGTAAAAACCTTCAAAACTTGTCCTTAGTGTACTTATATCTTTGCTACAACTGTCATTCATACTAGTCCTTTCTCCTTCTAACAGGTAGTAGGGTCTTAAAAATGTGAGTTAAAAGGGGCTAAGGATATAGCTCAGTTGGTAGAGTGCTTGCCTCTCACATACAGGGTCATGGGTTTAATCCCCAAAACCGAAAAAAAAAAAAAAAAAAAAAAAAAAAAAGTGAGTAAACCAGTTAAGGGCTGGGGTTGTGGCTCAGAGGTAGAGCACTTGCCTAGCATGTGTGAGGCACTGGGTTTAATTCTCAGCACAACATATAAATAAATGTCCACTGGCTTTTTTTTGTTTGTTTTATTTTTTAAAGTCAGGTACTGTCACTCATCTGCCTAAAACTCTCTGATGTTTTCTCGTGGAACTTAAGAATAAAATCCAAATCTCAACTTTGGCCTCATGGCCTTAATGATTTGTTGTCCTTGGGCACTTCTCCAGCTCCTTCCCATCTCGTTCACTATGGTCTAGCTGAGATGGAATTGTTTTCACTCATTGTACATGCCAAACTCATTCCTGCCTTGGGGAGTTTCTCTTTGCTCTGCTTTTCCCAGAACCTTTTCTCCTGTTTCCCCATGGTTGGTTCCTTCTTGGCATTAGATCTAGGCAACTCTCCAGTGTTCTGGAAGGTGGTGCCTTCTCTCTTGACTGCTTCTGAGGAGCTTAGGAGAGTATCCAAGTAAAAGATATGATCTTCTCCTGAAATTTATGTACTTCTGGCCTTTGTTGTATGCTGGGAATCACTCTTCAGGGCTTTCATTTTCTGGCTCTAACTGTTCTGCTCATGTCCCCATTTATCACTGGAAGCCCTCTATTTTGACCTCAATATTTGCCCCAATAGCCAATGTGAGAAATATGATTGTGACATGGAAATAATGCTGGACTCCCATAAATGCCAATCACAATGACTGAGTCTATGAAAATGTTTGTAATATTATGATTATGTATGATTTTCTATTTTACAAGCTTGATACTAAGCACATTGTATCTACTGTCTTAATTGATTCTCATAACCCCACGGGAATAAAATTATTATTATTTTCATTTTACAAAGGAGAAAACACTAAGCTCACACACTAGAAATTCAAATTCTACAACAGCGCTGTCCAAGAGAAACTTCCGGACTATTTTAAGGGCTTCTACAAATCAAACCCAGGACAACCTTGTCCCATCTATGAATAGGTGTTTGGATTTTGAGGTTAGCAATTCTATCCACATCTCTGAATGGATATAGTTTTGCCCAGTCAGGATCAGTTGTGTGTTGCCTTTTGACTCCAAACACCTCTGGTTGTAGGTAGAAAACCCTTTCTATTAATAACCTGATTTGGAGAAATTCTCATGATAGCTCAGATTACCCCAGCATCCCTATCAGGCTATGGGAATCAAGTGCATCTTTATCCATAAGATAGATGAACATTCAGACTGATTGGCACCTACAAATATGATGATAAAATAATTTTCAGTGACTAACTAGCTAAACCAGGCAAATTGGCTTGGTGTATGTCTTAGTGTGTTTTCTGTTGCTGTAACTGAATAATCATAGATTGGGTGATTTTATGTGGCTCATGTTTTTGAAGGCTGGGAAGCCTGAGAGTTTAGCACTGACATCTGCTGAGGGCCTTCTTCCTGCATCACAACACGGCTGACAGCATCTTGTGGTAAGTAGAACAAGCTTGCTAGCTTTCTAGACTCTCTTTCTTTTCTCATAAAATCACTAACACAAGCATGGGGGTCCCACCCTTATGATCTCATCTAATTCTTATTCCTCTTAAAGACCCCACCTACAAACACCATTAACATACGAGCTTGGGAATTAAATTTCCAACACATGAATTCTGGGTGGCACACCCAAACCGTAGTAGTATTTATACCAAGCCCAGATTAACACAGTGTCAGGTTCATTAGGTAAACGTGACTAAGTAGATCCCTTCAGCTTTTCATGAATGAGTAGAACTTAGTTAAAAGTGTGACATAAATATATTTTACTTTGACATTACAGTTTCTCCCTTTTTCTGAATGTCAATTTTACTGCTCTTTCCATTCTCACTTAAGTATACAGTATTTCCTTCTCCTAACCTTTATTAAAGTTTTATTTTTTAATAAGGTCAAATAACTGATAACATCTGGAAGGCTCTACTTTTTCAGCACTTTTATCTAAGTGGAAATTAATAAATTACACTAAAGATATGGAATTATGAAAATATGAAAAAAACCGAGTCCCAGTATCTTCCTGATATCACATTAATTACTCAGTCATGTGTTCTTTCCATCTTGCCATGCTCATGATCCATGTAGGAGATACAAAGGCAATGGGAGAACATTTTGCTGCCAGAATTTGTGGTATTTTCTTTCTGCCAGGACCTGAATCTGCTAGTCCTTCCAAAATCGCTTGAAAAGTACAGTCTTCTCCCATACCCATGGGCAGTAGTGGTTTCTTGAGACTACTTTAGTTGGCAATCAGGAACCATGGAGTCCTGAATTTGGAATAAATAAAGTGCATGAGTTTTTTACACCTTGGTTTCCCCTTACTTAAAATGATAAAATAACTCTAATTCTTTCATTTAGCAAATATTACACACCAATGGGACATATACACTATGGGACATATACTTCACTGTGCATTATCAAAATGCACATTGTCAAAATAGGCTATAGAAATGCTGTGGCATAGCTCCTCTTTTTAAAAAAGGGTACAATTAACCAAGAGATAATCTAAAACAGTATGGTAAGTGCCATGAGAAAGTATGCGGAGCCCTGAGTAAGAGTTCTTGATTCCCTTTGGGATAGAGGGAGGTGTGGTAACGCTTTGTTGATGAGATGAAACATGAACTGATTCTTCCAGGATGTGTAAAAGTTAGACACACAGGGACATTTTGAAGACAATTCTGTAGGAAAACTTTGTAAAAAAGAAAAAAGTCCTCTGATGGCCAATGAAATATTGATTTGAGTAATTTAAATTTCTTTAAAACTCAAAGAACCATTGTTACTTTCTGTAGGAGATTTGAAGTACTGATTTTCAGGAATCAAGTTTAATTTTTACTTCATTTTATCACACCGCAAGGGGGGGAAATATCCTTAGAGCAATAGGGTTAGCTACTTTTGTTAGACACTATACTAAAACAATTGTGTTGGATTTTGTTGGACTTGAAAGTTAGTATCAGACTTCCCACCGGGCAAAGTAAAAATAGATGCAACTTATGACAGAGTAGTGAATAATCACAAGCTGTTATTCAACTCTTTATTAATAAAGCAATAGAAATTGAGTGAGTCATGAAAATATAATATCTTGCAATATCTTGAGGAGGTTCCACAGGAAGCCAAAGGCACTCCACTAATGGTCTGTCCCAAAGGAAAGAGATCAGTAGTGATTTTAAGAAGAGCAGGAAGTGCCACCTAGTGGTCTTTGAGGGAAAATTCAAAATGTCCTTTGTAAAGTGAGCTGAAATTATTTTGTTGTTTTCTTTTTTAAAAAATATTTTTCAGTTGTCAATGGATCTTTTATTTATTAATTTATATGCAGTGCTGAGGATTGAATCCAGGGCCTCACACATGCCAGGCAAGCGCTCTACCACTGAGCCACAACTCCAACCCTAGTTTGTTTTCTAAGCTTTTATGCCACATTTAAGTTTTTTTTGACAGTGACTATCGTGACACAGTGTAATTTCAGACTGTGCTTTTCAGGTTCTTGCAGGTGGCAATAAGAGACACACTCAAATGACCTGAGGTGATGAGAATTTGTGGAAAGGATTCAGATCTTAAAAAGGAGATGCCAGAAATTGAAGTAGTGGCCAGCCAGGCCTCATAGGTAATTGAACAATTCCTTCTTGTTCAAATTTCTGGTGCTTTTGGTGATCTGAAGGCACTTTGTTCATTGAATCAGAGACCTGAGTCCTTGTGTCCGGCTATCCACCATCACCATAGCATTAGCAGTTAGCTACCTAAACTCAGGGCAAGAGGCCCAGGATTTTTTCTCTGGAGAAATTAAACAGTCCTGTAGAAAAGATCTCCCTATGTAAATGCTTACTGCCTTCCAGGCAACCCTAAGGTAAAAGCTGCCAGATTTTGCCCTACTTATGTGTTTTCAAACTTTTGGAGAGGTTTATTAAACCTGATTTTTCCATCTCAGACTCAGTGTTTGTGACTCATTAAACCTAGGAAAATGAGGGCAGAGAGTTTGCATTTCTAACAAGTTGCCAGATGATAATGGTGCTACTAGTTGGGGAAATCATAATTTGAGAAACTCAAATCAGCTTTTAAGAGTCTCCTTCTTAAATAGGAACAGGAAAGGAAGGATTACTATATGCTTTAGGATCTGGGTCTTTTAAAAGTGAAGGAGAGAAAACGAAAGTAAAGATAGCAGGAAAGAGAAGGGAATTAAAAAGAGGTCTTAAAATATTTCATTCGTGCATTCATACATTCAACAAAAATGTGTGAAGAGAAAAATAAGTGCTCGAAGTTGTTCTAGGAGGTACAAGAATACAGTGGTGATGAGTCTTCAGAAGCTTGAGGGAAAATGACTTTCCACTAATTATTCTATACTCAGCTCACCTGAGAAGTAAAGGGGTAGGTCAAATGCATTTTTAGGTGTGCAAAAGTCTCTCTTTTCCTCGTGACTGTAGTTTTAAATAAAGTGCATGAGAATTTACACTAGAAAAATGAAGAAGTAGATGAACAGAAAGAAGAATGGATCCAGAAGGACAGTCTGAGAAAGGCCCTAGGGCACCTCTCACAGAATAAGTCTGATAAACAGCCTGGCTTGCAGCAGGAAGACAGATGACTCCAGGAGGGAAAAATAGGCATCTCTGAGGATCTGGTTTAATATTCTGTTAAAAAAGTACTATAAAAAACACATTGTATGAAGAAAAGAAAAAACAATGATAAACTCTGGGAAATCTGGGCAGGAAAGGAAATATAATCATTGTAAAGTTCTTGGCTCCGCAAATTCTTGAAAATGTAAACAGATATTAAAGATTTTAACAAAAACCTTATTAGAACTATATTGGGAGGAAGATGGAGAGTAGATGAAGGATGGTGGAAAAGATCTAAATATCAATACACTGTTGTAGAAAATAAATAAAATTTAAAATAGCTCAATAAAAAGTAGCAGCCTAGGGGCTGGGATTGTGGCTCAGTGGTAGAGTGCTTGCCTAGCATGTGTGAGGTACTGGGTTCGATTCTCAGCACCATATATAAATAAATGAATAAAATAAAGGTCCGCCGGGCATGGTGGTGCACCCCTGTAATCCCAGGACTTGGGAGGCTGAGTCAGGAGGATTGCAAGTTCAAAGCCAGCCTCAGCAACTTAGTTAGGCCCTAAGCAACTCAGTGAGACCCTGTCTCTAAATAAAATACAAAATAGGGCTGGGGATGTGGCTCAGTGGTGGAGTGCCCTGGGTTCAATCCCCAGTACCAAAAACAAACAAACAAAAAAAGGTCAATCAACAACTAAAAAAAATTTAAAAAAATAAATAAAGCTTCCTCCCACAAAAGATAAATAAAGCATTTTTCCCCCTTATTTAAAAAAAATAGCAGCCTAGAAATATCACTTCAAGGGTTGATGTGAACTATCAAGATACGTGAAGAAATCAACAAGTGTTTCCCCTTAGAGAGTGAGACAGACGGTTGGGAGAGATTAGATAGAAGATAATTGCTTTTCTTTATAGGCCTTTGATGCCATTTTATTTTAAAACTGTATTAATGTATTACTTTGGTAAAAATAATTTGTTTTAGAAAAAAAGCAACTACAGAATTAATACATTTTACTTCAGAACTTTTTTTGTATTAAGAAAATCTGTCTTCCTTCTTATCTTTGTTAATGGAAAGTGGATAGTTCTTCTGTTCAGAAAAGAGATTGACACTTAGGGATTTAGTGTAATTGTCTTTTCTTCAATCAGAATGGACTTAAGAAAAATAGGCTAAGAAAGAAATTACTGAGGCCTGTTAGAATCTTGCTATAATATGCCTTCCTCACCATAGTCTAGAATTTGATGCTACATGGCCTTGCTAAGGCTTTGTCTAACTTTTCACTCAACAAATATTGATTATGAGTGCATTGTATACCTGGTATTATAAAGTTAATCAAATTTATTATTAAAATGTTATTCTACTTATGGTGGTTTGTTCTCAGGACATGGAAACCTGAGGAATTGGTATCCTCTGGATGGGATCATTTCAGTGTCTATGAGCAAGAGAAGGCTGGTTTCTTTGGAGGGAATTGCACTATTCCTGGCAAGGAAAGTACAGAAGTGTGGGGATTTAAGTTCTTAGGTTCATCTGAATCCACTCACATTTTCCATTCGAGTTCTGAAAGGTGGTGATCTCCAACTTAGATTGCAATTTTGCAACTCAGAGGGTGAATCTGGGACTAAACATCCTGCAGAATAAGAACATTTTCAAAAGCAGCATTTGCTTTTCCCTGTAGAATTGTTCTTTGAGAAACAGTTGGCAGGCAATGTTATGTCCCCTATAACTGTAATGGCCACCTGTTCTTTGGTCTACTTAGACTTGACCCAAATTAAGCATCTCTTCCTCTGGGAGATCATTCTTTATCATTTTTTCCTTGTTGCCACAATTTTATCTAGTATCTGACTCTATTATTGCAGATAATACCAACTTCAGGCATAAATTCATTTACAAAATAAAATGAGGATATACATATATATGTACATATATAGGTTTTTTATTGCCTGGCTCTTCCACTTGCTTGCTATGCAAATGGGGGCAAGTAGTACTGCCTTGGGCCTATATTTCCTTATCTGTAGATAATGAAAATAATGCTAGCTACCTGTAATGTTTGTTGTGAAGATTAAATGTATGAACAGATGTACAGTTCTTAATAAATGTTAGCCATTATTGTTCATATGTTTACAATCAAATAATTTATGTGTTGTATGTTTGAAGTCACTCTCACTGTGGAATATTTTGGAGGGAACAATTTAAGGTCAGTTTGCATTTATAATACCATGGTTGCAAACAGTGGTATTTCATTTTCTGAAAATCCTGGAATATCTGGTAAAAGGATTTGCAAGTCACTTTTAAAGTTCTTCACATCTGGATAGTATCTTCTTATTAAAAACATCAAACCAGTGATAAAATACATAGTAAAGTACTTTTCCTGGCATCAAAATTAATAATTATTTTTCTCTACTAAGAATAACTGAGTTGAGAATTCCGACTTCCTTTTCTTGTCAATTTGTTGAGATGATGATTTTACTCTGACTTCTTCCATTTTACTCCTTAGTTGTTTGAACTGATTTTTTTGGTCTGTTTGTTGTTAGAGGTTTTGCTTTTTAAAGTTATGTAGGCATGTCATCATTTCACCAGGAAATGATGAAACCATCCATTCAGTGTGCATCTTGCCAGGCTCTAGAGATACTAAGATAAATAAGACTCTATTATGAAGATGCTCTTAGAGCATAATATTAGAAATATTTCATATTTCAGTATGAAACATGGTATAAGCTCTGTAGTGGAAGGCATAAGAACACTTATTAAGCTAAAGATTGCTGTTAAATCTTTGTGCCTTTGTAAAATAAGAAAAATAACAGTATCAACCTCAACAGAAGTGTTTCAGGGCAGTGTTTACCAGTCTTGGTTGATAATAAAAACCACATGAAGCACTTAAGAAGTGCAGACCCCTATGCACTATCCTTGCACAGTGCATCAGAACCCTGATTCATTTGATTAGAGGAAGGGCCTGGGACTCTATATTTTCAATCAGCATGGTGGGGGATTTTTATAATCATCCAATGTTTTGGAAATCTTGTTCTAAGGCAGTGGTTCTCCAAGTGATTTCTTGGGTCTCATTCTAATAACTGAATAGAAAACTCTGGGTATAGCAATCTGTGATTTTAAAAACTCTCCAGGTGATTTTGATGTGCACTACAGCTTAAGAACCATGGCTAAGCCGGGTGTGGTGGTGCACGCCTGTAATCCCAGCACTTGGGAGGCTGAGGCAGGAGGATCGCCAGTTCAAAGCCAGGCTCAGCAATTTAGCGAGGCCCTAAGCAACTCAGTGAGACCCTGTATCTAAATAAAATACAAAATAGGGCTGGGGATGTGGCTCAGTGGTGGAGTGCCCCTGGGTTCAATCCCCAGTACCAAACTGGGCAAAAAAAAAAAAAAAAGAACCATGGCTAGAAGTCTTAAGTTAGATGCTCCAAGTTTGGTTTAAGTCAGGTAAGTTTAGTCAGTACCTATCCAAGGTGATTCTAATGATTGGTAATAATATAGAAAAGGATCAAGTCAGCCTATCACCTTCTAAAATGATGAATGCATAGGTTTTCCGGTTTTCAGGCATTTGTGCATTTTTTTTTCTTTACAAGTGCACCAGGGAAAAAATTGGCTAAAATTAACTGACAGCTTATGTTTGCGATTTCCATAAGAATTCCTTGTAGACAAGGTTTGTGACAGATAATATGGCACATCTATTATTCTTTGTTGATTAGTCAAACACATATTTAATGGGCACAAAGCATACATGAGCACATTTGAGGAGTAGTTTTTACCATGATGAGGTGAGAAACATGTGTGTGATGTTCGACCTGGAGTCACTTGCTTAATCTTCATTTCCCTCCCCACAACCTAAAATACACCTCAAACTCTGTTGATTCTACCTCAGTAACATTTTCCTTCCATTTCTCTCCATCTGCACAATGACTTCCTGCATCAGGCCCTTTTCTCTCAGCCTCTTCAGACCTTCCTGCTGTAAGGCTTTTCCTTCCTTCACAGCTGTTATGATGTTTAAAATAGAAAGACACTGTCCAGATGTCTTAGCGCTGCACTCAGGACAATCTTCTAAAAGGTGAATCTTACCAAGTCACTTCCCTTTACAGAGTCCTCAAGGGCTTCTCATTATGATAAAGTATAAACTTTGTTACTTGCTCTGTATAATCTCAATTCTTTGTCACAGTCTCTTGTCAGGCTATAGGCCTGGTCTTGCACGGGCTGGTGGGCAAATTAAATATGTGGTGCCCAGAGGTCATGACAGTGAAATCACAAGCCATCTACATCAAGGGATGTGCAATCTGGAGGACAGGGTATGACAAAGAGAATATAGAAACCAGGGACAGCTCGGATAGCTGAATATGCATTGCTAGGAAATACATTTTGATATGAGGTGATTAGTACATTTTTTTTTTTTTTTTGGAACCGGGGATTGAATTCAGGGGCACTTGGCCACTGAGCCACATCCCCGGCCCTATTTTGCATTTAATTTAGAGACAGGGTCTCACTGAGTTGCTTAGGGCCTCGCTAAGTTGCTGAGGCTGGCTTTGAACTGGTGATCCTCCTGCCTCAGCCTCCCAAGTGCTGGGATTACAGGCGTGCACTACCGCGCCCAGCTTTGATTAGTACATTTTTAACGTAGTCTCTACTAGGATAGTGAGAGCAGGAAGCAGGAGTAACCCTAATTTTTTGCAGGGGATGAAGATTGGTAGGAGATAGTGACAGGTTCAAGCCAAGGAGAAAGTTCAGGACAGGATACCAGGTTTGGGACATCTGGGTTCATGTGCAAAGAAAGTGGGCCTTGAACTAGAAGGAAGATCTGCTCCTTGGTTAAGCAAGTTGGGTGGGGCCAAGCCAGCTGTACAAACTATAGAATGCAAAAATAATTCCAGAGTAGAGACTATTGAATTGCAGCATACTGTTCTCCTGCTTTGACTCTGAAGGAAAAACACATTGTCTTCCGAGAACATGGCAAGGCTGTGTGTTATAAGATGCAATGTAATTATATTTTCAAGTAAGTAATACAGATAATATGTCATTAAATAAGAAGGAATTGTCAAGTGTAGATTGCTAAAGACTTTCTTACGTGCGTGATGGTTTTGTTGAAAAAGCTCAATAAGAATGTAAGAGTCTTGAGAACCACAGAGGATTTGTATAACACATAATAGATTACAGCTAAAATACATTGAATGCTTGTTATGTGCAAGGCATTAGTGAAACACAATGGCTTGTGTTTTACAGATGAGGAAACTGAGGTTCAAGGAGTTACTTACTAAAGATCACAAACCTCCTCCAGTAGTGGGACTGGGTTCAGTCTAATACTAGAGTGGCAATAGAATTAGCTTTCATGCTCTATTTCATGAATTTCATATAATCTCACAATTTTGGATGCCAATTTTGGATGGCAAAAAGACTGAAAGAAAGAAATGGCAGTTGTCTATTGCTTCCTACTTAAAAGGAACACCTTTGAGTGGCACATTAGGGATTGAAGCACAGCCTGGGTGGATGCTCATTTCCATTTCTTCCTAGAAATTTGGAGGATGTCCAGAACGCTTTACGAAAGGATTGCATATTAACTCATTAGGAAATGGAATGTGGAAAATGGGCTTTCCCTGGTATTTTGAAGACAGGGAATGAAGAGATATCTGTCACTCCAAATTGAGCACCATTTTCTTTTGTGCTTTTTTTCCATTACTAATGTTAGTATGATTAATATATATCTTATGAGTTAATTAATCTGATTAAAAACCTTGGTACGTCATACACATTAATCATAGGAATCATTTAGTTAGGGGAATAGTGAATATTTATTTCTAATTCAAGCACAGACCTTTCTGTTTTTTTCTATAATCCAGCAACCTTTTTGGTATTCCACACAACACTGGATCTTTGAAAATTTTATTCATCTCTATGAAACACATGGAAAGATTCTGGGATGAAACAGAATAGTTAGACAATATCTAAAACTAGAGTTAAGGAGGTAAAGTTCACTGTAGTTTGATATTTCTGTTATCATCACATCTTCTCCTTCTAGAACCCCAAATTACTACAGTCAATTGACTTTCGTTCTATTAGAATGAGCTTACAGCTTATCCTCCCCTATGGCTTACCCATTTATGTGTATTTTTTTTTTTTTTTTGGAACCAGGGATTGAACTCAGGGACACTCGGCCACTGAGTCACATCCCCAGCCCAATTTTGTATTTTATTTAGAGACAGGGTCTCACTGAGTTGCTTAGGGCCTCGCTAAGTGGCTGAGGCTGGCTTTGAACTGGAGATCCTCCTGCCTCAGCCTCCCAAGTTGCTTGGATTACAGGCATGCGCCACCATGCCTGGCATGTATTTTGAATAATTTTTTTTTTTTTGAAGAGGGTTGGCACTATTTTTTTCAAAGTAGAATTTTCACGACGGTCCTATAAGTGAAAGTGTGCCTCAAGCTGATTTGGATTCTTTCTCTTGCTGTGCTTGTGGCTGTGAACTTTGGATTATGTCTGACTTCTAGGACACTCTTCACTCTGTCTATCCTTTAGGACTTAGCAACTCCACAGGTTTTACTCTGGAATCCAGCACTCAATGTTTATATTCCTTTCATATTCCTAATAATGGCCTTATTCTCCCAGGAATCAAGATTCAAAATTCTTGACCCGTCATTCTTTCTTTTTTTTTTTCCCTCTACCTCTAATCCTTTAGAATCCACCAAATTTTTCACAGCCATGTTTCACTTCTTTTTTCACTGCCAGGACCCCATTTCCAACTCTCTTTATTTTGGTCATTTCTATTACATTCTTTTTCTTTTTTTTTACAGATTTTAAAAATTTTTTATTGGTGTATTAAAAATATACCTATAAGTGGGATTCATTATGCCATATTTGTACATACATATAACATAATTTGACCCTATCTCATTCCCCAGTACCTTCCCTTTCTCCCAAGAGGCCTTTTTTGATGTATAAAGCTACACACTCAGTTCAATTCCAGTTAAAACCAAGTTAAACCCAGTTAGAACAAAAACGTATTACTAGCTGCAGGGAGCAAATGCCCTACCTATCCCAGCTTTACTGGGTCACTACCTAGCACCCTTTCTCCCTTTCTACTCCCCCAGGCTCTTTCCACATCTCCAACAGGCATCTTTTTCTTTTATTGCTCCACTGACTATTACATTCTTGATTAGTTTCTTTGTCTACTCTTCTCTTGATCCAGTCCTTTCCTGTTGGATTAATTTTCCTAAGGAAAGGCATGTTTCCTGTGTGCTCACAAGCCCCGTGCTGGAATTTTTCTGTTTTCTTTTCAGGTCTACTCTGCCTTTCTCTGATTTATTCTGTGCCTGGGGAGGAGACTGGTTGGACTGCATCCTTCACTTACCTTCTTCCTTCTTCCCTTCTGGCTTTCAGTTGGCTGCAGCCAGTAGAGGGCTCTAGCAGACACTGGAAGAGGCAAGTAGAGAGTGGCATTGAATATGTATGTATTCCCTTGGCTCTCTCCTGGCTTAGCTGTGGGCTGGCTGTGCTCCTCCACACATGGCCTTACTTCACATCACAATCCACTTTCCTACAGTTCTAGTTTCCCTCTGCAGGTTCCATTAGTGTCTCCTTCCCTCTCCTACTTCAAGACTTGAGATGGTATCCCTTCCCAGGGCTGCTGGGGCAGCATATGGCCCGTCCCTGCTGGCTGGTGTCTCTCACTCTGCCCGTGCTTTGTATATAGTCTTTTACCAGTCTTTTCATCCCATTTGGATGTGCTGTTTGTTTAGATCCTGATTGGCATAAACCTTCAATGCCTTTCCATTACCGACTAAAATGAGTATTGATGCCACAGCCCCACTTGAATATTACATTTCAAGCTGTTCTTCTACTTTATACTTACATTGACCCTTTTGCTCCAGTAAAATTGCTTTATTCATAACTCTCTGAATAGAAATGAAAGTATACGTTGTGCTTTCCTTGCTTTGGAATATTCTATTGCTCTAATGTCATCTGTCAAAGTCTTGATATCTTTTTCTTCACATTTAATCTCAGATGTCACCTCTTTCATGACACTTTTGTTGAGCTCCCAGTTAAATCTGATATCTCCCTTTAAAGACATGTCTTTCAGTTACTGTTCTGATGTATTCTATTTTACAAGGTCTTTGGGGCTGTCTTTAATATCTGATGTACTTACTGCATGGTCAGTGTTGAAGAAGCAATGTAGTAGGTCTGAGTAAACCACAGTGGCTAAAATAAAAAAGATTCAGATTATTTTAAAGTAGAGTGAAATCAGGTAGATTATTCAAAATTTTCAGGCATTATATTATGGTAACAATTGACATGGAGGTAAATGAAAAAGAAAAACCAGAAATTATCATTCATTTCTTTAAACAAAATTTGTCAAATGTCTACTGTATATCAGGTACTTTCCTAAGTACTTTAAATAACTCCATTGATGTTCAACACTATAGTATTAATTAATTTTTAAAATTAGCAGAGTAATAGATAAAATTAGAATTTGTGATCAATTATTCAACTGGAAAAATTTTAGATTTTGGGGGAGTGATTTTCAAATAAGTGTGCTTAATTCTAATAGTTACAGGAAGTTCATAAAATATGATAATTTTCTCACTATGCATAGTGTGCCACCAATTCCAGAATAGCTGAGGATTTTCCTCTGCCCTTAGGCATATATCATAATTTATAAGAGGATCATTTATACTTAATTTTGCTTTGATACTTAACAAAGACAGGAGGACTCAACTGTTAGATAAAAAATGCCACAAGGATTATACATATGGCATTTTAATCTGTCATCATTCTTACATTATAAATTGTGAATTCTTTTGTTTATCTGCTTGATAAACAAAAACTTATTCATGGGATGTGGAGTTTCTTTTCCAGTGAACAAGAGGATAAAATTAGTAAATTGAAACTTTCTATTTGAGACTTATTCTTCTACTATACCATCTTTCAAAAGTATTTTTTCAGTATTGTCCTTCTGTTGGGATTCCCTTCCCCTGTCCTCTTTAAAAAAAGAAAAAAAAGGGCAAGCTGGTCGTGGTGGCGCACACTTGTAATCCCAGTGACTGGGGAGGCTAAGGCAGGAGGATCATGAGCATTTCAAAGCCAGCCTCAGCAAAATGAGGTGCTAAGCAATTCAGTGAGACCCTGTCTCTAAATAAAATACAAAATAGGGCTGGGGATGTGGCTCAGTAGTCGAGTGCCCCTGAGTTCAATCCCTGGTATTTCCCCCCTTCCCACAAAAAAAGGCAAATTAGAAAAGGATAGACTAGGGCTGGGGCTGTAGCTCAGTGGCAGAGCACTTGCCTAGCACGCGTGAGGCACTGGGTTTGATTCTTAGCACCACATAAAACTAAAATAAAGGCATTCTGTCTATCTACAACTACAAAAAAATTAAAGAAAAAAGGATAGACTAAACAGAATTGTTGTAAGATAAGGATCCTTATTTGGTCACAAAAATGCTTGGAACGATAAAGCCTATATTAATCAAATGTTAGAAAAGAGCATAATTGTACATTTCAGGTCCTTATGCTTAGGAATTTTAACGAGTTAAACCTCAAGTGTGGGAATGTAGATGACTGAAAGCACAGATTGAGAGTCCATGTAAGTGAAATTGGCTGCTTCCTCCTGCTCAGTTCAAGTTGCAGCCTTCTTAGTTCTTGGGCCAGAAGAACTGATTTGGACTCATCTGAGTTCTCTCAAGTGTCACATAGATTTCAGCATCACTTTTTGAAAGATTGCCATAAAAATAAAAACTTCATTGCAGAGGAAGTTAATTTCATGATCCTCTGTGGCTGATTGTCTCTCAACTGAATGTGAGTTTATGGAATGATAAACATTATAATCATCATTGTTTTAAATGATTACACAATATGGGAATAACCAAGGAGTAAAAAGTTGACAGGGATATAAAGCATTCCAGATGAATATCCACCAGAACTTAGAAAATTCAAAACAAAGGTACATTGCTCTGGACTTGAAATCTAGATCCCCAAAGTGAGATTGCATTTTTCACCCCTAAAACAAAACCAAAAAACAACAAAACAAAAAACCAGTAAGAGAAGTTTCTTCAAGCATTTTTTCCTGTGTAAAGGAGAATAGAAGTTCAGTACCGTTTTTGGTCCCTCTGGTCTCCCAGGAAAGAGTTGCTGAGAGCGCCTCACCTGTGAGTCTTGGGGAGGAAGGTGGACCCTGAGTTCCAGAGGACAGAGAAGAGGTTGACCTTAGCCTTGTATGTTGGGTGCCTCAACCATTATTTGGCTAAAAATCTTGAAGTTACTTCTTCTTTCTTTAGTTAAGTAACAATGCTAATGTCTGCCTGCTTCTGTTGGGATCTTTCTTCATGGAATTCCTTCTGTGATTGTGTTAAGAGTATGTGTTTTAATTTGAGAGGTACGCATAAATATAAGCAAAATTAATATCGTAGAACTTGCTGCCATAATTAAACGAGAATGTTTAGTTGCATTTTAAGTTTCTATTTATTTTTTGGTACCAGGAATTGAACCTAGGGGCACTTAACCACTGAGCCACATCCCCAGCCTTTTTTTTTTTTTTTAAATTTTATTTGGAGCCATGGTCTCACTGAGTTGCTTAGGGCTTCGCTAAATTGCTGAGGCTGGCTTTGAACTTGCTATCTTCCTGCCTCAGTCTCCCAAGCTGCCGGGATTACAGGTGTGCGCCACCGTGCTGGCTAATTTTTACTTTTGTTTTGACAAAATTTGATAATCTGATTTACCCCATTGTTTGCATGTCTAACAGTGGGAATGAGGTGGGACTTAGTTATATGAGAAGAGGGAGCTTAATTATACATTTTTTTCTTCAGGGCAGACAAAGCTAAAGTTGATTGTTCTCACAAAACTCTATCATTCTTTTTACTTCAAAGAAAACAGTGTCTACCATATTATGCTGTGCTTCGAGTATTGAAATGCTGTTATAGAGGAAGAATTTGGAAGTATTTATTTATTTACTAATTTTGGTACCAGAAATTGAACCCAGGGGTGCTTAACATTGAGTCACATCCCCACCTTTCCCCTCCCCCTCCCCTACCTCCTCAGCCTTTAAAAAAAATACTTTATTTAGAGACAGGGTCTCAGTGAGTTGCTTAGGGCCTTGCTAAGTTGCTGAAGCTGGCTTTGAACTCTCTGTCCTGCCTCGGCCTCCTGAGCTGCTGGGATTACAGGTGTACGCCATCTCACCCAGGGAATTTGGAGTTTTTGATATCAAATTAAAGCTATTTGATTTCTGGGGGGCACTTTAAAATCAGGGGTCTCACTGTTACTACTGGTAGAGGGAAGGTGGTGGAAACCTACCTACAACATGGAATGATTTGACAATGGTCCCAAATATCATGTGAGAAAATTCACCAAAGTTGGAGGAGGGGACATCCAACAGGGATGTTATCTGGCTTTTAGGTTGTTTTTGTTTTTTTTTGAACCAGGTATTGAACTCAGGGGCACTTGGCCACTGAGCCACATCCCCGGCCCTATTTTGTATTTATTTAGAGACAGGGTCTCACTGAGTTGCTTAGGGCCTCGCTAAGTTGCTGAGGCTGGCTTTGAACTGGCGATCCTCCTGACTCAGCCTCCCGAGTGCTGGGATTACAGGCATGCGCCACCACTCCTGGCTTGGCTTTTAGGTTTGTCTCTTCAATTCCAGCTTCATGTCGTGGAGACCCAGGCCCTAATGTTGCATTCCTCACAGAGCTAGTCGTCTTTTCAGATGTGTGCAGCCTGAATAATGAAAGCGGAAATAATGAACCTTGGTGCTGAAATCTCTATTGTATCTTTAGAAAAAGACAGAAGGAATTAAATTCCAAGAGCAATAAAACGGTCCATACTAGTCCCTATAGTCCAAGATTAAGAAGGAAAGTTCTCATAAATTCTAATTCGCTTAAACTGCCTCAAAGATTTGTCTCAGTGGTTTGTTTTAATGTCTCGTAAAACCAAAATAAGTCACAAAGAGAAGGAAGAGAGGCTCTCCAAGGAGCAATGGAGAAATATTTAACTGTCGAATCAATTTTAAAGTCTTTCGAAGACTTCACAATAGTGGTGTAAGTGTCGAGTCACTTATTCACAATGAAATTCCTTTGCCATTAATCTTTTGAGATAAAGAAAAAAGACTAAAATGAATTTTAAAGCGGGTTATACAGGATGAAAGTCATGTCTATTTTGTAATATACCAAGTGCAGAAGTCAGCCTGAGAAATTATTGTGAATTCAATTAAAATGTCAATTTTGTTCTAGGCAGTGTAGTATGTGCTCCAGGGGACAAAAACTAGAGTTTTTTTTATGTCCTCAAAGAGTTCTCAGTGCAGTGGTGATGATGGGAGTGATTGTCATGGTGGAGAGAATAAGCCTCTATTTGTCAGAAGACAAATCCTATATGTAGTAATAAATCCAATATGTGAAAAAGAGTTCCCATCAATTGTTTTCTTTTTTTTCGTGTATGGGGGTGGGTACCAGGGATTGAACTCAGGGGCACACAACTACTGAGTCATATCCCCAGTCCTATTTTTGTATTTTATTTAGAGACAGGGTCTCACTCAGTTGCTTAGTGCCTCACTTTTGCTGAGGCTGGCTTTGAACTCATGATCTTCCTCTGTCAGCCTCCCAAGCTACTGGAATTACAGGCATGTGCCACCGTGTTGGGCTGCCCATCAATTTTTAAATTCATTTATTTGTGTTAGCTAAGTACTTACTGTATGTACCAGTAGATTGGATGGGTGGGTAGGGAGTACTGAAACAGAACCCCTCTTGAAATTAAATGCTCCAAATTATTTAACTTGAGGGTCACTCCCTAGCCCTGACAGGTGCCAGGGAACCTCAGACCGTGACATGTTTTGTATTAACACAGCCTAGCCACCTACATACGTGTATTTCCTGTCCTTTGCCCCACTGTGCCCCTCTCCTCTTATAAAATCTTTCTGTGCCCACTAGACCCAGGAAGATGGAAATTTGAGGAAGGAAAGGGTCTTCTCTATCCTTCTCAGAGCTAGCTTTGAATAAAACCTGTTGTCCCTCACCACTTGCCTCCTGAGTTTTAATGGAACCTGACAAGTGATAAAATCTTTCCTTCCTTGTCACAGTGTTACTTTGTCCACCTTCCCCCGGAGGGTTCCAGGGAGAAGAAAGAAACAAGAACACACCTGAGGCACTGAAGAGGCTCAGGTTTGAACAGGTGTGAAGGGAAATATTGGCAGTAACAAGAAACAAGGCTGGAAGGACTGGCAGGGTCAGAACATAGAGCCTTTTGGACAGATGGATGTGGGACTACAGGCCCTGGGGGCAGGGTGACACTGTAGTCAGCAATGTCCACAAGCCAATGTCCCTCTTCCCCTGCAAACCAGTGCCATTTACATGATTGTTCTCTGTGTGCTGCTAAATGTCAAGCCTCCGAGACTCCATTCCCCCTTGAAGAAAGAGAGCGCACATACACATGAACACATGAAGATTATTGGCTTTTTAATGAAAGAAAGTGCCTATCCTGGATATAAAAGAGGATTTGGAAGATGACTAAGCTTGGTTAATGTGGTAGGGAGGTGATTAAAGTCTCCTTTTTTGGCATGGGAGGTGATGTTATTGGAGGCCAAGGCCAAAGAGTGAGAGAAGCCACCATTGCTGCTCTGTCCTAGGAATTGAGGGCTAAGTACACCCAGTGACAGGAATTCAGATGGTGGACTCTCAGGGTGCTTAGAAACTGCTAAAAGTTCAAGTTACTACAAAAGTGCTCATGTACCTGCAGATGCAGAATCCTTAAATTTTGGCATCTATACAGGAATGACTTAAATCATCTATCACACTCCTTTAGCTACGTAGAAACTTTATCAAAGCAGTAAAAAGAAGGCCTGATTCACTGAAATAACTTCAGGCAAAAGTGCTTATTTGGAAGCCAGTTCAGTTTCTTATTTGGAAGAAATTCATAGGAAATAAAGCATGAGGTATTATACATATCTTTCTTTGACATGGGAGGAAGTATCTGATAATGTTGAACCTCCAGAAGCTGAATCAGCATGGCGCAGAGAAAAGAAAACCGGGCATCTATCTCTTAAGCCAGAGCAGGAAAAGGGGAGGCAGATCCCAATTCAAGTCCAAGGTTCTGGTCACTCTTTTCTAGGAGAGCATCCAGCCTCTCAATAGGTAAGGGGATTAGATCAGAACAAGGATGAACCTGTCTTGAAAAACCTGCAAAGTATTAAAGTAGAATTTTCAGATTCTGGACCATCTAGGGCTTTTGTTTTGGATTTCTATGTTGAGCTCAATGACTGTTTTACCAATAAAGTTCTGATAAAATTACTCTAAGATAAAATTGGAGCCTGAGAGGGCAGATCACTTTTGCTTGGAAGGTCCTAAAATAGCTGATTGTGAGGAGTATACGATTGATAAGAAGAAAGGAAAAAAGTTACAGATGAACTGGTACTGTTAGAACAATTACTAAATAAGTACAGAGTGGCTCATTTTTGTTGTTTATAATTTAAATCTACCAATAGCATCTGGGGGTGAAGAGTTACTGGATAAAGGTTCAGAATTCACATTAGCATTAGTTTTTTTTTTTTTTTTTTTTGTGGTGCTGGGGGTTGTACCCAGGGCCTTGTGCATGCTAGGCGAGCACTCTACCAACTGAGCTATATCCCCAGCCCAGCATTAGATTTTTTGCCTTTTTTCATTGCAGTATAATAATTGTAGATATTTATGGGGTAAAGTGTGATAATTTAATACTTGTATACAATGTGTAAAGATCAAATCAGGGAAAAACATTTCCATCTTATAAAATATGTATCTGCGTGTGTGTGTGTGTGTGTGTGTGTGTTGGGAAGTTTCCAACTCAGATTTTGAAACTGAGTACTTCTAGAAAACATAGTTTTATGTATTGTGTATCACTTTACTGGAGAAACTATGGATGTGATATTATTATTATTATTTTTTTTTTGGCAGTACTGGTGCTTGAACCCAGGGCCTCATGAATACTAGATAAGGACTCAACAGACCACTGAGCTACATCCCCAGTCATTGTGATGATAATTTTGAAGAAAGTAAAGAATGGAGAAGAGGTTTTAGAAAGTAGAAAAAGGAAAAAGTTGGACGATATTGAAGTTGAACCCAAATGTAATTTTTGTCTTTGATATATTCCTAGGAAGACGTTGGCTGACCTGCTGAGTGCATGCAGCAATTGAGAAGCAAACTCC
The DNA here is from genome assembly GCA_020662805.1 of Glaucomys volans. NCBI lineage: Eukaryota > Metazoa > Chordata > Mammalia > Rodentia > Sciuridae > Glaucomys > Glaucomys volans. The sequence continues at coordinate 97,315 of JAJEJO010004949.1, forward strand.
TTTAATGAATTTGAACACATTGTAATGGATGTGTCAGGGACCCAGGCCCACTGAGCAGATGATTCAGTCATTATTCTGGCAAGTTCTTACAATGCTTATAAATAACTTGTTTTCAAGTGACTTTTCTATTGTTCTTTCTTTTAAAATTTTGTTTAGCTTGTAACTTAAAGGATATAATAAAAAATAAAGTTATTACAGCACTTTCTGTATGTTTGGGGTCTAAGTATCTCAGTGATCTTTCCAGGCCCCTCATTAGAGAGGGCCTAACAGAGACCACATGGGCTGGGGGTCAGGAGTTGGTGCGGGCATGTACTGGAACAATAGAGAAGATAATAAAGTGATATACTGATGTGGTTTAATGGCTCTCAGGAATTTTTGCAATACTCCCACAATAGGATTTATTCTTCCCTTTCTTTGGAAGGAGATCGTATATTTTGTTTCTAGCCACTGAAATCTGCTTCATGTGAAAACAGCTTTAGATGTCTTTATGCTAACCATCTGAGAAGGACCAAGGAGAGTAAGCGCATTTTTCTTCCTTACATTTTTGCGTTCTACATTTTTAAATTTTTACTTCTCCTGGGAGTGGGGTGGAGGAGAGTGGATGCACTAGCTCTCAGTGTTAACTTGAGGGCTCATCTTCATATGTATTGAAACCTTATTTGTAGGTACTTTGGCTTATATTGTTGCTCACCTCTGAAATTTCTAAAGCTATGTTTGTGACGAAGGTCTGGCAACAGTCCAGAGAGAAGTGATATCTACTAGTCATTGCTAGGGGCCTTGGTGAAAGAAACTGCATCTTCTTGCCTATAGTTATGGAAGACAAGGAATTATTTTTGTAGTTACAGGCTGAATTTTTCAGTTAAAGATTAAATGGATTATAGCAAAAAAGAATGTTTTGTTAATTTTTAAAATTTCTCAACTAGTGCTGGCAAGTTTGGAGTGGAGAGCATACATTTTCAATTTTGTACTATAAAATCTTGTTTTTATGATTAACACACTCCTTTCTTGGCTCCATTATTTACTTTTTATTAACAGCCCTGGCTCTGAGGTAGTTCGTTTCTTGATTGATATCAGACAGGATGTCAAAGTTCATCATTGTCAGCAGCATACCAGCAACTATATCAGTTATGTGACCAGGCATGTAGAGAATGCTCCAGTCTTGCCCTTTAATATATATTTGCAACATAACAGAGTCTTGCCAATTTTTTATATATATATTTTAGTTGTAGGTGGCACAATACCTTTATTTTATTTTTGTGTGGTGCCAAGGATTGAACCCACGCGTGCTAGGCGAGCATGCTACCACTGAGCCACAACCCCAGCCCCAGTCTTACCAATTTCAACAGAAGAGTTAGAATATTCTATCGAAGTTGAGAAACATGAATCTGGCAAAAACAAATCATCTTTTTTCTGAGGACTGGAGAAAGGAGATTTGGGAAGAAGAGTTGGTCAAATGGAGGTGTCTGAGGAGGACCCCTGTGTGCTCTCTACTGGAGTGCAGATAGAATTCCAGCAAGTGTGGGCATCCATCCTTCACCCATCTAGAATCACACAAGGGAGTGTTTTCAAGGTGTCTGGGTCCTTGTGACACCATGTTAGGAGAGCCTTAGCATCAACAGCAGAGGATCTAATGGAGCTCTGGTGACCCTAGAGTGACATGGATGGAAGAGCTGCTAAATTTACCCACGTTTTTGATGAGGGCACAGCTTCTTTTAGGAGAGAGTTAGGGGAGGGAGGGAGGAAGGGAGAGAGAGAAAGAGAGAGAGAAGGAGAGAGAGAGAGAGAGAGAGAGAGAATGTCTTTCGAGATCATACTCTTGCTAGATGGCTAGATGGCAGCAGAGCATCAGGCCCAAGATTGAAAGGGAGGAATAACTGCTGCCCTTCACTCCCAAGCCCATACTTCTAACCAGTGCTCCTTGCCATGACCCTTCTTCAGGAACTTAAATACTATCCTGAGAGAAAGTCAGCAAATGACTATCTGAGTCTTATTTCTGTTGCTATAAGAAAATGCCCAAGACTGGATAATTTGTACAGAAAAGAGGTTTATTTTGGTTCACTGTTCTGGAGACTGGGAAGTCTAAGGTTGAATTGCCACTTGTGGTGAAGGCCTCATGCTGCTTCAACTCATGGCAGAAAGAGAAAGGGCAAGTTGGAGCCTGTGAAAGAGGCAATATGTGAGGGGCAGCCTTGCTGTATAACAACCCTCTCTTGAGGTAACTAATCCAGTCCTGTGAGAAAGGCCACTTCTGAGGCCCCTTCCCCAAGAACACAAACACCTCCTCCTAGGCTCCAACTTCCAACCCTGTCTCCTTGAAAAATAGTTTCCTACATGTGAACTTTTGGGGGACACACTTGAACAATTACAATAACAATTTAACCTGAAATGAATGAGTTTGCTCTTAAAGTAGTAAAATATACACACCCTGCAGTATTGTCCACTCTTAAAATTGTGAAAGGTCTGATCTCTTAATAAGTCTTGGTCTATATCAGTGATATAGCTTCTCTTTTTTGAAACTATTTTAGAAATTGATGTTGGTCATGGTTACAACCTTGGATGGATATTCTGAAATGGCTCTGAATTTTCTGGAATTGATTCTTGAACATGATTAGACTGATGGGCAGCAGAAACCTCATTTCCATTTGTAAGGAGGACACTTGTTGTCCATGGCATGCAGTGGCAAAATAGTTACTTAATTGATCACCTGTAGACTCCTGTAATTCACTGCCTATTTATACTAGGCAAAGTGTCCTCTTTGAGTAGGTATTGGCAGATTAAGGTCCTTTACTTAGATTTTGGGTGAGATATATACAATCCTGAGCTCAAAATAAATAAATTTAAAAAAAATCCTGAGATCCTGGTTTTCTTTCTCCAAGTTCTCCATACTTAGAAGCAACCAACTTGCCACTTTATTCTCCTTATGTTAGGGTGAGCCTTAGCTTGTTCATGACTAAAGGGTTCTTTGAATGTTGAAACCATGGAAGTTTTATGTGGATTGGGATGATTTGGCTACAACTTACAGTCACTGAGGTGTTCCATGACTACATTTACTTGATCACTAAAGTCAGTGCCTTCAAGAACTTGGAAAATGAAGGGATTGTGACTCCCAACACACCCGCACTTAGTTCACCTCTTTGGTCTGTTTGGAAAGCAGCAGAGCTTGGAGAATGGAAACAAATTACTGCAAATTTAATGTGATGGTAACTCCAATTATAGCCATTTCTCCAGGTGAGATGTGTTGCTGGAGAGAGAACATCTTCTGGTCCTTGTCATGCAATTACTGATCTAGTGAATACTTTTTCCTCTGTACTTGTTAATAAAGACAATCAAGACCAATTTGCTTTGAGTTAGCACCTTTAGTATCCTACCTCAAGTAAACTACTTCAATCAATTCTCTAGTTTTTTATTTTAATCAATATTGTAATCAGAAAACTGTTTCGGTGAAGGGAAAGATGGTAAAATTTTAGGTCCTATGAACAGGTCCCCTTCTAATTTTCCTCCTCCTCTCATCTCCTTTATTTCTTCTGAACCTATTTAGCTTTGTAAAACCCATTCTTAGCTCCCAGGTTGTACAAAAACTGGTTTCTAGCCAGATTTTATCAACCCTTCTAGCTGACAGGTAAGGGAAGGAGCTAACATCATCTTCAATTTAAGGATAACTGTGATCTCATAGAGGGTTAGCTTGCCTGAGGTCACACAGATAGTCAATGTATTATCTTGGGTTTTTAAAATTCATGTAAGACTCCAAACCTTTTACTCTTTCCATTACTCTGATTCTGTCTCAGACTTTCTCCTTTATGCTGACGGTTTCATGTTTTTTTCACGAGTGAGGAGTGATCCTAGATAACAATATAAGTTGTTGACCAATTACTGCTATAATATATTGCCATTGATTTTACTAAAATTGAAATCATTGTAATTGATTGACATTTCCCATTATTTTATTAACTAATTTAACAAGTTTTTATTGAAGGCCCACCAGGTCTTAGCACTATGTTAGGATCTGGAGTTGTGTATAGAACAGATTTGCTCCTGTTGCTACGGAGATTGCTATCCAGCAGAGAAAACAGACTTTAAACAAAAAATGAATGATAGAAGGCAGAAGAGTTTTGATAATTGCTCCAAAGGAGAAGTGAGGTTGCTGGGGATTATGACTGTCACTCCTACTCAATTTATATAGTCAGTGGTGGGTAGGTACATGGAGTTGAGAAGAGAAGTTGTATTAAGGAAGAGTTTTGGCCATGTTATTTACTGAATTACCTTCCCAATATCTATTCCATCCAGAAGTTCTTAGAAAGTTTTAATTAGTCAAGGCTCATAAATTTAAAAAGGGTAATTTTAATATAACGATTGGAGCCTTTGCTCAGCAATCTTCTAACATTCACGAAAGAGCTCATTAAGGGACAAAATTTATCAAATGTGCCAGTTTCCAGAACTCCTCTCAAAGATTTTCATTAAGAAAGGGCCTAGGAAGATGCATTTCTATTGAGTGCTTCATATGATTCCGAGGTAGGTAGTCATTGATCTACACTTTAATAAATAACTGCTCAAGAAGACAAAATTGTCTTTGTTTCTCAGTCTCCCAAGAAAGAATGCAATAGCTATCCTGTTCTTAAGGACACTAGACCCACCTTCTTAACAAGAAATCTTGGTCTTCATTCTTGTCTTCAGGCTTATATTATCAGGTCTTATGCACCATGCCCCTCCTCTCCTATTCTGAACTTGTGAGGTATCCCTGGGTTGTCTTGTTGTATTTTCTTGCCTTGATTTATGTTGTTTTTCCTTTCTAGTCATGAGTCCTGAGGAATGCCAGCTCCCTCAGAATTATTACCAAAACAGTGACAGGACAAAGCTGAATTTATTCTTATAAATCACTGCCTTGATGGTGTCCTAGCATCTTAAAAGGAGTAACACAAAGTCAGAATATTTTTGGGTATTTTGAAGTCCAAGTTAAAACTGCTCTTTCAATACGAGGGCTTAATTATAATTGGGCTAGGATATGATATAATAGTTTAATGTTGGTAGATATTTGAAGTGATGGCTTCCAAAGAGTCTGGGAATGTAAACACTTGCTTTTTTTTTTTTAATTGAAGAGTTGATGGTCTTACATGAAATTCTTAGAATGCACAGAAAAGTCATTTTTAACTTTTATCTTGCTGGGCAAGAATTTTCAAGAATAGTAAAGTTATATTGATGTTAACAGTGGAATAGTGAAATCATGTAAAGGTAGATGATAAGTTGTGTGGGTGAAGATGCTTTTGGCTCTCAATTTCTTGAAGAAAAATGATTTAAATCTCTGGGTGTGGTGGTGCACACCAGTAATCCCAGCAACTCAGGAAGCTGAGGAAGAAAGATTTTGATTTCAAAGCTAACCTCAGCAGATTAGTGAGGCACTTAACATCTCAGCAAGACCCTGTCTCTAAATAAAATATAAAAAAGGGCTGGGGATGTTTCTCAGTGGTTAAGCACCCCTGGGTTCAATCCCTGGTACACCTCCCCCCAAAAAAGATTGAAATTGATAGATTCTGTAATTTAACTAGGTTGTATTAGTTATGAGATGTCTGTTTACACCATTTAATCTATGGTCTTAAGAAAATGTTACTATTTTTCCCATCTCTACTTCCTGACAGTCATATATGTAGTTTATATATAAAAATATATACATATATATATATATATGTATATATGTATATAGTGTAGGGTGGTAGGGTGCTCACCTAGTAAAATTAGGCACAAAACCCTGGGTTTGATCCCCAGCCCATATATGTGCACATTTATGTATATGGTGCATTTTAACATTTAAAAATATTTACATATATTTTAACATTTTAAAATTCTGGGTTTTTTTTGGTACTGGGGATTGAACCCAGGGGCACTCCACCCACTGAGCCACGTCCCCAAACCTACTTTGTATTTTTTATTTAGAGACAGGGTCTCACTGAGTTGCTTAGGGCCTTGCTAAGTTGCTGAGGCTGGCTTTGAACTCGTGATCCTCCTGCCTCAGCCTCCCAAGTGCTGGGATTATAGGCTGCGCCACCGCACTCGGCCTTTTTTTTTGCAGTTCTGGGGATCGAATCTAGGGCCTTAGTGCTTGCAAGGCAAGCACTCTACCAACTGAGCTATATCCCCAGCACTAAAAATTCTGTTTTCTTAATATTAAAATCATACTAATATCCATTGGAATGAGAAATATGCAAAATGCATCCAGTATTTCATAACTGATTCCTTCATTTAAGAAATAGTGGCTACTGTGCATTTGCTAGATTCCATTCTATGTTAACTAGGCATGTACGGTTCCTTCTGTCATTAGTATCTGAATTTATGGCATTGTCCAGTTCACTGTGCACGTTTTCTATACAAGGGCTTTTAGGTAAGTGTAGCATTCTACCTTATTCATGGGTACCATTATCTTTTCACATATTGGAGGCCTTCATATTCTATGTTTCACCCCTAATGGAGAAGGCCGACTCCTGGACATTCCTGTAGTTACCACACAGGCCTGTGACATAGGTGTCACCAATTGTATGTAACAGGTTGAGACTTTGATGTGAAAATAAGAGAGGAGGACAGGGATTAAGCTCAGAGCTTTTCTTATTTTCTGGCAGTACTGGTGTTTGATTTTCTTTGGTGACCAGAGTAACAAAGAACCACAGAATGAGTGGTTTAAATGACATAAATCTGTTGTCTCGTAGTTCCAGAGTCTGGATGTTGCACATCCAGGTGTCAGCAGGTTGTTTTCTCTCAGGGTTGTAGGAGAAAGATCAAGCCAAAAAGATGGCCATCTTCCCTCTGTGTATTTATATCATGTCATCTAAATGTGCCTCTTTTGTCCAAATTTCCCCTTTTTATAAGGATACCAGTTATATCACATTAGGGCCCAGCTACTCCTAACAACCTCACTTTAACTTGATCACATCTGTAAAGATTCTGTCTCTAAGAATTCTGAGATAATGGGGAATTTAATATAGGCATTTTGGAGAAACACAAAATTCCATAATAAGCCCCTTCTGGCCTTCCATATAGGGAAAGGGAAATACTCAACTCTAGCTCCCTCTAGCCTTCTCATCTCACCTACTTGGGGCACTGAGAAGTGCACATGAAAGTTGTTGCCTAGGGCCACAGGGTCACTCAAAGACTGAGGCCTAATCATAGGACTGGAGAATGCTCCCCTCCACCCATACCTTACCACCATGTCAAGAGGACTCCTGTGCAATAACAGGAGAATGAGACTGAAAGAACCATACATCTCAGACCTCATCTAAGAAGTCTCTAGAGGAACCCCAAGACAGAAGAGGAAACAAAAACAAGCACACCAGAAAAAGTTTTAGCTTTTGACACTTGTAGCTACAGCAAGTAGTCAACACAGCGTAATCTTTAGCTAGACAAATATAACACTGAAGACATATTTATGTTGGTTCCTTTCACCCAGTACATTATGTCCAGCTTTCAACAAAAATTGCAAGGCATACTAAAAAATGCAGTTTGAAGAGACAGAGCAAACATCAGAACCAGACTTGCATGCCACACTGGTTTGAGAATTATCAGACCAGGAATTAAAACGACCGTGATTAACACGTTAAGGACACTAATGGAAAAACTGGACAAAATGCAAGAACAGATGGGTGATCCAAGCAGAGAGATAGACACTCAAGAAAAAATCAAAAGGAAATGCTAAAAATGAAAAACCATTGTAATAAAAATGAAGAACATCTTTGATGGACTCATTGATAAATTAGACATGGCCAAAGAATTAGTGAGTTTGAAGAAATGTCAATAGCAACTTCCAAAACCAGTATGCAAAGAGGAAAAACAAAACAAAACAAATGAAAGACAAAATTCAAGTGTGAGGAACAATTACAGAAGTATAAAATACACATAATGAAAATAATAAGCATACTTTAGAGATATTGCATGTTCTGTTCCAGACCCCTAAAATAAATGAATATTGCAATAAAGTGAGTCACACAAATTTTTTGGTTTCTCAGTGCATGCAGTTGTACTACACTGTAGTCTAGTAAGTGCGCTATAGCATTATGTCTAAAAAAGCAATGTACATATCTTAATAAAAAAATACTACATTGCTAGAAAAATGCTAACAATCATCTGAGCCTTTAGTGAGCTCTAATCCTGTTGTTGGTTGGAAGGTCTTGCCTCAATGTTGATGACTGCTGAGGGATCATGGTGGTGGTTTCTGAAAGTTGGAGTGACTGTGGCAATTTCTTAAAATAAGACAACAGTGAAGTTTGTCACGTCAATCAATTCTTCCTTTCATGAATGATTTCTCTGTAGTGGGAGCTGCCATTTGATAGTATTTTGGAAGAAGTAGAACCTCTGCTGAAATTGGAGTAAATCCTCTCAACCCCTGCTGCTTTATCACCTAAGTTTATATATTATACATCTTTTGCTGTAATTTCAACAGTGTTCACACATCTTAACCATGAGTAGATTCCATATCAAGAAACCACTTTCTTTGATCATCCATAAGAGGGAACACCTCAGTCTCCTTATGAGATGGCAGTAGTTCAGTCACATCTTCAGATTCTACCCCAGTTCTAGTTTTCTTGCCATCACCTGCAGTTACTTCCTCCACTGAAGTCCTGGAGCTCTCAAAATCATCCATGAGGGCCCCAATCTACTTCTAAATTCTTGGTAGTGTTTGATATTTTGACCTCCTGCCAAGGATCACGAATACCATATAGAATGGTAAGTCTTTCTAGAGGTTTTCAGTTTACTTTTTCCAGATTCATCAGAGGAATCACTGACTCTGGCAGCTAAAGCCTTACAAATTATATTTCTTAAATAATAAGATTTGAAAGTCAAGATTATTCCTTGATCCATGGGCTGAAGAATTGATGCTTTGTTAGCAGGCATGAAAATACCACTAATATCATTGTACATATTCCTTATGGCTCTTTGGTGGCCAAGTGCATTGTCAATGAGCAATAATATTTTGACAGGATTTTTTTTTCTGGGCAGTAGGTATCAATAGTGAGCTTAAAATATTCAGTTAATTATGCTGTAAGCAGACAGCATGTCAGCCAGACTTAGTTCTTTCATTTATAGAGCACAGGCAGAGTAGATTTAGGATTATTTTTAAGGCCTTACAATTTTTGGAATATAAAATGAGCATTGGCTTCAACTTCAAGTCACCAGCTGCATTAGTTTCTGAGAGAATCAGTCATGTTCTTTGAACAACATCCAGGCATTGATGTCTCCTCTCTAGCTGTGAAAGTCCTAGATGAGTCTTCTAATATAAGGCTATTTCATTTACAGTGGAAATTCATTATTTAGTGTAGCCATCTTTATTAATAACCTAGCTAGATCTTCTGGGTAACTTGCTTCAGCTTCTACATCAGCACATGCTGCTTTATCTTGTGATTTTATGTTATGGAGATCATTTTTTCCTTGATTTTCATGAACCGAAATCTGCTTTTTACTTTACTTCTGCACTTCATGACCTCTCTCATACTTCATAGAGTTTCAGAGATTCGGGCCCCTGCTCTAGATTAGGCTTTGGTTTGAAGGAATGTTTTGGCTGGTTTGACATAGCCAGACCTTTGAAACTTTCTTCATATCACCAATAAGGCTTTCTTATTATTTGTGTGTCCACTGAAGTAGCACTTATAATTTCCTTTAAAAACTTTTCTTTTGCATTTACAACTTGGTGTTTGATTCAAGAGGCCTAGATTGCAGCCTATCCCAGCTTTCAGCATGCTTTTCCTACTAACTCATTCATTTCCAGGTTTTGATTTAAAGTGAGGGCTATGCGACTCTTCCTTTCACTTGCACCTTTAGGGGTTGTTACAGGGCTATTCATTGCCAAGTTTCAATATTGTTTCTCTGTGAATAAGGAAACCAAATATAGGAGAAAAGATCAGGTAATAGTAGGGCAGTGGAGGAATCAGATGACACACTACACTTATTGATTCAGTTTGCCACCCTCTATGGGCATGGTTGTGATGTCCCCAAACAATTATGATTGTCAAATCAAAGATCACTGATCACAGATCACCATAACAGATAGAATAATAATTAAGCCATGGAAATATTGTAATAATCGCCCATATGTGACACAAAGACACTAAATGAACACCTGCTGGTGGAAAAAATGGCACTGATATAGTTGCTCAATGCAAGGTTGCCCCAAACCTTTAATTTGCAAAATGCATATTATCTGCAAAGTGGAATAAGACAGGGTGCAAAAAGAATGAGGTGTATCTGTATCAGAAGAGGGAAAAAAGCTGCAGAAGAAATATTGAAACAATAATCATTAAGAATTTTCCAAAGTTAGCGATAGATATCTAACCTCAAATTCAGGAAGCTCAGAGAATACAAAGCAGAATAAATACATAAAAATATGCACTGAGGCATATCAAATTCAAACTTCAAAAAGTCAAATACAGAAAAAGTCTTGCAATGAATCAGAGGGAAACATTCCCATCTTATCTCTAGAGGAACAAGGATAAGAATTACTTTGGACTGTTCTTCAGATAATGTGCAAACAAGAGGACAGCTGAGCAAAACATTTAAAGTGTTGTAAGAACAAAACAAAACCCACTTAGGTTGTTGTACACGGTGAAACTATCCTTCAGAAGTGATGAAGAAATAAAAGAGAAGTTGAGGAAATTTGTTACCAGTCGATCTGTTTTGTAAAAATGCTAGAGGAAATTCTTCAGAAAGGAGGAAAATTATATAGATTAGAAACTTTGATCTAATAAAGGGGTAAGCATTCAAGAAGACATAAATGAAGGTGCAATAAAATTTTTGTTGTTATTTTTTGTACCTGATCTAATGGCTAATAGCTTGTTTAAAATGGCAACAATGATGTGTTCAGTTGTGGGGAGACATCCTTATCTAGCAGATTCAGACATGGGTGAGCCATGGGACACTGAAGCCTGAGTCCCAAGAACTGGCAGCCATGGAGGCCTGTCCCAGATCTGCCGGGGAGTATGTGGCCCTGTGTGGGAGTGGTTCACCATCTGGTTATATGAATGTTTCCCTGAGCAAAAGGCTCCCCTTACCTTATCCCGGTCGTCACAGAAGAAGTTCCCTTTGTCTTGGCCCCCTTTACCTGTGTGACTATAAATAAAGGAGTGGTTGCCTACTCCATCTTGTTAGAGGCCAGATCTGGTAAGGCCCAGTCCATCATGCCTCCTCTCATTTGAAAAGAGTATTGGCTCTTGTGTGTTTATTGATTAGGTAAGTTTATGGGTAATTTATTGATTTACAGCCACCATCGTCCTCTGGCAGTCAAGCCTTCTCTCATCCTGGATGTGGCTGAGACACCCCCTACATTCAGTGATTATAACTTATGAATACGTAAGATGAATGACAACAATGTAAAGGACAGCAAGAAAGAATTAGTAGTAAAGTTATAAGGGTTGGTTTTACTCACAAATGTATATTACCAACTTAGGAGTAACCACTATTAAAAATAAAAACCACATAGTTGGTGTACTAAGAGAGGAGGGAAGATGGAACCACATAAAACGCTCAATTAAAATCAGACAAGACAGTAAGTGTGGAAGACAAGAACGAACAAAGAAAACAACAATACAAACAACAAAACCACCCAAGAGCATGATAGATACTACTCCAACTACATCCATAATCACTCTACGTGTCAATGGTCTAAATACGTGAATTAAAAACAATGACAGTTGAGTGGATACAAAAAACAAAAACAAAAAACAAAAAAAACAAGTCTCTAACAACTATCAAGACCCAGCTATATGTTGTCTACAAGAAACCTACATTAACTATCAAGGCACAGATTGATTTAAGTAAAGGGATGGAGAAAAATATACTTCACTAACACGAGCCAAGGTGCTATCTGTAGGTAGAGTAGCACCCTTGTGGTCCTAAAGATGACAGCCACTTGCTAAGGTTGGTAGGTATGAAAGCCACAGGAGCTTGAGTCCTGGATGACTTCCTTAAGCACTAGAGCTCTGGGTTTTGTGTCTACAGATTTCTTGTTATGTTAAAAAAAACCAAAAAACAAAAAGCTTACATGGGCCAACCATATGACCATAGCGATCTCTAATGGACAATAAAGGAAACATTATCAATAATTCTCTTCTAGAAGTTTTACGTATTTTACTTAATTCTCATAATGATATTTTTAACATGAAGAAACTGAGACTCAGAAATAAGTAACTAGCCTGAAGTTAGGCAGCTAAAATGCTGTAAAGGGGGTTTAGCTATGAAACCTGGTCTTTGACATCCTCCCTGCAGCCCTACATAATCATTACCCTCATTATGGGGCAAAGTATATTGACTTGTCCTTTATACATAGTTTTCTGAGCAGAACTTTAGTTCAAATTAAATTATAAAGCAAGGAAAATAAATTTCTGGCTTTTACAATATCTTTTCTTTCTTTCCTTTATAAAACTGGTTACAAGGATGTTATGATACTAAGCACAAGAAATGCACAATTGGGAAAGTAGTTGGGGAGATTAGATTAGAAGGGAGGGACGTGCACTTACTCAAGGAGAAACATCTTGAAGGTAATAAAGAAGAAAGATATCAAGGCTATATTTATGTACTCTGTTGGGGTGGATGAATCTAAATGGTTCTGAACTATGAAGCTATCTTGTGCAAGGTTCTGGAAAGTTTTATACACAGGATAATGCTCCTTTGCCATGCACCTGTGTTTTAAACTCTGAAAATCATGTTGGATTTGAGGGAAATATCTGTTCTTGCTTCATTTCCACTTTATTCATTGACTCACTCTGTTATTTGATGCATAATTCCTGACATAAAAGGCTTTAGGAGGAGCTAAACTCAGTTTTCCTTTACCTCTTAAAACAGAAAACTTTGGCAATCAGAGTTCAAAAGCCCCAAACAAAACATTATAATTGGACTATGTGAATGTTGCTTCAAGAGAGCTCCTTTATGAAGTTGATGTCCATTGTCAAGAATTTAAACTGTTGTCATTCTTCTAGTAAATTCTTCTCACTGGAAGACTGCAAGAGACTTTCTTGTTAGTGTCAAGGAATTTGATTTTTAAATGAAAAAGTATAATCAGAGTTGCATCAGTTCAACAAGCAGTTTATTGAGTACAAATAAGGTCTGGGATCTTTGAGAAGAAGACGATATATTAGTCACATTTCCAACCCTCGAAGGGCATCAAGGTCCATTGGAAAGGTCAGAGAGAGGTGACACCAGAAAATAAAAAAGGTATTACTGGGGGGCTGGGGATGTAGATTAGTTGGTAGAGTGCTTGCCTCTTATGTCCAAGGCCCTGGGTTCAATTTCCAGTACCACAAAAAAATAAAATAAAATAAATAAAAAAGGTGATACTGATTTGGTGGTGCGAGCTGTAGAGGTCTTTTGGGTTTATCAGTGGGGACGTATCAATTAGTGCTGAGGGCCCTGAGAGGTGTGTGTGTAATCTGTGTTAAATCTTAAAATAATCAATATTAGAGCAAGAGTTCTGTATACAGGCTGGTGTTGATAAAAATTTGTGTTGGACAATCTTCTTTTCTTTGTCTCCCAACATAGTCTTTACCTAAAACTGATGACTAATTTCTAGCTGTTAAATCATGTAACTTTTTCTCCTTTTCCATGGTCACCTTTAGTTCTTTTGGACATAGCTAAATAAGCAAGCTTTTTAGCATGCATTGATTTTAGTAGAATCTTTTAAAAAAATCTAACCTTTGGCATTTCTGCTTTCGATTATTACAAAAACTGATTAAACTTTTCTGGAAGAAAATGCTGTATATAAGATTGCAAACTTATCTAGCTTTCAATTTCATTTAACATTCTTGCTTTGAAAATATATTGGGGTAAAACTTGACCCGAAAGGTAAAATTCTGAAAGAATGCTGAGAGATTCAGAAAACATACATGGATCTTAAAGTTCTCCAGGATCTGAATATGATACAGGTGTTAATTTAGATTCTTTAAAGTCAAATTTCTTTAGTTTTCTTACTTATAGAGGAGAAATTCATACCAAGCTGAAACTGCCAATTCCTTGTGTCTTCAAGGTAATGATGGTCAGAGGAGGGTAGAGTGGGGAAGTTTCCATTATTTATATGATTTCTAGTTGTTTAACTGGAAGTGGTTAAAAAAATCCCTTTGCTGTGGAAATAATGTCAGGTGGATTGCATCATGACTGCAAATCTTATTGCAGTTCTGGGAGCCCATAAATTACAAGAGCTGGACAATTCAGGAGACTCTGGCCAAGAAAATAAAAGAAGACTTGGTTTTTTCTTCTTAAAAATGATAAATCACAGTAAACACGTTCTTAAAATCATATTGATTTAGGAATGTAGTTCTGGTGAGAACCTATTTTAGGCCACAAACAGTGTACAAAGAGAAACAAGAAATCTTGCCTTACTTTCCATAAAAAGTTTATTTTGTATCTCCATTTTTTCTACTGGTGAAGATTAAATCTTAGTCACTTCAGTCATTTTGGGGGCATTTGCCCTCCTGTACATTTCCCCCAGTTGTGTGTAAGTTCCAGAGACCTCATGGGGCGTATAACAAAGAACAGCCAATATCTTTCTTGCAAGACATACTGAAATGCACAAGACTGTATATGATTGTCTCCAACTCTCTTTGGCTTTCAGAGACATCTGCCTGATAGAAAGATTCTTGGATTACCAAGAAAGAATTTGAAATCTCTTTGTCCATTTCCACTTACAGTTTGAGCTTTTGAGTGCTAGGGATATAGTAAGTCACAATATTGATTATGCAATGGCTATTACATGGATACTTATGTGATAAGCGTAACTGGAGTAGTCATTGACGTTGATTTAGCAAGCCACTCCCGTCCAAGCCTTTCTGCCCCTGCCCAGTCCCACCCCTCTGCACTGTTTCATACTTGCTACATTCTATGGATTTTGCCTAATGGCAGTCCTCATTAATTGAAGATAAGTTTTAAGGAATTTTTTTTTGTGGTGCTGGGGATTGAACCCAGGGCCTTGTGCATGAGGCAAGAACTCTACCAACTGAGCTATATCCCCAGCCCAAGGATTTTTATTACAATGAATATTATCTGTTTTGAAATACTTTAATGTTTATTACTGAGATCAAATAGTAAGTAGGGCAGTTATATTACATCTTCATTGTACTAAGGGTATTTTTTTTTTTTTTTGGAACCAGGGATTGAACTCAGGGACACTCGGCCACTGAGCCACATTCCCAGCCCTATTTTGTATTTTATTTAGAGACAGGGTCTCACTGAGTTGCTTAGAGCCTCGCTAAGTTGCTGAGGCAACTTGCGATCCTCCTGACTCAGCCTCCCAAGTTGCTTGGATTACAGGACTGCACCACTGTGCCCGGCCAAGGGTATTTCTTTGTTTAACTTCAGTTTTCACACATCAGAGCACTGTTTCTAGAGTAAACAAAAGGAGCCAAATAAATGGAAAACAGTGAAAAAAATGCAGCCAATTTTATATGGAAACCTAGCTGAACTTTTCTGTGCGGATGCTTCACCTCATGCAGATAAATTCAGAATAATAAATCTGGGGAAAATTCTTCTTCATAAAAGGAGATTTTTCTGATTCCTTTTTGATTCTTGTTAAAAAAGAATGATCTCTGATATCTGTATTGTTATTGCTGAAGATGGAATAAATTCAAGAATGCTGGTTATGTTTTTAATAATAAAACTAAAAGCCATTGCATTTAAACTACTTATCATCAGAGTGATAAAGACTATACTTTAAAAATAATTAAATTAAAAGACAGTGGCAGGAGCTGGAGTTGTAGCTCAGTGGTACAGTACTTGTCTAGCACATGTGAGGAACTGAGTTTGATCCTCAGCATCACATAAAAAAATAAATAAAAGTAAAGGTATTGTGTCCATATGCAACTAAAAAAAAAGTGGGGTTCTTTTGTCTATTACTGTAAATGGCATCTCTTGGGAATTCCACCAATAGATATACTTTATAGCTTTGTTCCCAGCCTAGCAGGACATAGGCTCTGTGTTCAATGGCATCTGCTAAATTATAGGCCCCACTTGCTTCAGCAATACTGTAAAGGAAGAACCCAGACAAGCCATCCTGGCCCCTGTAACAAGAAGGACTGACTGGTGGCAGAGCCTTTCATAGACTCTAGTAGCATAATATATAGGATGGATTTTCTTTGTTGCACATAGTTTTGCAAAGTATGCTCCAGATTGACTAAAGATATCATGTGGCTTCTGTGCAAGGATTTATGTAGTCTTCAGGGTGCTTTTGTCTTTATTACAAAAGTGCTGGATACTTTGGCTTCTATTGAGCAATGCTGTGGTCATGAGTCTGGAGCCCTCTTGGGAAAGCAGCCTGCACCCATCCTATCGAAACTCCTCCAACAAACCAGTCTGAGTGATTTCATCTACTTACATCTCACTCCATATGCCTCTGAGGAGATCCTTTGGGATCCTTGCCAAAGGACCAGTAGTTTATTTAGTTTCACTGTAATGACAGAAATCAATTTACTCTATTTATTGATTCAGAGACAGGATAATTTTTAAGTTACTCATTTATGGCCTTAAACTTCTCAATCTTGAGCCTTTTCTCTCTTCCTTTTAAGCAAATGCCAAATTTTCCTGCTTTGTTGTCTTAGAGCAAAGTATATGGGAAGGCGAAGTGGGGACATACATAACTTTTGGCTTTTGTTCAAAGGTTTTCATTTATCCAGAAGAATGGGTTTGAGGGTAGAAGCAAGGTGGCCTGAAGAAACAAATGGGTATGAAGGGAGCAGGGAGCAAATGCTTTTCCTCCAGACCAGGAGTTTATCTGGGCTTGTAGGAGGAAAGCCCTAGATCCCTGAGCAGCACCCAGAGGGAAACAATTGCAAAGTTTGAGTAGGGAAATTGTCCAGCTTCAGCCAAGATTCCTATGCTTACAGTGAGTGATGAATGTAGCAAGCTGATAGGCTTCAAGAGATGGTTCTGAGCTTGAATCATGAGGGAGGCAGTGGCTGTTAGGATGGCCTGCGACCCAAGTCCCTGAATCTGCTTTCAGTTCACAAAACAAGTAGTGTTCTGAACAGTAGTGCACGGCTGGATGGGACACAGAGCCCTGTCAATAACTGGGATGGATTCCTCATAGCCCAATAGCTAGGAAGTTCAGAAGTGAAATTAAATTAATTTTGGAGAAATTAAGTATACTTGATTGTGAACAAAAAAATTCTACTTGCTGAAATTTCTTATTGATTGATGAATTTTCCCATGATGATCAGGATGATTGTCAGTTAGGTATTTTTTATTCATTCACTCATTCATGTATTGATTCAACAAACATTAACTGAGTTTCTGTTATGAGAAAAATTGTGCAAGGATCTAGCAATTTAGCAGAGAACAGGACCTTTCCTTGGCATAGAATAGAGATATTTTAACAAATAAATAATTTTAAGTGTGAGAGGTTTAAAAATTGCAGTTGTAACTAAAGAATAAAGAAATGGAACTTTACTTTTCACATGTGAAGTCAACTTTGTTATGGAATTTCCTTTTCTGCAGATGGAGGGAAATTTCCAACCTTGCCACTTGCAAAGTAATTCAGTCAGCCCTAGTATAAAATAGAGAATTTGGCTAATTATTTAGTTAGTTGAAGAATTTATATCAAATCAAAGTTTTCTCTTTATAAGAACTTTTTCCTTTATTTCCCAGGAATGGCACCTGCAAAGTTTCTTTCATCAGAAATTTTTATGCAAGTGACATCATAGCACCAGGGGAAAGGTGCCTGGTCCACATGCTGTCCCTTGTCCTGGATGACCTCCATTGAGATGTTTTCCTTCGTCTCAGCTTTTCAGCCCATTGCAACTTCTGATGATGTTAATGTGTTCCAGCTACTACTGGTGCATAACACACCACCTCAAACTTAGTAGAGTAAAATGACATTTTATTATACTCATTGATTTCATGGATTAAGAACTTGGACAGGGTACGACAGGGATGACATCACTCTTTCATGATGTCTAGGACCTCTGAGAAGATACTATGTCAGGTAGTAACTTGAAAGCCAGGGTCTGAAGTCACAGAAAGTCTTTCTCATTCTCTTTTATGGTGGGAGTGAAATGATTCACCTCACTGAAGTGGTTCATGCTGGGATCTTAGCTGAGGTTCTCAGCAGAACACCTGTAAGTTTCTTTTTGTGTGTCTGGTAGATCTTCTTCACAGCAGGAAGACCAGTGCACACATATTGCTTTCCATGTAATTATAGTTGACAATATTTTATGATTCTCTACCTAATAAGGACCCTCGTAGAACCAATAAGTGAGTTTAGCAAGATAGTAGGATGCAAGATACACATATTTATGCAAGATACACAATTATATTTCACAATTATATTTCACACCATTATATTTCTATATACTAGCACTATAGTATATAGTAAGATAATAGGATGCAAGATACACATATTATATTTCTATATACTAGCACCGAGCACATGGACACCAAAATTAAAAACACAATACCATTTATAATTACTCCAAAGTTAAATAATAATGAGTAAATCTAACAGACATGTACAGGAATTATATGTTAAAAATTATACAAGGTTAATGAAAGAAATAAAACTGTGTCTAAATAAATGGAGACATATACCATGTTCATGGATTGGAAGACTCAACATAGTAAAGATGTCATTTCTTCCCAAAGTGACATAGAGGTTTAACACAATTCCTGTCAAAATTCCAGCAAGATTTTTTTAGATATAGACAATGTATTTTAAGATTAATGTGAAGGGCAAATGAACTAGAATAACTAAAAAAAAATTTAATGAAGAATACAGTGAAAATCTTTGACCTCTGGTTTTTTGGGTTTGGCTTATTTTGCTTAGCATGATAGTCTCTAATTTGATCCATGCATTGATAAACTCCATAATGTCATTCTTCTTTAAAGCTAACTCCTTTGCCAGGCGTGATGGTGCATGCCTGTAATCCCAGCGACACGGGAGGCCAAGGTAGGAGGATCGCGAGTTCAAAGCCAGCTTCAGAAACTTAGCAAGGCCCTAAGCAACTCAGTGAGTCCCTGTCTCTAAATAAAATACAAAATAGGGCTGGGGATACGGCCCAGTGGCCGAGTGTCCCTGAGATTAATCCCGGTTCCAAAAAAACAAAAAAACCCAAAAAACCCAAAACAAACAAACAAACAAAGCTAACTCCTTGTAGTTACCCCCTATGTTTCAATTAGATATCAAGTATCTGGGGTTAGCCTTGCAGCTGCTAGTGGTCATCATGTCTAGTAGCTGGGAAAAAGAGCTGGACATGGAATAAAGGGCAGAAAGGATGAACTGATATCCACTGGGCACCTCCTTGTCTCCTCATCTGATTTTCAAAAGACTTTTCAAGAATAATAGTCACTGCTTCATTTTCACCTCTCAAATCTCATGCAAGTTCCTCTTTTGGTCAATTCTGCCTCAGAACTCTGTAGGGTAGGGGATTCAGGGAAACACAAATTTCTGACTTCAAGTATTAATTATAACAGCTAGGGTTTGTTTATAGATTTCTTACATTGTGCTAGGCCCTATTTCATGTGTGCTAATTGCATTATTGTATTTTTCATTAAAATCCCTGGTTGGCACTATTTTTTTCTGCCTATTTTACTTATGAGAAAATAGAATGAAAGATAGAATGGTTAAATGAGGAAAGGCCAGGGCTCATGTGAAATCAGGTGCAAGACTCAAACTGTCTCGAGCCAGAGTTTGTGCTTATAAAGTATTTCTGATAATGCTTCCCTAACTATTCCTGAGTCCTGACATGATCTCTGTCCATTTTGTTGAGAAGTTGTTCAAAATCTCTTTAAATTATATGAAATAACCTAGAATCCTTGCAGCAAACTACCCACAAGCCCAGTTCCTCTTTTAGCCAATTTTATTTGAGGGGACCTGGGTTTCTGTTAATTGAAATCTAGAAAGCAATATACATTAGCAAAATGCATTCTGTTTTGACTCTCTCTATCTCACTGTGTGTGTGTGTGTGTGTGTGTGTGTGTGTTATCAAGCCAAGAAAAAGTTGTATCTTAGAGAAGCTGAGAAAATCTCAATAGTGGCAACTAGCATTCAATGCTCACTTCTGTATACAATCCTGTTCATCAAATTTTTAAATTTTTAAATTTGTTCTATTTAGTTATAAATGACAGCAGAATGTATTTCAATTCATTATACACAATGGAGTACAACTTTTCATTTCCCTGGTTGTATGGGATGTAGAGTCACACCATTAGTGCAATCACATATGTACATAGAGTAATGATGTCTGTTTCATTCCATCTTTCTCATCCCTAAGTCCCTCCCCTCCCCTCGCCTCCCCTCATTGCCCTCTGCACAATCCAAAGTTCCTCCAATCTTTCCTTACCCACCCCTCCCACTCCAGATATGTATCAGCATCTACTTATCAGAGAAAAAATTTGGCCTTTGTTTTTTTGGGATTGGCTTATGCTGCTTAGCATGATATTCTCCAACTCCATCCACTTACCTGCAAATGCCATAATTTTATTCTTCTTTATGGCTAAGTTGTAGTCCATTGTGTATATATACCACACTTTCTTTATCCATTCATCTATTGATAGGCATCAAGCCTGGTTCCACAATTTAGCTATGTTGAATTGAGTGGTTATAAACATTGATGTGGCTCCATCACTGTAGTATGTTGATTTTAAGTTCTTTGAGTATAGGCCAATGAGTGGGATAACTGGGTCAAATGGTAGTTCCATTCTAAGTTTTCTAAGGAATCTCCATACTGCTTTCCAATTTGCAATCCCACCAGCAATGTATGAGTACACTTTTTCCCCCACATCCTTGCCAACATTTATTGTTACTTGTATTCTTGATAATTGCCATTCTGATTGGAGTGAGATGATATCTTAGTTTTAATTTTAATTTCTCTAATTACTAGAGATGTTGAACATTTTTTCATATATTTGTTGATCGATTGTATATCTTTTTCTGTGAAGGGTCTGTTCAGTTCCTTAGCCTATTTATTGACTAGGTTATTTATTTTTTTTGGTGTTTTTTTGAGTTCTTTATAAATTCTGGAGATTAGTGCTCTATCTGAAGTGTGTGTGGTAAAGGTTTTCTCCCAATCTGTAGGCTCTCTCTTCACATTATTGATTGTTTCCTTTGCTGAGAAAAAGTTTTTTAGTCTGAATCTATCCCATTTATTAATTTTTGATTTTATTTCTTGTGCTTTGGGATTCTTGTTAAGGAAATCTGGTCCTAAGCCAACATGATGAAGATTTGGACTTACTTTTTCTTCTATTTGGTGCAGGCTCTCTGGTCTAATTTCTAGGTCCTTGATCCATTTCGAGTTGAGTTTTGTGCAGGATGAGAGATGGGGGTTTAGTTTCATTTTACTGCATATGGATTTCCAGTTTTGCCAGCACCATTTGTTGAAGAGTCTCTCTTTTCTCCAATGTATGTTTTTGGCACCCTCATCTAGTATGAGATAACTGTATTTATGTGGGTTTGTCTCTGTGTTGTCTATCTGTACCGTTTGTCTACCTGCCTATTTTCGTGCCAATGCCACACTGTTTTTGTTACTATTGTTCTGTAGTATAGTTGGAGGTCTGGTATTGTGATGCCTCCGGCTTCACTCTTCCTGCTAAGGATTGCTTTGGCTATTCTTGGTCTCTTATTTTTCCAAATGAATTTCATGATTTCTTTCTGTATTTCTATGAGGAACATCATTGGGATTTTAATTGTAATTCCATTGAATCTGTATAAGATTTTTGGCAGTATGGCCATTTTGACAATATTAATTCTGCCTATCTAAGAACATGTAGATCTTTCAATTTTCTAAGGTTTTCTTTAATTTCTTTCTTTAGTGTTCTGTAGTTTTCATTGTAGAGGTCTTTCACCTCTTTTGTTAGATTGATTCCCAAGTATTTTTTTTTTTTTGAGGCTATTATGATTGGGGCAGTTTTCCTAATTTCTCTTTCAGAGGATTCATCACTTATGAATAGAAATGCATTAGATTTATATGTTAATTTTATATTCTGCTAATTTGATGAATTCATTTATTAGTTCTAGAAGTTTTCTGGTGAATTTTTTTGGATCTTCTAAAATATAGAATCATGTCATCTGCAAAGAGTTATATCTTGAGTTCTTTTTCTATTCACATCCTTTTAATTTCTTTCATTTGTCTAATTGTTCTGGCTGAATTTTCAGGGACTTGAATAGAAGTGGTGAAAGAGGGCATCCCTATCTTTTCCAGTTTTTTGAGAGAATGATTTCAGTTTTTTTTCCATTTAGAATGATATTGGCTTTGGACTTAGAATAGATAGACTTTACAATGTTGGGGTATGTTCCTACTATCCCTATTTTTTCTAGTGTTTTGAGCATGAAGAGATACTATCTTTTATCAAATGCTTTTTCTGCATCTATTGAAATAATCATATGATTCTTATCATTAAGCCTATTGATGGATGAATTACTTTTTTGGTTGATAGATCTTTATTTTATTCATTTATTTTTATGTGGTGCTTGGAATCGAACCCAGTGCCTCACACATGCTAGGCAAGTGCTCTGCCACTAAGCCACAGCCCCAATCCAATGATGAATTACTTTGAATAATTTCCAGATGTTGAACCACCCTTGCATCTCTGGGATGAACTCTACTTGATCATGGTGCACTATCTTTTAAATATGTTTTTGTATGTGATTTGCCAGAATTTTGTTAAGTATTTTTGTATCTATGTTCATCAGGGTTATTAGTCTGAAATTTTCTTTCCTTGATGTGTCTTTGTCTGGTTTTGGCATCAGGGTGATACTAGCATCATAGAATGAGTTTGGAAGGGTTCCCATTCTATTTCATGGAATACTTTGAGGAGTATTGGTATTAGTTCTTCTTTGAAGGTCTTATAGAACTTGGCTGAGAATCTCTCTGGTTCTGGACTTTTCTTGGTTGGTGGGCATTTGATGGCATCTTCTATTTCATTGCTTGAAATTGATCTGTTCAAATTGTGTATGTCCTCCTGATTCAGTTTGGGTGGATCATATGTCTCTAGAAATTTGTCAATGTCTTCAAGATTTTCTATTTTGTTGGAGTATAGATTTTCAAAATAACTTCTAATTATCTGTTGCATTTCAATAGTGTCTATTGTGATATTTCCTTTTTCATCACAAATTTTGTAATTTGAATTTTCTCTCTCCATTAGTGTGGCTAAGGGTTTATCAATTTTATTTTTTCAAAGAACCAACTTTTTGTTTTGTCAATTTAATTATTTCTTTTGTTTCAATTGCATTGATTTCAGCTCTGATTTTAATTATTTCCTGTCTACTTTTGTTGTTGACTTGTTCTTTTTCTATGGCTTTAAGACGTATTATTAAGTCATTTATTTGTTGTCTTTTTATTCTTTTAATGAATGAGCTCAATGCAATGAACTTTCTACTTAGTACTGCTTTCATAGCATCCAAGAGATTTTGATATGTTGTATTGGTGTTCTCATTTAACTCTAAGAATTTTTTATGTCCTCCTTGATGTGTTCTGCTATCCATGCATCATTCAATAGTGTATTATTTAGTCTCCAGGTGTTGAAGTAGTGTCTATTTTTTATTTAACCATTGATTTATAATTTCCTTCTCTTATGATCTGATAGAATGCAGGGTATTATCTCTATTTTTTTTTGGTACTTGCTAAGAGTTGTTTTGTGGCATAACATATAGTGTATTGTAGAGAATGATACATGTGCTGCTGAGAAGAAAGTGTATTTGCTCGTTGATGGATGGAATATTCTATATATGTCTTTTAAGTCTAAATTATTAATTGTATTATTAAAATCTATGGTTTCTTTTTTCAATTTTTGTTTGGAAGACCTATCCAGTGGTGAAAGAAGTGTGTTTAAGTCACCCAGTATTACTGCATTGTGGTCTATTTGATTCCTGAAATTGAGAAGGGTTTGTTTGATGTACATAGATGCTCCATTGTTTGGGGCATAAATATTTATGATTGTTATGTCTTGTTGATGTATGATTTCCTTAAGCAGTGTGGAATGTCCTTCTTATCCTTTCTGACAAACTTTGGCTGGAAGTCCATTTTATCTGATATGAAGATGGAAACCCCTGGTTTTTTATGCAGACCATGAGAATGATATGTTTTTCCCCATCCTTTCACTTTCAGTCTATGGATGTCTTTTCCTATGGGATGAGTCTCTTAAAGGCAGCATATTGTTGGGTATTTTTTAAACAATCTAATCTGCCAGTCAATGTCTCTTGATTAATGAGTTTATGCCATTAACATTCAGGGTTATTATTATTTTTTATTTTTTTAAATTTATTTTTATTCACACAGTTCATATAATCTTACATTTACATAGGGTAGTACTGTCTGCCTCAGTCTACTATTTTTCCTGCCCCCATCCCCTCCTGTCCCATTTTCCTCCGCACCATCCATACTTCCTCCATTCTTTCCTATCCTCCTCATAACCCCTGGCACCCCCCCCCTCCCGTTAGGTATCAGCATCCACTGATTAGAGAAAACAATCAGCCTTTGGTTTTTTGGGCTTGGCTTATTTCACTTAGCATGATACTCTCCAACTCCACCCATTTACCAGCAAATGCCATAATTTTATTCTTTTTTATGGCTGAGTAATATTCCATTGGTATATATACCACAGTTTCTTTATCCATTCTTCAATTGAAGGGCATCTAGGTTGGTTCCACAATCTAGCTATTGTGAATTGAGCAACTATGAACATAGATGTGGCTGCAACCCTATATTTTGCTGATTTTAAGACCTTTGGGTATAAACTGAGGAGTGGGATAGTTGGGTCAAATGGTGGATCCATTCCAAGCTTTTTGAGGAATCTCCATACTGCTTTCCAGAGTGGCTGCACCAATTTGCAACTCCACCAGCAATGTACAAGTGTGCCTTTTTCCCCACATCCACGCCAACACTTGTTATTGCTTGTATTCCTGATAATAGCCATTCTAATTGGAGTTAGATGAAATCTTAGGGGAGTTTTAATTTGCATTTCTCTAATTACTAGGGATGATGAGCATTTTTTCATATATTTGTTAATAGCCTATATATCCTCTTCTGTGCAGTGTCTGCCCAGTTCCTGAGCCCATTTGTTGATTGGGATCTTTGCATTTTTGCTGTACAGTTTTGTAAGTTCTTTATAAATTTTGGAGATCAGTGCTCTGTCTGAAGTGTGTGTGGAAAAGATTTTTTCCCACTCTGTAGGCTCTCTTTTCACATTCTTGATTGTTTCTTTTGCTGAGAGAAAACTTTTTAGTTTGCACCCAACCCATTTATTGATTCTCCCTTTTATTTCTTGCGCTCTGGTGGTCTTGTTGAGGAAGTCTGGTCCTAAGCCAATATGAAGAAGATTCGGGCCTACTATTTCTTCTATTTGGTGAAGAGTCTCAGGTCGAATTCCTAGATCCTTGATCCATTTTGAGTTGAGTTTTGTACAGGGTGAGAGATAGGATTTAATTTCATTTTATTGCATATGGGTTTCCAGTTTTGCCAGCACCATTTGTTGAAGAGGCTATCTTTTTTCCACTGTATGTTTTTGGCATCTTTGTCTAGTATGAGATAACTGTACTTACGTGGGTTTGTCTCTGGGTCCTCTATTCTGTACCATTGGTCTATCTGTCTATCTTGGTGCCAATACCATGCTGTTTTTATCACTATTGCTCTATAGTAGAGTTTAAGGTCTGGTATTGTGATATATCCTGTGTCATTCTTCCTGGCCAGGATTGCTTTGGCTATTCTGGGTCTTTGTTCTTCCATGTGAATTTCATGATTGCTTTTTCTATTTCTGTGAGGAATGTCATAGGAATTTTTATTGGAATTGCGTGAAATTTGTACAGCATCTTTGGAAGTCTGGCCATTTTGATTATATTGATTCTTCCTATCCAAGAACATGGAAGATCTTTCCATCTTCTAAGGTCTTCCTCAATTTCTTTCTTTAATGTTCTGTAGTTTTCATTGTAGAAGTTTTCAACCTCTTTTGTTAGATTGATTCTCAAATATTTTATTTTATTTGAGGCTATTTTGAATGGAGTTGTTTTCCTCAATTCACTTTCAGATGATTCATTGCTTATGTAGATAAATGCATTTGATTTATATGTGTTTATTTTATATCCTGCTATTTTGCTAAATTAATTAATTAGGTCTGAAAGTTTCCTGGTGGAGTTTTTTGGATCCTCTAAATATAGGATCATGTCATCAGCAAATAGTGACAGCTTGAGTTCTTCTTTTCCTATTTGTATACCTTTAATTTCTGTGGTCTGTCTAATTGCTCTGGCTAGCATTTCCAGCACAATGTTGAATAGAAGTGGTGACAGTGGCCATCCCTGTCTTGTTCCAGTTTTTAGAGGGAATGCTTTTAGTTTTTCTCCATTGAGAATGATGTTGGCAGTGGGCTTAGCATAAATAGCCTTTACAATGTTCAGGTATGTTCCTACCATCCCTATTTTTTCTAGTGTTTTGAGCATGAAGGGGTGTTGTATTTTGTCAAATGCTTTCTCAGCATCTATCAAAATAATCATATAATTCTTAACCTTAAGTCTATTGATGTGATGAATTACATTTATTGATTTCCTGATATTGAACCAACCTTGCATCCCTGGAATAAACCCCACTTGATTGGTGTGCACTGTCTTCTTAATATGTTTTTGTAAGCGATTTGCCAGAATTTTGTTGAGGATTTTAGCATCTATATTCATCAGAGATATTGGCCTAAAATTTTCTTTTCTAGATGTGTCTTTGTCTGGTTTTGGTATCAGAGTGATGCTAGGTTCTTAGAATGATTTTGGAAGGGTTCCCTTTTTTTCTATTTCAGTAAATACTTTCAGGAGTATTGGTATAAGTTCTTCTTTGAAGGTCTTGTAGAACTCAGCTGAGAATCCATCTGGTCCTGGGTTTTTCTTGGTTGGTAGGCTTTTGATGGCTTCTTCTATTTCATTGCTTGAAATTCATCTGTTTAAATTGTGTATGTCTTCCTGGTTCAGTTTGGGAGGATCATATGTCTGTAGGAATTTGTCGATGTCTTCAAGATTTTCTATTTTATTGGAGTATAGGTTTTCAAAGTAGCTTCTAATTATGTTTTGAATTTCAATGGTGTCTGTTATGATATTTCCTTTTTCATCACAAATTTTAGTAACTTGAGTTTTCTCTTTCCTTCTCTTTGTTAGTGTGGCTAAGGGTTTATCTATTTTGTTTACTTTTTCAAAGA
Source organism: Glaucomys volans (assembly GCA_020662805.1). Classification (NCBI taxonomy): domain Eukaryota; kingdom Metazoa; phylum Chordata; class Mammalia; order Rodentia; family Sciuridae; genus Glaucomys; species Glaucomys volans. Next base: position 124,426 of record JAJEJO010004949.1, read on the forward strand.
ACCAACTTTTTGTTTTGTCAATTTTTTGAATTGTTTCTTTTGTTTCAATTTCATTGATTTCAGCTCTGATTTTGATTATTTCCTGTCTTCTACTACTTTTGGTGATGAACTGTTCCTCTTTTTCTAGGGCTTTGAGATGTAATGTTTGGTCGTTGAGTTGTTGACTTTTCATTCTTCTCTTGAATGCACTCAATGCAATGAATTTTCCTCTTAGTACTGCTTTCATAGTGTCCCAGAGATTTTGATATGTTGTATCGTCATTCTCATTTACCTCTAAGACTGTTATTATCTCCTCCCTGTTTTCTGTTATCCATGCTTCATTCAATAGCATATTATTTAGTCTCCAGGTGTTGGAGTAGTTTCTGTATTTTCTTTTGTCATTGATTTCTAATTTCCTTCCATTATGATCCAATAGAATACAAGGTAATAGCTCTACTTTTTTGCATTTACTAAGGGCTGCTTTGTGGCATAACATATGGTCTATTTTAGAGAAGGAGCCATGTGCTGCTGAGAAGAAAGTGTATTCAGTCATTGATGGATGGAATATTCTATACAGTCTGTTAAGTCTAAGTTATTCATTGTGTTATTGAGTTCTATAGTTTCTCTGTTTAGTTTTTGTTTGGTAGATCTGTCCAGTGGTGACAGTGGTGTGTTAAAGTCACCCAGAATTATTGTGTTGTGGTTTATTTGATTCCTGTAATTGAGAAGGATTTGTTTGATGTACATGGATGGGCCATTGTTTGGGGCATAAATATTTATGATCATTATGTCTTCTTGATTTATGGTTCCCTTAAGTAGTATGTAGTGTCCTTCTTTATCCCTTCTGACTAACTTTGGCTTGAAGTCCACTTTATCTGATATAAGGATGGAAACCCCTGCTTTTTTACTAAGGCCATGTGCATGATAGGTTTTTTTCCCATCCTTTCACCTTTAGTCTTTGAATGTCCTTTTCTATGAGATGAGTCTCTTGAAGGCAACATATTGTTGGGTCTTTCTTTTTGATCCAGTCTGCCAGTCTATGTCTTTTGATTGATGAATTTAGGATATTAACATTCAGGGTTATTATTGAGATATGATTTGTATTCCCAGTCATTTTGGTTTAGATTTGGTTTTTAATGTGACTTGGTTTCTCCTTTAATTGGCTTTTCTTTTAGGATAATTCCCCCCTTTGATGACTTACATTGTTGTTGTTCGTTTTTTCCTCATGGAATATCTTGCTGAGAATGTTCTGTAGTGCAGGCTTTCTATGTGTGAATTCCTTTAACTTTTGTTTGTCATGGAAGGATTTTATTTTGTCTTCAAATCTGAAGGTTAGCTTTGCTGGATATAGGATTCTTGGTTGGCAACCATGTTCTTTCAGAGCTTGAAATATATTGTTCCAGGCCCTTCTAGCTTTTAGGGTCTGGGCTGAGAAATCTGCTGATATCCGTATTGGTTTCCCCCTATATGTAATCTGTTTCTTTTCTCTCACAGCCTTTAAAATCCCATCTTTATTTTGTACATTAGGCATTTTCATTATAATGTGTCTTGTTGTGGATCTGCTGTAATTTTGTGCATTTGGTGTTCTGTAAGCTTCCTGCAGTTGAGTTTCCATTTCATTCTTCAGGTTTGGGAAATTTTCTGATATTATTTTATTGAATAGGTTGTTCATTCCTTTGGTTTGTATCTCTGTGCCTTCCTCAATCCTGATAATTCTTAAATTTGGTCTTTTCATGATATCCCATAGTTCTTGGAGGTTCCGTTCATGATTTCTTACCATCTTCTCTGTTTGGGCAACTTTATTTTCAAGATTCAATATTTTGTCTTCATTGTCTGAGTTTCTGTCTTCTAAGTGATCTAGTCTGTTGGTGATGCTTTCCATTGAGTGTTTAATTTGGTTTTTTGTTTCCTTCATTTCAAGGATTTCTGTTAGGTTCTTTTTCAGAATCTCTATCTCTTCATTGAGTTGATCTTTTGTTTCCTGTAGTTGCTCTTTCAGCTGCTTATTGGAATGGTCAATCATTGCCTGCACTTGCTCTCTTAACTCATCATTTGCTTCTGTGAAAATTTTAATCATGTATTCTGAACTTCTTTTCTGGCATTTCTTCTACCATGCTGTCATTGGATTCTATTAGTGTAGAATCTTGGTTTGTTTGGAACACTTTCCTCCCTTGTTTTTTCATGTTGTTCATGTATCTTCCTCTCCAGCAATGCAGATCTAGGGTATTGTAGTTTCTGCCCTATAGGCTTAGTGACCCTATAGTTTTCTGAAAGTTCTTCTTTAAGGGGGGGAATCAATATTAGCGGCACCCAGTACAGACAATATGCAGCTGTAAACCAAATAGCCCCTATGAAGACTATTGTTACAGTAGTCTTTTTGTTACAATATTGTTACAATATTGTCATAATAAACAGAGGATGAGTTCAATTATTATCTACAGTATAACAAACAGATTTGCAGGGAGGACTCCAGTTTCTAATGGAGTACAAAGAGGATGGGGAGGGGTGTAGGCTGTGACTGTTAACAGTGTAAGAAAAGAGTATGAAGAAATTCTAGATCATAGGAAGAGTGAGAAAAAGCCCTTGAGAAAATAGGTAAACAAAAGGAGAGTAGAGAGCAAGAAAAGTATAGAAATAAAAGTTTAAAAGCTATCACAAAGGAGAAAAAAAATATACACTATAACCATCATATCCTATTCAAACCTCCCAGTCTTTAGTAGCCTGAGGCCTGAGAGCTACCTGACAATGAGCTTCCAGTCTCCAGTGGGCATCTCAGGATGGGATTTGCCCCACCTAATGACAGTTTGCGTGGATAATCCAAAATGGCTGCACTGGTTTCTAAACGTGTTGGCAAATGGTGAGCTGCAGTGCAGGGCATGGGCACTGAGACTGTGTGGGGTGCAGATGGTCAGGCTGGGCCCCTGGAGGTGGGGTGCTGTCAGTCAGGCTGGCAGTCCTGCAGCTCCTGGCTTTTTTTTTCCCCCCAAAATGGTGGCAGCCACGTGTAACCAAACCTGCAGGTACTGTGATGGTGAATTTCCAGGCAACAGCAGGCAGCTGGTGATCCACTGACGGTGTGCATGCTCCGCAGGCTACTGGTGGACGATTGGCAGGTGAACCTCAGTTGCTGGGCGATGAGTAGGTGAGAGGCAGGCAATAGGCAGGCCAGAGGCAGGCAGACAGGCAAGTGAGGGATGATAGGCGGCGGTCAGTGAGCAATCTGCACTCAAATGTAGCGCTAGGCTGGTAGACTGCAGGTGATCGAGGTAGTCAGATGTGGTAAAGAGCAGGGGATCGATGAGGAGTAGAGACTGCTTCCCAGAGAATCAGATTCTCCTCTTTTCGGATCTTGGGTTATGGAGCAACAAGGAATGCAGCCTCCCTCTAGTTGGCCATCTTGGATCTCCCCTCAGGGTTATTATTGAAATATGATTTGGATTCTCATTTTGACTTATTTTTGGTTTTTAACTTGACTTGGTTTCTCCTTTGATTGGCTTTTCCTTTAGTGTAGTTCCTCCCTTTACTAACTTTAATTGTTGTTTTTCATTTCCTCCTCATGGAATATTTTGCTGAGAATGTTCTGTAGTATAGGCTTTGCATTTTTTAAATTCTTTTAACTTTTGTTTGCCATGGAAGGATTTTATTTCATCATCAAATCTGAAAGTTAGTTTTGCTGGATATAAGATTCTTGGTTGGCATCCATTTTCTTTCAGAGCTTGGTATATGTTGTTCTAGGACCTCCTAGCTTTTAGTGTTGGGGTTGAGAAATCTGCTGATATCTGAATTGGTTTCCCCTATAAGCAATCTGATACTTTCTTCTGCAGTCTTTAAAATTCTATCCTTATTTTGGATGCTGGGCATTTTCATCATAATGTGCCTTGGTGTGGATCTGTTGTAGTTTTGTACATTAGGGTCCTATAAGCCTCTTGTATTTGATTTTCCATTTCATTCTTCAGGCTTGGGAAATTTTCTGATATTATTTCATTGAATAGATAGTTCATTCCTTTGGCTTGTATCTCTGTGACTTCCTCTATCCTAATAATTTTGAAATTTAGTATTTTCATGTTATCCCATAATTCTTGGAAGGTCCTGTTCAGGACTTCTTACCATCTGCTCTGTGTGGTCAACTTTATTTTCAAGATTCTATATTTTGTCTTCATTGTCTGAGGTTCTGTCTTCCAAGTGCTCTAGTTTGTTGGTGGTGCTTTCTATTGAGTTTTTAATTTGGTTTATTGTTTCTTTCATTTCAAGAATTTCTGTTTGTTTTTTTCAGAATCTCTATCTCTTTATTGAAGTAATTTTTTGCTTCCTGTGTTTGCTTTTTAAACTCTTTATTGAAGTGATATTTTATTGCCTGCATGTGCTCTCTTCTATCATCCTTAACTTCACAGATCATTTTAATTATGTACATTCTGAATTCCTTTTCTGACATTTCTTCTACTATGCTGTCAATGGATTTTATTAATATAGCATCTTGGTTTGTTTGGGGTGCTTTCTTCCCTTGTTTTTTCATGTTGCTTATATCTTCCCAGCTAGCAGTGTAGATCCGAGGTATTAGTTTTCATCCTACAGATTCACCATTGAGGTTTACAATAATTCACCATTGAGGGGGAGATCAATATTAACAGCACCCAATGTCAACAATATGCAGCTTTAAACCAAATAGCCCCTATTAAGACACTTACAGTTTTGTTGCAATAAACAGAGATGATGTGCTTGATTATTATCTACAACGTAAAAAATAGGTTTTAATAAGGTCTGCAATTTCTAATGGTGGACAAAGAGAGAATGGGGGGGTAGGATGTGATGTTAATGAGGTAAGAGGTGAGAATATAGAGGTATTAGATCATAGGAAGAGTGAAAGAGGAATCAAAAGAAGTTGGTTGTTAGCAGGAGAAAAGAGAGAAAGAGACTCTGAGGAAACAGATAAATTGGAGGAAAATAGAGTGAGAAAAAAAGAAAAAGTAAAAGAAAAAACATAAAAAATAAAATAAAATAATCTACAACAATACTGTAATACAGTATTCAAATCTCCCAGTCCTTAGTTGCCCAATGAATGAACAGTACTTGATTTCAAAGATGTTGGGGATGTGAAAGTGAGAAATGAAAAAAGAAAAAAATGGGAAAAAAAGAGTCTTCAAGGAAAATTGAACACTTGTTTCTGTTGAAGTTTAATATCTTCTCTGCTTCCTTTCTCTTTCTATAGGTGGGGTTTACTGGAGTTTTCTGGTAACCCCACCCTCAGGATGATGAACGTTACTAAGGTGTGAGCATTAGACTTGTATGTGGGACTCCTGGAGGCAGGGTATAACAATTGCCAGTCCCTCTTGAAGACTACACCCCAGGACTCTCATTTGGGATCCATTCGTGTGATGCAGGAGCCTGGTCTTAGTCCCTTTCTTCACTTGTGGACCTCACAATTCCTGGTCTCTAATTCAGTCTCTAGATTGTATCTTTTCTGCCCCTTCCCTTTGCACTTCCCAATCAGGAGTCTCTCTCCCTGGAGGTCCTGAGGGCTGAGCACTGGGACCTGAGCCCCTGTCATGGAGAGCTGTTTTGTATTGGGCAAATCAGGACCAAGAATTTAGAGCTGTGGACCAGCCATGGAGCTGCAAGCACTGGGCTGTGTTGGTGGCTAGGGAGTGGCTGGGAAACTGGGGATTGAGGAGAACCCTGTTGGTTGCCCAAACTGATGGGACCAGGTGATCAGTGGGTGCCATATGGGAAGGGAGTCATGGACCAGGCTGATGTCAGGTCCCAACAAGTGCTCCTGAGTTGTCTCTGGGGTCCCAGTGGGTGCTGGGCTGGTTGGCTGGATAAGCTGGGATCAAGATGCTCTCACACCCTTTCCCACCTACTGTAAGGTGTTGTAGCCATCTGTGGATCTCAACCTTGTGGGAGTTTTTCCCTTCTGGAATGGGTAAGGTGGCAGAGCAAAACATGACTCTGAGAGAGCAGATTCAAAATACAGTCTCAAAGTTTATTAAGGAAGTACAGCACTTTAATAGAAGAGGGGAATCTGAGAACAAAGAAACCGGTAGTGTAACATGATGGTCTGTAAGGATGGTCCAATTAGGAGTCACACAGTTTTGCAAAGGGAGGAAGGAGAGCGAAGGACGAGCGAAGCTCACCTGAGACAACAGCCTTCAGCAGGTCTCGTCACTTGAGAGTGTGCCCCCAAGCATGAATAATCCTGAGTGTGCAGTCAAGGACTATATTATTCCATAGTCTAAGGTGATATATACCTTAGTGGCTCCTTTTTACATCCCCACATTTCCCCCCTTCTGTTTTTAAGCATGAGCTCATTATTGAATGGCTCAGTAACAGCAACAGCGGCATTACAATATGTGAGGTAGACTCCAGTAGAGAAAAAAATCTTAAAGGCTTTGGCAGCATAACAAGATACGAGGCAATACAGGAGGCAAACTTCATTAGTACAATCTTAAAAATTCAGTAGTACAACAATATATGAGATGATTTCATTAGTAAAGTCTTAAAGATTCAGTAGTATAACAATATATGAGGGAAATTTCATTAGTAAAGTGGTAACAATTCAGTAGTAAAACTCAATAACCATATTATTGATCAGTGAAGGCAGCTACAAATGCTTGTGGGTTCCCTTTTTCCCCTTTAACAGATGCTGACAGGGCTTTAACCACCAATTGTTGCTGCTTATGCTCTAGCAGCTGCCTCTTAAAGACATTATAAATGCATTGAAATCCGCGGAGACAAAGAAATAACAGAAGGATACTAAGCACTTCACTAAGGAACAGACTCTACAACCAAGTGATATCTGGTAGCCAAGATGTTAACCACTCCCATATTTCTGAACCTCCTTCATATTGTCTTATGTTAGTGACTGTGTTCTTAAGGCAAGCGAGTTCTTGTGCAATTGTATCACTATTATCACTGAGATTAAAACAACACATATTTTTGACTTCCTTGCAGCCCTTGTGTTGTAACAGTAGTAAATAATCCATTGCTGCTCTGTTGTTGAGAATAGTTGCCAATGTTTTTGTTCATTACTTAACATAGCTATGGCAGTAGAGTTGTGGTTAATATTTTTTACCGTGGCACAAACCAATTTAGCAACCATCTTATAGGCTCCCACTGCTAAGCCTGGGATGCCTACAAGGGAAAAGGTCAAGGCAGTGTATTCCACCTTGGACATGAGACGTACCGAGTCATTACAGTTTTCGTCAAATGGTGTAGATCTCCTGCGAATTCTTTTTGTGGGATGGTATTCAACAAGCTTATTGTGAGAGGGAAGAAAAACAGTTAATTGACTAAGACAACAATGAGTACCATGAACCATGTACGCTGGAATATAACTGAGAGTATATGACCCACAAGAGAAAAACCAGCCAGATGGCAAAGGAATATGTCCATTTGCATAACTAATAGGCTCAATATTAGTACCATTAATGGAAGGGTTGCCAAAAGATCTACAGTTGGTAACACAATTTCAAATTTCTACACAGGTGTCATTACTTTTGAAGGCAACAGTGGGAGTGAGTAACTCCATTGCATTAGTAGGTTTTGTGGATTGGGGAGCACCCCAACTGTATGAATCCCAATAAGAGATCTTTTTCTTAATATTGGAGGGTATACTCACATTGGTTATTTCCTGTGCTGGATGACAGACTGGGAGAAGGTATGAGCCTAAAATCATACCCATACGAACATCCTGACGAAGACAAATCTCAGAAGTATTTACGACTTCTGCCAAGCAAACCCATGTGTTATAATGCATATGAGCATCTAAAGGAGTGGGTGTATCATGAGCAACACTTGAGTTAGCAGTAATAATAGCACACATTAAGAGATATAATGACCCAGCTCCTGGCTGTGCCATCACTATTGCTTGGTCTGTGAGATTCTTGATGTCTCCCCACGTGATTCTATGCGCGTGACATTGTCTTGATCTGCGAGGACAATGCTGTCCATCTCCTTGAGGTAGCTGGTCATTCAGCGATAAATTCCCCATCTGTTGAGTTGGGGGCCTGGATATGAGGACAAATGTTCTTGGCCATTACCCACAGAGATTTCTTTGCAGTTTCTGAAAAGACAAAAGCAAATCCTCTGCCTTGGATTAGCAATGGGTGTGGACCATGCCAAGTGATAGTTAGTGGGTCCCTCCACTGAACTAGTGGCAGTGGAGTTGGGGGTGGCATCAGAGCACCCTGGTGCTTATGAATAGGAGAGAGACCTTCATCATCAAAAGTGAGGAAATTTAATATAAAAAGGGCTTGTAGAGTCAAATTTAAAGGAGAAGGTGGGAATGTATTATCCCCCTTCTTTTTTAATTTGGAGTTTGAGTATTCCATTAGCTCATTCAGTGATTCCTTGATCTTGGGGATTGTAGAGTATACCTGTGATGTGTTCAATATTGAAACTCTTTAGAAAAATTTGAAAGGTAGAGGCAGAGCCTTAGTTCAGGTGAGGCAGGGCTCCTTACAAATCTTAGGTAAAGTGTTTTCATTCTGAAGCCAATCTTTGCCTCTTGTTGCCATGAACAGCATGATCAAATTTGTAGGTCCAGTGAGGAACAAAGGAGGACTGGAAAATAAAGATTTACAAATACATATTCGGAAGATTAAGCTGGGATCAGATGGAACTCTATTCTCCGATGGAGATATAGATCTAAAGAGTTATGCTGGCAATCTTTACCTATATATGTTTCATTAGCAAGTTAAAGACTAAGTAAGCATTATTTTTTTGTATTCAGGAAAGTTACAGTTGTAAAGTGTAATGTTAGGAGCTCTGTGTGGCTCTCAAGAAAGTCCATTGTTTAGAGTTACTATAAAGTGGTCAGGAACCAGAGAAGTGGAGTTGGTGAAACAATGTTGTTGTCTAGTAAAATAATTTCTTTTTGTCAGAAGCTGTGTGCTCGAGATCAAGGTCAGGGTTGATAGGACTTTGCACAGAGCTTTTCCATGCAGGGCATTGTTACAGTGGTTAGGCCTCCTGTGCTTTTGTATAGGACTATTTCCATAGCCAAGATGTTATTAGAGACTTTCAATCTTAGGTATTATTGTTCTGTTTTCTGTTATTACTTTTTTATATTCTTTTGTAAGTGTTATGTCATAAAGTCTGTATATATTGCTTTCAGAGTTTATATAAACATTAGTTGACATTATATATCATTATATTTAAAATATAAATTAAAGAAAGACTGAGAGAGCTTTCAACTTTCCTTTTGTATGTCAAAGTAGCAAAATGTTTTTATGTTTTGTAACATTAAACTTTAAATAGCTTAGACTCTCATCTTCCTTTAAAAAGATATATTTTAAATTTGTACCTAGTTTAAAAATACACCATATACCTTAGAATATTAAATGATATAAATAAATCTCCAATAAAGTGTAATGTTCTTATAAGTCTAAAATTACTATTACAGGTAAGTTTAGTTCAGAGAACAGTAGCTTGATAAAAATATTTTCTTTAATTTTCTGCTTAAAAGACTTGTATACCTGGAAAATATAAACACATTTAGCATATAAAGAAGAGTAATAGCACAATTATTTTGATGCTAACCAAATTTAGTTCTTAAAGGAAAACTTAGATTTCAATATAGTACAATATTTTAATATTTGTTGTGTAACCATAATTGTATAAGTCCCAAGTTTTGAAATTTGCCTTTTACTTACACAGACTTTTTTAAGCACTTACTTTGACCTTTGTGTATTTCATCATATAAAGACTTTCCTATCCAGAATTTTTTTCCTATTAAATATATTCCCATACACAGAACCTTCCATCTTTTTCTTACCTATTAACCTCATTCTTTGTTCACTTTTTTAAATATCCCTTATAAAATTTTTGAACTTAGATTAAATTACTCCATTTTAATAAAGTGAAATATTTTGTGTTGTAGGGAAAAAAAAGAAAGGGGTGGAAGGGAAGGAAGGAAAGGGAGGAAAGGGAAAGGATCTCTGACACAGGTCAGCATGCAGATATCTTTTATTCTCCATTATTATTAACCTTTTATCCTCTCCATCCTTTCTTATCCTTCTATATCCTTCTCCCCTGTTACATATGGTTTTAGCCTTTTATGCCCCTACAGACAAAGAAGGCAAAAAGCCAACAGCAATGAATTCCCAGGCAAAGCAGGCAAATCACCAACAGCAATGGCTAGGGCCAATGCGCAACAGCCAGATAACCACTCCTTGAACTGTTTCTTAATCTAACCTAGACTCAAACATTTTGAGCTCTGTCCTTTCTCAGGGCCAGAGAAACATTCTTGTTTGCAAGCAATGTTCTCTCTGTTTCTGACCTCTTGGCAGAAAATCCTGTTTGCAGGCAATTCCCACCAAGGACTACAAAGTCCCTAGTTTGTAAGAGCACCTGTAGTTAAAACTCCTGATTTCTCTCTTGGTAGAAAATCCTGTTTGCAGGCAGATTTCACCAAGGACTACAAGGTGTCTTGTTTGCAAGAACACCTGTAGCTATTAAGTTTTGATTCCCTACATGTGTTATTATAGTACCTTGATTGAAACACAGTTGAAATTTCTGGATGCTTTTATAAGCAGAATTGTACCTGTTAGGATTTAACTCTTAATAACTTTGTTTTCAGTGATGACACAAGGCAATTTTAAACTCTTTTTATTTACCAATCTGTGAAAACACTAGCAATATTCAAGTATATTACCCTGGAATTTAAGGAGTTAAGAGTATTAGATGTTATCTAACAGCATTTTAACTTTATAAATTAAGATTCTTTAATAAATACATTTAATTAATCTCTTACATATCAAATCCAATTTACTTATTTCTCCTGTAAGAATAAAAATATCAGACAAGCCTATAGAACAGCATTTGTCCTCTCTTCCTTGTTGAAGAAAAGTCCTAGAAACAATGGATATTAGACATTTCACAATAAACAGTAGTGTTACCACCTAGAAAGACTTGTGGGTTAGGTAATGTTAAGACATTTTATTTATATTTGTTTATTCAATTTAAATTGAATTTTTTAAATCACATGAATTAAAGGTATTTGGTTCCATTTTTTGAATTGTAATTTGCGTGCAATTTGCGCAGAAACTTGTGGTTGCTTTTGGGGAGGGGATTGCTCTTCCCTTATCTCCTCAGTGCTCAGTTTTCCCATGCCCTCCCTTCATCGCAGGGAAGGCCTTGGTGCCAGCGTGTGCCGGGCTGGCTGCAGTGAAGTGAGGTCAGAGTGCCCTGTAAACTCATACTGCTGGGAGTTAGGAGAATCATCAAAAGAAGAAGTTACAGCCCTGAGAGGAGCAGCAGTGGGTGTACATTCTCCCACCTTACCACAGGGAGCCAGAGGGTTGGGACTCTGGCTATTGCACTCCTGCTGGGATAAGTAAACTTGTGGGAGTGGCAACTGCCTGCTCAGTGTCTGAACAGATTTGTGAGGTGGCTGGAAAGCGTTTGCTTTCTCCTCCTGTATGGGGCTGCCAGCAAGGTTTGAAATACCAGCCGTTTTATCCAAGGTTAGGAAGTTTGTCTTGTATCTGCATGCTTGCAGTTAAAGTCTCATTAAAACTAGGAAATTCAGGTCCTAGCAGTCCTTGCAAAGATGCTAATATAGCAGTAGCAATAGGGAAAAAATTCAATGGTAACTTTTTATCATCCTGCACTTCTGTGCTGTGCAAGAGCAATAATCCTTTTCCAAAAGTCTGGGTCCCATTCATTATCGTCAGTCGTAGATGGTGCCAATTTAATTACTCTTTCCCAGACCTGCTATACCTCCTTCTCTTCCACCTTAATGAGTCTACTTTTAAGCAGGGCACACAAAGCTTTCACTTGAGATTCTCTCAAAAGTGAAGGTATGGTACCCATGTTCAAGAGGAGCACTTACCCAGAAACCAAATTCTTGGAGCCAAAGGGGGAATGCAGGGGAGGAATCTCCAAGAGGAATGTGAGTGCAATTTATGGCCTCACAGGGTCTTCCAGAATGGCAGTACTGCATAAACGTGGGTACTGGGAACAGGGACGAGTTGGAGTCTCAATTTAGAGATAGAGGGGGTTCCAGAGATGAGCTTCTCCAAGAAGGGCCACATGGCTGGATGCTAGTAAGGCTCTCTCCTGCCTCTGCAGCAAGATGGTGGCTATTAGCACATCTAGTAAGGATAGCTCAGATGTAACCAAGCCTGCAGGGTGCTTGGTGATGATCTTTCAGGTCCTGACTGTTATCCCTAGATGGAAGTGGTCATGTTCTTAGTTGGTGGTGGCAGCTAACCTGTAGGTACCTTGATAATGGGCTTCTTCTAGTCTCTATCAGGTGTCCCAAGATGGAAACTGCTCCAACTAAAGATGGAGGCGGTGGCAGCAGAGGTAATCCAAGATGGTGGTGGAGGTGTTCCAAGACGGAGGCTGCCATGCAATGGTATGTGGGAAGCCACAGTGTGCCAAGTCTCTACATGGGGTGCCTGGCTGGTTCTGCAGGGTGGGCACCATGCACAATTGAGTTTTATTCAGTCATAAGAATAAAGCATGTCATTTGTAGAAAAATGGATGGAACTTGACAACACTATTAAGTGAAATAAACTGAGAAAGTCAAGGTGATGTTTTCTCTCATGTGGAAGTTAGAGAGGAAGGAGGAAAAGAAAGGTATGTGTGTGAAGAATCTTGTGAAAATTAAAGGGAAACCAGTAGAATAGAGGAAAGGGACCATGGGGTGGGAGGAGGAAAGAGAAAGGGGAAATACTGGTGAATGACATTGACCAAATTATGTAGTTACATTGTGTGCTTATATAACTATGTAACAATGAATCCCACCAAAATGTGTACTTATAATGTACCAATACAAATATGAAAATGAGCAAATTGCAATATCATAAATGAAGCATAATAATCATTGAGTTTTTGAAGATTAAGTACACTCATAAACTAGCATTTAGATCAAGGAATAGATTTCTAGTATGTATAAATTCTTTTTTGTTTCTTCCTAATCATTACCCAAAAAGTCTATATTGGATTTTATCAGTATCAATTTGTTTCTGCATTTTTCTGCTGTATCTGAAAGTAACCATATGTTATGTTCTGTGAATTTGAATTCCCTTGCTCAATATTGTTTGTAACTCTTATTCATATTGTTGCATGTGATTGTAGATTGCTTATTCTTCCTTTATGTAAATATAGCATAGTTTATTCATTCTCCCATTCTTGATAGGCATTTGAATTGTTTCCAGTGTTTGACTATCATGAGCAATGCTGCTCTGAACATTCTAGAATACATATTTTTGTAAATAAAGCTTGATTTTATTTTTGCTATATAGCCAGAATTGCAATTGTTGAGTCATAGGACTTGCATATGCTCAACTTTTGAAGTGCCACCAAATCATTTTCCAAGTGGTTGTACCACTTACATGACTGCTAAAAGTGTGAGAGCTCCAATCACTGCATATCCTTTCCAGCACTTGACATTTTAGCTCAAGGGGATCTTGAAGGAAAGCTGGTTAGTGAATTATGAACAAATATTATCCAGTTGCTATATAAACCAGAGGCTCTACCCAGGAGTTTTGGCCAAGGCTTTTTTCCACTACCACTCTTGCTCTTTTATCTATTCTTGTGTGTGTGTGTGTGTGTGCTTTAATGAATACTTTTTGTCTGCCTTTGAAGAAATTGCAAAAATGTCTGGGTCTGCATTATGTTCAGAAAATTTTAAACAAAAGACAAGATCTGTGATTCTCAACCATTGTATGTGTTATAGTCACCTGAACCTTTTCTCAATAGAGATGACCAACTTTAAATTCAAGTGTCCGGATTCAGGATGTCCGAGAAAGGAATCCAGCACACCAAAAGTTGACAACTGATGAAGGAGGCCGCTGACTACACCAACAAAAATTGGGATAAATGCCTTTGTTTTATTTAGATAAATAATTTAGTCTGATTATTTCGACTGGGATCTGCCCAAGGAAATAGCAACCCTGGCAATGTTGAGAACAGAAAAACATCATAAAGCACCCTGTCATCATTTGGACATGAGGTGTTTCCCATGAATGGAGAAGTCCTTCTCCACCATGCCTTTCTGACATGATGTTTGGTCTCACTTTGGGCCTGGAGCAATGAAGTTGGACCACCATGAATTTCACTCTGAAACTGTGAGCTAAAATAAACTTTTCCTCTTCGAAGTTGTTCTTTTCAGAAATTTTAGTCACAGTGATGAAAAGCTGTCTAAAACACATGTGATTAGTCAACTCGGTATAGACATGACCAATTTCAAGTCAACTTGAAATTGAACATTCATTCAACTTGAAATCAAACATTCTTACTTACTTACTATGTGCCCAAGTGTTCAATCCAGTACTGGATATAAAATGATGTTAAAAAAAAGTGCATTTGTCAGGATAGACTAGATTCCACTGTAGTATGAACCACCTCCAAAATCTCAGTGGTTTAAAGTGAGCTTTATTTCTTGCTCACACTACATAAACATTGTGGTTTGTCTTGGAACTTTTGCTCCATATAGTCATTGGATCTAGGGTGAAGCTGCCACTCTGTGGAGTGTTAGAAGTCACCACGGTAAGAATGGAGGAAGTATGGATGGTGTGGAGGAAAATGGGATGGGAGGGGATGGGGGCAGGAAAAATAGTAGACTGAGACAGACAGTACTACCCTATGTAAATGTAAGATTATATGAACTGTGTGAATAAAAAATAAATTAAAAAAAAAAAAGAAGTCACCATGGTAGAAAGAGCATTTGGAAGATTGCACACCACCTCTGAAACCATCTGTTTAAAAATAATGCAGATTAATTTCACATATATTTCATTGCCTAAAGAAGGTTATGTGATTGCATCTACCTTATAGCTTATAGGGAAGTACAATTTCACCAAATACTCCGAAATAGAAAAACCAGAATATTTGAGGACCATCTTACCACCTTTTTTTTTTCTTCTTTTTTTGGCATAAGTCCTATTATTTTCTAGTACTTTTATATTTGATCTATTTTGCTATGAATAATTTTCACTCGATTTAGGGATAAGGTTGGTGGTTCTCATTTTGTCTTAATCCATTTAATCTCTTTCCCATTTATTTATTTATCCCTTTAAGAATGTTTTTTAGTTGTCAATGCACCTTTATTTTATTTATTTATTTATATGCGGTGCTGAGAATCAAACCCAGTGCCTCAAGCATGCTAGGGAAGCACTCTACCACTGAGCCGCAACTCCAGCCTCCTATTTATCCTTTTTGATTGACTGGAATTTATCTAATTCACTTAATCTCCTGCTTTTTTTTTTACTTATGTTTTTGAATTGATTGGAATTTATCTATCTGATTTGAACTTGAACCCTAGTTAAGTTTATCCAAAGGGATTATTCTCTAAGACACTGGTGACCAGGAGACATGTTCACTTCTATATTTTCCAGGACAAAGCACATAAGAGGAACTAAATAAATACTTGTTTAATGACTAATGAATGAAAGGTTGTGAATATGCTTTGTCGATTCCAATTTTGTTTGTTGAAATGGCAGTGTTTGTATAGTAGGTCTTTGCACTTGGTTTTAGGTGTTTTACCTTTGTTGTTGTCTGAACTCAACTCCACTTGCTTTTTTTGTTTTTGTTTCTTTTCTTTTTTTTGGTACTGGGGATTGAACCCAGGGGCACTCCACCACTGAGCCACATCCCCAGCCCTATTTTGTATTTTATTTAGAGACAGGGTCTCATTGAGTTGCTTAGGGCCTCGCTAAGTTGCTGAGGCTGGCTTTGAACTTGCGATCCTCCTGCCTCAGCCTCCCAAAGTGCTGGGATTATAGGCGTGCGCCACTGCTCCAGGCTAAACTCCACTTGTAATCTTGCAATTCTAAGTAAATGACTTGACCTAAATGGCTTTCCTTCTCCTAGTCCTCTCAAAGCAATAACCCAAACCATGAGACACTGTCAGTCCCTTAAAAATCTGTTGGTAATAGCTAATGTCACAGGAACTGGCTTTTTCTTCTTTTTTTCTTCTTTTCCTCATACAAACCATCTTAAGTGCTTGAAGCTTCAGAAACTTCAGATTGCTAGGGAGAGCAGGTTGTTTTAGGCTTGAACATGATCTGTTCGCTGTTGTTTGTTTGTTTGTTTCTTCTGGGGAACTATGGGTGTAATAATTCTAACACATTAATCTGGTTAGGTACCCAAAGAATTTCCACCCAGTACAGACAGGGAAAATGTTAGACATAGTTCTTTTGAGAATGAACAGCCACTCCTTTGAATCCATGGGCTTGTCCAATTCTGGAGATTTGTTGTTTAATATATACAAGGTTAGACAAGACTTTGGCTAACCTGCCATCTTTCTTTCCTCATTCCAAGAATAATCAATCCATTTATAGACAAAGTGGAAGCGGTTCTCACAGTATCAGCCTATGGTTAATGGAATCTGTTGTTTCCTGTCACATTTGCATGGAGGAGCTAGAGCTTGCTGAGAAGTGTGCCACCTGATTTTCTGGGCTTACCTCATTAAGCCAGCAGAGAATTGATTTGTCTGGTCTTTGTTTAATAGTCTCTTGGTAGAGAGTTAATTTCTTGCTTATTGCTTTATTCAACAAATATTTATTTATTTAATTACTTTTCACTGTTTTATTTGCTCTTTTTAGATATATGTGACAGTAGAGTATATTTTGATATATATGCATTGACTATAACTTATTCTAATTAGATCTCATTCTTGTGGTTGAACATGATGTGGAGTTACACTGGTTGTGTATTCATATATGACCACAGGAAAGTTATGTCTGATTCATTCTGCTCTTTCCTGTTTATTGCCATTTGTCTAATCCAATGAACTTTTATTCTTCCTTCCCCTTATTGTGTGTTAGCATTCCATATCAGAGAGAACATTTGGCCTTTGTTTTTTTGGGATTGGTTTTCAACAAATATTTAGTGAGCACCTACTATGTGATAGGCATTCTTCTGGGTTCTGCAGATAAAATTTGCATTCTGGGGGAATGACAGATGACAAAAAAATAAAATTTGTAGCATGTTCTTAGAGTGTGGTAAATGTCAGGAAGGAAATTGTGTGTGCTGGGGCATTTGATTTTTACATTGCCTTGTTGGCAGGGGGAACTCACTGAGGATGATGACATTTGCACAAAGTCCCAAAATAGGTGAGGGAGTGAATAATTTAGCTAATTTTTAGTAATTGTCTTAATTAGGTGTCTATTGATTTGGAAAAATAATTTGGCTTTTATTCAATTTAGAAGATATGTGCAATATTTTTTATGGTGACAAAAATCTTTTCTTTTTGGCACTGAGGATTGAACCCAGAGGTGCTTTATTACTGAGCTACATCCTTTTATTTTTTATTTTTATTTTAAGACAGAGTCTTACTAAGTTGCTTAGGGTCTTGCTAAATTGCTGAGGCTGGTCTCAAACTTACAATCCTCCTGTCTCAGCCTTCTGAGTCACTGGGATTACAGGCATGTGCTATGGTGCCCGGCTAGTGACAAACATGTTTAAGGAAAATTTTCAGATGCGGCTAAAACCCTAAAGTTATATGGATATTAAAATTGTAAAAGAGTCTTTTGAGAAAAGTCTTTAGAGGTAATACCTCATTGAGAAGAAATATCTCACTGGCCACACATGTGAGGGAAAGTTGGAATGTTCTAGCGATCAGGTAGGGGCAATAATTCTTGCCCTCAATATTTTCATTAGAGACACAATTTGCAGATTAGGGAAATCATTAGTTTTGAGACACATTATTTTTTATAAATTATTCCAATTTTAATTTTTTTAACTCAAAAGGCCAAATAGTATAATATATTTTATGTCAAGGGGGATAAATAAGTCTTCTGACATTATATAGATTATGGCCTCTTCACTGACTTTCTATAAGAATAGGAGAGGTTTTTGATTAATAGATATAATAAGACACTGTTTATGGAGTTCTGATATATCTATCCTACACAGATGATTTAATAAAAATGAATTGTCAGTAATTACCTTCAAACCGATTATTGTCTGTTTTAGTCAGCTATTTTGCTGTTGTGACTGAAAGACCCAATCAAAACAATTGTAGAGGAAGAAAAGTTTATTTGAGGGCTTATGGTTTTAGAGGTCTCGATCTATAGACAGCCAGCTCCATTCCTCAGGGATCAAGGTGAGGCCAGGAAAGACATGGTGGAAGAGTGAGGCAGAGGGAAGCAGCTCACATGATGATGAGAAAGCAGAGAGGGAGAGAGAGATAGAGACTTCACTCTCCAGATACAAAATATATGCCCCAACACCATGTCCCCAGTGAAGCATTTCCTCCAGCCACAACCCACCTGCCTCCATTTACCATTCAATTAATCTTATCAGGGATTAATACACTGATTAAGTTAAGGATATGGCCCAATCATTTCTCCCCCAAACCTTCTTGCTCTGTCTTACACATGAGCTTTTGGGAGGCATCACATCTTGTCGGGGTGCCCACTGGCCGGGGTGCTCTGGGAGGCTGGTGATCCCGCGCCCTGGAGCGGAGGCACGTGTCCGGCCTCTCGGATGGAGGTGCCTCCAGCCTGACCCCGGCGCCTCCGTTCTGCCCGCCGCGCAGGACGTGAGGAGGCGGTGGCATTGGGTGAGGCCCGAGAACTTCAGCGGCTGTGGAGGGACCTGCAGTCCAGCCCCCCTAGTCTGCCTCTGGGCTTCCTTGGTGAAGGGGATGCTGTCACAGCTGCTGCACAGCCACAGCAGGGCCTTGGAAAGCGCCCCCACCACCCCCTTTCTCAAGGACCTCCTCAGCCTGGACTCCTCTCTAGCCAAGGAGCGGCTGGAGGAGAACTGCGTGCACCCACTGGAGCCATGCTGAGCTGCGACGTGGACGGCTCCCGCCCCCCCCTAGTCCCGGGCTGAGTTCTGAGCCCTCCTGGAGGGTGGGTGGGTTTGCCCACAGGCAGGATGTCTGTGTTGGGGCTGGGTCCTGAGGCCACGTGAGGAGGCGGGCTGCCACTGCGCCCCGGTGCACACTCGGATCCGCCTGCAGCCCAGACCCCCTCCTCACGTCTCGCCCCCCACGCTGGCCTGTCAGGGTGCCCAGGGCCCCAGGCTTTCCATGCAAGATGGCAGCTGGCACTATGCCAGCGCGGTTAAAGCTGAAGTCTTCGCCATTGGCCAATGCTTCTGCATGCTCGGTGCGTGATCACTGAGTGTCTAGGCTCCGTGCAGCTTGCAGTCCATGCGCTAACCTTGTGGACAGCTCTCTGATTGGTTGTTGCTGCATATATATACTGCACTACTTCCCTGTTGGGGGGAGAAGAAGAAAGAATCTGTAACGAGATGGCCATCGTGTGAATAAAGCTTCTGACCAGCCTACATGTCGTGTCTCACTGCAGGCAGGGATTCGCGATAACATCTAAACTGTAACACTGTCTGCAAATACTTTTTGTGTGTGACAGATATCCTTGAAAAAAGAATTTGAAGACTCTCATCGATTTCAGAGCTGAAAAGAGTCTTGGAGGTAATCTGCGTCAATCTCCTATCACATGTGTCATGAAATTTGCATCCTGTTATTTTCCTGAGGTCCCACAGTTATGACTATTCACACATAATAAAATGCATGTAGTCCCCCTTCTAAGACTTGAAACATAAAACAAAGTAAAAACAAAGCTTATGAATTCCTGCCCCCATAACTTCAAAGAAGTACTGCCTATGGCTATCCAAGAAAATGAATTATCTTCTGACCATGTATATTAGTTAGGATAGGCCAAACTGTGCTGTAAAAACAAGCAAGCCTCCAATTCTCAATATCAATGCAACATGGGGTTTTGTTTTGTTTTCTGCAAAGGACTGGTGAACAGTTTTTCCCCATGTGGTAACTCAGAGATTTAAGCTACTCTGAACCCCTCTATGTAAGTCATATCTTACAGAATACAAAATCACGCATAGGATTTTCACTTCCCCAGGCTGGAATTGACACATGCCACTGACTAAAACTATAGTAAACTACAAGGAACTGAGAGATATGTTCTTCTTATAATAGTAAGCAAGGACAGTGTGGTGGTTAATTTTATGTGTTAACTTGACCAGATTAAGGGATGACCAGACAGCTGGTGAAACATCCTATCTGGGTGTGTTTGTGAGGTGTTTCTGGAAGATATTAGTGATTGAGTTAGTAGACTGAGTATTAAAGCACCGAAGTGAGTGGACTTCATTCAGTCTTTGAAGGCATGAATGGAACAAAAAGGTGGAGGAAGGGTGTATTCTTTCTCTCTTCTGTGGCTGGTACATCCAGTTCTTCCTGCCCTCAGACATCAGTACTTCAAGTTCTTGGGCCTTTGGACTTGGACCAAATCATACCATAGGCCTTCCTGGTTCTCCAACTAGCAGATGGCAGATTGTGGGACTTCTTGGCTTCCATGGTCCTGTTAGCCATTTCCTATAATAAGTCTCAAAGTTGTATGTATATTTATGTCACATATATCTATATTATATGGTTATCTATCTATGTATTTACCTATCATCTATCTATTTCCTGGTGGTTCCGTTTCCCTGACTAATTCAGGGAAAAATACTAGCTATTATAGAGACACTAGTAATGTCTATTGTACCTTGCATATTCTCTTGTATATTTCAATAACTTAGTGTTTGATGTTGCAGTAAGAGCAATTATGAAATACTTTAGCTACTGTTCTCATTATTTTACATTAATTATTACATGTAATCCTCAGAACAGCTCTGTGAAGTAAGATAAATGGAAGGGTAATGGGAAAGAGAACCCAAAGCAAAATATTATCAGCATTTGTAGGGTATGTATTAGGATATTCATCTCTTGAATCATTTTTCCGTTGCTTCAGCTTTCTCAATAAATAAGTTTGGATGAGCCAGAGAATTGTATCTTGGTACGTGGTAACAGCAGAGATGGTAGAGATTTTTTATTTTTCAGCACTGGGTGGGTCAGCAAATGCTGATGCTGGTCTGACATTGAAGGTGTTAATTTTTCACTTCACTAGGTTCCACAGACTTTTTCACTTCTTTCCTTGATCTGGATGTTTGCTGAACAAAAGAATCACTTTCAATTCTGCAAGCTCCATTCCTGGTAAATTGCCCAGTGTTGGTGTGTATCATTTTTTACCTTTTTAAACTTTATTTTTATCATAAGTTTTCTGTTTAGATATTTTTAGTTACACAAATACCACTGTGTTACAATTGCCAACAGTGTTCAGTGCAGTGACGTGCTATGCAGGTTCGTAGCCTAGGAGCAATAGACTGCCATATAGCCGATATGTGTAGTGGGCTGGACCATCTAAGTTTATGTAAATATGCTATGATGTTCACCCAATGATAAAATTGCTTGCATGCATTTTCTCAGAATGTATTCCCATTAAGCAACACATGAGTGTATGACATTCCATTCAAAGCCTTGATAATATACCCAGTGTTTCTGATATGCCCTGTTAAAAGCAGAATAGATTCTTCTCAAACTTATGCAAATAACTATATTGCCATGAAAATAAGACAATGTAGTTAAGCGTTTCTGAATTCTGAGGAACCTGGGAGAAAAAACAAAGTTTTGGTTCTGATAAAAGTTTAAACTTTTCAAGTGTTGTGAGTTACATATATCTTAAGAGAAAAGGGAAAAGGATTCCTGAAATTAAGAGAAAAATAATCAGCAGTGTTCCAAAACAAAACCCATAATCATCAAAAAAGGCTGTTACTTGACTGATTCCTGTTCCTCCATCATAACAAGTAAGTGAAGCTGAAGACCTCTGGACCAAGACATCTCTTTGATCTTGATTCCTTCCACCTTTCTTTCTTTTTCTTGGTGGTGCTAGGGATTGAACCCAAGGCCTTGTGCATGCAAAGTAAGCACTCTACCAGCTGAGCTATATCCCAGTCCTTCCACCTTTCTTTGGGCTATATGTTCATCTATCTGAAGAACTGCTTGAAGATGACTGTCTACCATATTTATTTTTTCTCTTGCTTCTGCTTTCTCCTTCAGTATCTGAAGACCAGCATCCCATTTCTACCAGCAGAGTTCAGACGTTAGAACTCACATTTTCTGCTGATCTGGAGGAACCTGTAGCCGTTCTTGGAAGTTATGCTGTTTTGTGAGTTAGTGGGTGAGTGCTGAGTGAAGGTGAAGGCCTAGGATGTGACTGTGCACTACTCTAAGGCTTTATAAACACCATACGCTTAGGCGACTCTAAAAATTTTTATGTCTTCAATAATAAATTAAATTTAGCATACTATACTTTTTACTTCATGAACGTTTGGAGTTTTAAACTTATGACTCTTTTATAATAACACAGCTTAAAGCATAAACATACTATACAGCTGTACAAAAATATTTTTTCTTTTTATTAATAGGCTATAAGCTTTTTTCTATTCTTAAACTATTTTTTTCTTTTTACTTTTTAAAACTTTTTTTTGTTAAAAGCCAAGACCCAAATACACTCATTAGCCTACACCTACACAAGATCAGAATCACCAGTTTTTGTGCCTTACATCTCCATGTTTTGTCCCATTGAAAGGTGTTTAGGTATAATAATAGGCATGGAGCTGTCTTCTCTGTGACAACAATGCCTTCTTCTGGAATAGCTCCTGAAGGAACCTCCTGGGGCTTTTTGTCAATTTACTTTTCTTTTTATTCAAATAAGTAGGAGTAAGTCTAAAATAATGAAAAAAAGAGATAAATATATAAACCAGTAACATTTACCATAACATCATGTACTATAGATAACGTATGTGCTATACTTCTGTGCAAACTGGCAGTACAGATTTTCTTACACCAGCATCGCCTGGATGTGTGAATAATGCACTGTGTAATGATGCTAGAACAGCCAAGATGTCTCTAAGTGATAGGACTTTTTCAGCTCCGTTATGATGTGGGCCCTCAATTGTACATGTGGTCCACTGTTGAATGAATGTTGCTATGTCGCACATGACTCTGTTTGAGAATGTGCATAGAATCTGATTTAAGGAACTAAGGTTGACTTTACAGATCCAATGTTTACAAAGCATGGCCTGATATCTGACCTACAAACTTCTCTGCTTTACAGGTAAATAAGGAAGGTCATTTCCTGGCATGCCCAGGAACCTCAGGATATTTTGTGGATCTTTTTATTCTTTTGGTGCTAGGGATTGAACTCAGGGGCACTCGACCACTGAGCCACATCCCCAGCCCTACTTTGTATTTTTATTTAGAGACAGGGTCTCACTGAGTTGCTTAGCACCTTGCCTGTGCTGAGGCTGGCTTTGATCCTCCTGCCTCAGCCTCTGAGCTGTTGGGATTATAGGCATGCACCCCTTAACCCCGGTTCTTGTGGATATTGAGAGGAGAATTCACCCATATCTATAGGTACTGAGGGTTAAGTGTGGTGGTGAGTTGTCTTGGCTTCCTGGCCTTTGAAAGGCTCTTAAAAGTCTAACCTGAGAGTTTTTAAAGAAAGGTTTAGCAAAGCAAACTCAAAAAGGATTATGTGGTCAATTACTATTATTACTGCACTTAGGTAAATAATCAGGCAGAATGTAATGAACTCAGATTATTTGGTCAAGGATAACCATAACCTTGTATTTATTATTTTTGATTAAAAAGGGATGGATGAGATTGTAGATAGAAATTTTGTTTCAGTGGAAGACAATAGTGTACTCTTTTGAGTTCTCAGTTCTGGTTTCCTCCAATACCTGGGTTAGCTCTTCAAACATTTTTACAGTACCAGTTTTCCTCTCATCCTCTGGTCTGGCATCATTGAGAACAAGAACTGTACTTTCCCAAAACTTTGCATACTGAAGCTGGGTCATTTGATAAGAGCTTCAAAGAAATCACTACAACAGATCACATATTGGCAACTTTTGTGTCTGGTGCCGCATGGGCCACTCAGCAAACTCATGTAAATAAATGCATCACCAAAAATATTCAAACTTCAAACCAGGAAATCTGTCAGACTGCCATTATCATGGACCAGCATCTGCAAATCTCAACTTGCTGCCCTCTGGATCCAGAAACTGGGTTTCCAACCACTAATCTTTTCTTTTCATAGAAATTGCCCTCATTAAATGCCTGACTGCCTGTGTCATTCAACAAATATTCCCCACTGACAAGTTTCAACATGCTTCAGTTGGTACTTAATGAGCAAAAGTCAACCAAACAAGAAAATGGACACATATTATTCAGAGAAAAGAAGAATGTCTCTTCTTTCCTTGAGCAAGAATGGGGATTGACAAAGCTTCTCTTTTTCATCAAACTCTCATCAGGCTCCACAGTACTGACTTTTCAAGTAGGTCCTGACTTTCAGGCTTCCATGTTTGTCTCTACATTGTCCAATTTAATAGTCAGTTTAGCCAGAATCTTCCATCCTTGATAATGGATCACCTCCATATCTGATTGGGTTCCTCATCCCCCACCATCTTCCAGGTGATGTCTGAAGTTATCACCTGTCTTTAACAGGAATCTTGATAGATACATTTAGCCCGAATCCCCCATTGCTCCTAATGTTTCCTCTGTAGTCATCTTCCATAAACTGACCCCTTCACCCAACTTGTTCCTTGACTATAATTTCCTTGTTGATTTTGTAGTTGAGCTCAAACTTTCTCATATACTGCAACACCTTGTTACAGTAGTCCCTATGCTTACTGTGTTGGTCCCAAATAAAGTCTACCTTACCATACTTTAACAAGTGTCATGAATAATTTTTTATTCAACAGTAATATTGTGGTTTCTGAGTACATTAAAGAGAATCTTTTTCATCAGGGGGCTAATACTCTCATGGGTAAAACAATTCATGGGTAAGTGATACGACAGGCATGCACAAATTGGCAGAGAGATTCTGAGGGATTTAGTGTTTTGAAGACTCCTGCAGGAAAGGTACACAAGAGGAGTCTTGAAGGATAAACAGGGTGAGTCAACTGAGGATAAACGGTAAAGGAATGCCCATCACTTTAAATACACGAAGATTCCCTCTTTCTGTCCAGTCATGGTTGAAAGTTGGCTTCCTCAGTGAGGCCTTCCCTGGCCATCCTGTTTAAAGTCACAGCTGCCTCTCTCCCAGCCCCACCCATTCCCTACTCCTCTTACCAACACATGGCCTGTTTGTTTGGGTTAATTCTATTCATCGTCTGCTCTTCCCTATCACCTTTACCACTGCAAAAGAATATAAATTGTGCAAGCACAGGGGTATATTTTATATACTATTTTTTTCTCCTTTGCTGGGAACATGTTTAGTATATAGGAGGACCTCAAGGGATCTGGACATGGAAAAAGCAGGAGAAAACCATTTGAAAA
Organism: Glaucomys volans; assembly: GCA_020662805.1. NCBI lineage: Eukaryota > Metazoa > Chordata > Mammalia > Rodentia > Sciuridae > Glaucomys > Glaucomys volans. Next base: position 149,561 of record JAJEJO010004949.1, read on the forward strand.
GCCTGGGGACCCTGATTCTGTTGGAAGGAAATAATTTTTTTTTTTTTTTTTTTTGTGGTGCTAGGGATTGAACCCAGGGCCTTGTGCTTATGATGCAGGCACTCTACCAACTGAGCTATATACCCAGGCCAGAAGGAAATAAAATTAAAAAAAACAAATTGAATAATGAACCTGAGGGTTCTTCAAAAGATATAATTAATTTTTATTTCTGAAATGTGGAATATATACCAATAAGCTGTGGTGCTATATTGAGAGTGAGAGCTTATTATTTCTGAGAAGGATGGGTTTAATATTGTGATTAAGGCTAGCAAAAAGTCAGAGAAAGGAAGTGAAAGGCACATTAGAACAGCTTAGCTATGGAAAGTGGAATTTGTTCCTGAAAGTTTTACTTGCTTTGAAATATTGAGATAAATGAAAACTTGAGCATGTTTTAATCCCATCCATGTACTGAGTGGGTAAGGAAGTAAGTACCCATTGGAGGGATGGGCTGGCTGCAAAATTAAAGCTGTCAAAGTAATATATTAAGAAATAAAGGGCTGGGGATTTAGCTCAGTTGGTAGAGTGCTTGTCTTGCAAGCACAAGGCCCTGGGTTCAATCCCCAGCACCGCAAAAAAAAAAAAAAGAAATAAAGATGAAAAGGCAAGAATTATATATTTTCAAAGCAGGTGTGTGAGCAGTTGAGTCAACCAGAGGGGTCTGACTTCTAACCAAGAAAAAAATCTGCACTTGCTTTATTTACATCTGTACAGACCAAAGGGGATCGGTGTGAAGCTTCCTCACAAAAGCAGGATAGGGATGGGGGTAAACATGCTGTTTGGTTCTTGGCAGGTTATGGCTATCTCTGGCGTCTGTTTGAACTTGAAACTGTGAGCTAGGTCAGGGTGCCAGCATGATCTGGGCTTTCTCCAACCAAGGAATTTCACCCAGGGGTTCCTGGAAGAGTAGCTTCCTTGCCTTAATGGCTTGAATATTGCCCAGTTCACACACAGTTCACACATGGCTCCCAAAATTTTAATTTAAGGCCTCATAAATGCAGTATGCAGATATAATATAAAATTATCAAGTTTGACAATTGAAGATGTGGATCAAATTTAAATTGAATGTTTCTTAGTATAAAGGTTTTAAATATAGCAGCAAGTTTTTCATAAGTTGGACGTAGTCAAAAGAGTGGACTACTGAATCAAAGGAACTTAGTTTAAATCCTGACTTCCTGTATGCCCATAAACAAATTATCTTATCTAAGAGTCAGCTTTCACATTATTAATGTGATGATAAAAAGGATTTTAATGGTCATGAGGATTATGCATATAAAGGGTACTCAACAAACAATAGCTATTACTAATATTATTTCTGACTCTCTATGAGTTCTTTCCACACTGCAATTTCATAAGTTTGTCCCTCTTAGATTATTTCTACCTCCTTTCTTAAATTCTCTTATGCAGACCACATTTTAAAATTATAAACAAGGAACAGCCCTAAGTAGAAGTTAGACAGATGACTAGTTACTGTCAGCAACAAACGCTTGGCATTGATTCTACTGACATTTGAAATACATTTTCTAGGATTTACATAGACAAGCATAGAGATTTCTCTAAAAAAATCAACTCCATTAACCAACAACTCATTTTGTGAGCTTGAAAAACGTATTTCCCCTACAGTCATCATATTTTTAGTTTCAAATTCAAATACATAAATGAGGCAAGTAGACATTGGGAATCAAAAAGCCAATCAAACATTCCTAAGGCCATGGTAAAATTCCTTGGCAGTGTAGATGCCTGAATATCTAGTCTCAAAATTTGTTAATTTCATGGTTTTATAATTCAGAAATCTGGGGAATGTTTGTTCAAAAGACTCAAACACTTAAAAGTCTGCTTTTTTTTCTGCCTTTACCAGTTTTCATTGCTCTTGGTGTATTAGGCTGCCTGTGTTGATCTCTAGATACATTGTGGGGTAAAGAATCTAGGAAATGTTGTACTTATTCATTAATAGCCTTTTTTTAATACCATGGATTTTATTTTCTTAAAAAATTTTTAATTTTTTGAAATTAAAAATTTTTAAGTTTAACTTTTTTATTTGTTCTTTTTAGTTACACATGACAGTAGTATACCATAGATTTTAGCTCATGCTACTCTGGGAATTTTTAAAAAAATTTTCATAACATATTAATCACAATATATTCACAACATGAGTAAAAATATTCACAAGATATTAACAGTAGATTCTTCATAATAAACACATATTTGATGCCTTTATTCCTTTAAGGTATCTGTAAGGAGATGTAGAGTATATAAAAAATCCACCAATTTTGCAACCAAACTTAAGCCAGAGAGAGCTTAAGTAACTTCCCTTAAAGTAGCATGAACTAGGATTTGTTTGTTGGTTCCTACTTTAGTCATCAGTTCTTACATAAATATTGGAGAAGAATACTCAACGTCTTTGTCTACATACTGTGAGATCTTCTGCCTTTCTTAGGGTATAACAAAAAGGCAAATTTCAGATGTTTATGTGTAGGGCAGCTTCACAAATTATCATTTCTTTTATGTTTTTATCCATCTGTCCTTAAATCTGCTCACTCAGTCCAGACCAATTACCACATTAAAAACACTTTGTTGATGATGCATGTGATGTGAGGAGCCATGCTGAGTCATACTGACTGGCTGCTAACAGGTCTTTAACACTGAGCTTAACTTGTTACAGCATTCAGCCTGCTGCCCCTTGTGAAATTGTTTCTTGTGAGATTTAGTAATTTATGTCACCATTTAACTCCCAATCTGTCAGATAGGAAGGCTTTAGAATGAGACAGTTCAAAATTAAGGTGATAAGGAGGTAGCTTTTAAGTCAAAGGAGGTGGACTATCCTCCTGGAAAAAGAATGTGAAAGAGAACTCTGAGGGACTTAATTTTAAATTATTCAACACATTACTAATTAGATCTAGTACATTTTTTTTTTCAGTCCTGCAAGAAACTGGGAAATGATTTGGAGGAAGGGAGAAAACTGAATGACACAGTGTTCAGCCCTTCGTTGTAGGAAGTAAGTGAAAACCAAGAAAATGGATATTTCATCATTTAATATAAGTTCATTGGTAAATATGAGGTGCTATAAAATTGATGTTTTTGGTCCTGAAGGTAGCAGAGGGTTTGGCTTGATTGTCTATTTAAGTTCACTTTTGGACACTTTTTATCATGAAAAACTTGAGACATGCATTAACCCTTATTAATATAAAGTAGAGCAGGTAGCCCTTCCTTTCTGAGACTGTTTCAGCAACATTTGTACATGTTACACAGAAAGACTAGTTTTTGTAAGTATCTTGTGATGCCAGATGAGGACCTCAGAACTATCTTTTGCAAAAGGTTAGTTGTTGTTGTAAACTGAATCAAATGAGAGAAGGTTTTGTCCAGCACTGATTCCCAGATTCTCATTTTTCTTACTGACCTAGACCATTTTTCAGGGTTCCCAAGGTCACATGCTGTTGAAACTTGAGTGTAATGAGAGAACAAATCTAACGGCTGGAAGTTGCTCTTCAGGGCTGTCTTAGAGAATGGGCCTCCCTGGACTTTATTATCTTTTTTCCTAGGAGTAGGCACAGAAATCTCTTTCTGTGACTTTCTGGTTCAAAGCAGCTGAAGAAGTGTGTAAGTCAAGAGGCAAGTGCTGAACACTTGACCTTCAATGATGCAGAAAAGTATACTGGAGTTTTTTGATATTGATTTTTAAGAATTTATTTTTCTTTCCTTACACAATATAGGGACAATAAGATAAGAACGACTAGCACATAGCCATTTGGAAGACAGTTTACCCTTAACTGACCCCTCTCTTTAGGGCCATATTTCAGAGACTGATACTCATGCCAGTACTCTGGAGACATCATGTTTGTTTGTTTCTTTGTAGATATTAAGGAGTAAAAAGTTAATCACTAACGGAATGATGCCAGACTAACACAGAGTCCTTCTTAGAATGAATCCGCATTTCTAAATGATTTAATGTATCTTCATGAGGTTTTTTTTTTTTTTTTTTGTAGGATGAGTTTTCTTTTGTATGAGTTTATCTAGTAATTTTTGTTGTTGTTGTTATCTTGCTGTGTCTCTTTCTGTAAGCACTTGGAGTGGGAGAGGCTGGCTGTGGGACAGTAGATCATCCTACACAGACCCAAGTGGAGAAGCCGTCTAAGACTGTGAGCAGGGTTTCAAATTTGGTCTCATTCATTGTATATATTTGGGCAAGTTACTTAACTTTTCTAAGCCTCATTTTTCTTCAGTTGTCTAATGGAAATGATAGTAAGTACTTTCCAGGGTTGCTCTGAGAATAACGTGTGATGGTAAATATAGAATGCTCAGAATAATTACTGGCAATAGTAAATTATAAATTAACTGGATTTGTCCTTAAGGACTTTAAGTTTGGTCATCATATTCCAGTTACTTTCAATGTCTAGTGTGGGTCACGCACTGTAGCTGGCTTCAGGATATGGCAGTGAAGAATACAGAAATAGAACTCTTGGCCTGGATGACAACAATGTTGAAGAATGAAGGAAGGGAGCTATGAGAAGTGCCCTGATTTAGAAAATTTCTGGATGACTCACTCTCTTCTTATTCCAAGAAGAGCCCAGTAAACATGACTTTTACTTATATCCTGGATGATGTAATTATGTATGTTCAGACTAAGGTTGGTCTTGACCCTCCCTCCCTCCCTCCCTCCCTCCCTCCCTTCCCTCCCCCCCTCCCTCCCTCCCTCCTTCTTCCTTCCTTCCTTCCTTCCTTCCTTCCTTCCTTCCTTCCTTCCTTCCGTAGATGGGCACAATACCTTTATTTTATTTATATGTGCTGATGAGTATCAAACTCAATGCCGCATGCATGCTAGGAAAATGCTCTACCACTGAGCCACAATCCCAGCCTCACTCATCCTTTCAACAGAATTATTATTTTACTTCCATGATATTTTGGTATCTAACTCATTGCTTTGGAATTTTTTATCTCAGCTTGTGTAAATGATATATCCATGCTTATTTACCATGTCTAGGTGACCATTTTGTGGAAAGTCATCACAGTTTTGATAATTTTCTTTGAAGTCTTATGGAAGTTTGAAATACTGAATGAAACTCATTAACAGAATGATGATCACAAATTTAGAAGATAACTAACAAGACTGTGTCATTCATGTATAAAAATAGACAAATCCATGATACCAAATGCTTTTTTTTAATACTATACAATGTGTCAGAGCACCTTTTAATCAATATGTACTCTTTTTCTTTTTTTATAGATATTTTGATTTAGTTGCATATGGACACAATACCTTTATTTTTTATTTTTATTTTTTTATGTAGTGCTGAAGATCGAACCCAGAGCCTCAGGCATGGTACATGAGCACTACACCACTGAGCCAGAACCTGAGCCATGATACCAAATTCTTTTTTTTATTGATTCTTTTTAATTATACATGACAGTAGAACCCATTTTGATATAATTATACAACAGGGAATATATCTTTTTTTCACAATGTAGATTCACACCATTCATATAATCTTACATATACATAGGGTAATACTGTCAGTCTCAGTCTACTCCCTTTCCTCCCTCCACCCCTTCCCATCCCATTTACTTCTACACCATCCATACTTCCTCCATTCTTTTCTTGTCTCCCCTCCGTGACACCTCCCCCCCATTATGTATCATCATCCACTTATCAGAGAAAATATTCAGTCTTTGGTTTATTGGGCTTGGCCTATTTCCCTTAGCATGATATTCTACAACTCCACCCATTTACCTGCAAATGCCATAATTTTATTCTTCTTTAGGGATAATATTCCATTGTATATATATACCACAGTTTCTTTATCCATTCTTCAATTGAAGGACATCTAGGTTGGTTCCACAATCTAGCTATTGTGAGTTGAGCAGCTATGAACACAGATGTTGCTGCATCACTGTAGTATGCTGATTTTAAGTCCTTTGGGTATAAACTGAGGAGTGGGATAGCTGGGTCAAATGGTGGATCCATTCCAAGTTTTCGGAGGAATCTCCATACTGCTTTCCAGAGTGGCTGCACCAATTTACAACTCCACCAGCAATTTATGAGTGTGCCTTTTCCCCCACATCCATGCCAACACTTGTTGTTGCTTGTATTCCTGATAATAGCCATTCTAATTGGAGTTAGATGAAATCTTAGGGTGGTTTAAATTTGCATTTCTTTAATACTAGAGATGATGAGCACTTTTTCATATATTTGTTAATCACTTGTATATCATCTTCTGTGAAGTGTCTGTCCAGTTCCTTAGCCCATTTATTGATTGGGTTCTTTGCATTTTTGGTGTGAAGTTTTGTAAGTTCTTTATAAATTTTGGAGATCAGTGCTCTGTCTGAAGTGTGTGTGGAAAAGATTTTTTCCCACTCTGTAGGCTCTCTTTTTCACATTATTGATTATTTGTTTTGCTGAGAAAAAGCTTTTTAGTTTGAATCTGTCCCATTAATTGATTCTTGCATTTATTTATTGCATTCTGAGGGTCATGTTCAGGAAGTCTGGTCCTAAGCCAACGTTAAGAAGATTTGGGCCTACTTTTTCTTCCATTTGGTGAAGGGTCTCAGGTTTAATTCCTAGATCTTTGATCCATTTTGAGTTGAGTTTTGTACAGGGTGAGAGATAGGGGTTTAATTTCATTTTACTACATATGGATTTTCAGTTTTGCCTGCACCATTTATTGAAGAGGGTATCTTTTCTCCACTGTATGTTTTTGGCATCTTTGTCTAGTATGAGACAACTGCACTTATATTGGTTTGTCTCTGTGCCTTCTATTCTGTACCATTGGTCTATTTGTCTATTTTGATGCCAATACCATACTGTTTTTATTACTATTGCTCTATAGTAGAGTTTAAGGTCTGGTATTGTGATACCTCCTGCATCACTCTTCCTGCCCAGAATTGCTTTGGCTGTTCTGGATCTTTTGTTCTTCAAGATGGATTTCAAGATTGCTTTCTCTATTTCTATGAGGAATGTCATTGGGATTTTTATTGGGAATTGTGTTAAATTTGTGCAGCACCTTTGGAAGTATGACCATTTGATTATATTAATTCTGCCTATCAAAGAACATGGGAGATCTTTCTGTCTTCTAAGGTCTTCCTCAATTT
>JAJEJO010004950.1:0-13664 GCA_020662805.1 Glaucomys volans
AGAACAATGTTGAATAGTAGTGGCGAAAGAGGGCATCCCTGCCTTGTTCCAGCTCTCAGGGGGCATGGGTTCAATTTTTCTCCATTTAGAATGATGTTAGCTGTGGGCTTAGCATAGATAGCCTTTACAATATTAAGGAATGTTCCCCACTATCCCTATTTTTTCTAGTGTTTTGAGCATGAATGGGTGCTGTATTTTATCAAATGCTTTCTCTGCATCTATTGAAATAATCGTGTGGTTCTTGACTTTAAGTCTGTTGATGTGGTGAATTACATTTATTGATTTCCGGATGTTGAACCAACCTTGCATCCCCGGGATGAAACCCACTTGATCATGGTGCACTATTTTTTTAATATGCGATTTAGTATGCGATTCACTAAAATTTTGTTAAGAATTTTGCATCTATGTTCATTCGGGATATTGGTCTGAAATTTTCTTTCCTTGATGTGTCCTTCTCTGGTTTTGGTATCAGGATGATATTAGCTTCATAGAATGAGTTTGGAAGGGTTCCCTCCTCCTCTATTTCATGAAATACTTTGAGGAGTATTGGAATGAGCTCTTCTTTGAAGGTCTTGTAGAACTCGGCTGTGAATCCATCTGGTCCTGGACTTTTCTTGGTTGGTAGGCTTTTGATGACTTCCTCTATTTCATTGCTTGAAATTGATCTATTTAAGTTGTGCATGTCTTCCAGATTCAGTTTGGGTGGCTCATAGTCTTCTTTTTTTTTGGAATGAGTTCTTTTTTTGCTCTGCTCACAGGGGCCTCAAGCTTCTGGGCTCAAATGACCCTCTTGTCTCAGCCTCCTGAGTAAGTGTGACCAGAGAAGCATGTCAGCGCACCCAGTTTATGATATTTCAATTTTAAAAATGTTTTTATTAGTGCATTCTTGATGGGAATGGCAACTGAACCATAGATTCTGAAATGTCCTGTGACAGTGGCGACACCCTTCCGGAAAACTCTTGGTTCGAAGGCACCAAAGGGATGGCCCAGTTGCTATGGTGATGCCCTGTTCTCTAGGTGGTTCTGTGCTATAGAACTATTTAGTTCTTGACCTTGAGTTCCAGACACCAGCTGCTGGGGGTTAGAAAGTTATGGACACAAGCTGATAATCATAATTGACTACTCATAGTCATGACCTTGGCTCTGCTAGCTTTGAAGAAGCTTTCCCACAATAACTCTTTAAGTGATAAAATTTATATAATAATTGTGCTGAGCTTACTTATGTTCAGTCTCCTTCCATCAAGGCAGGATGAACCACCATGCCCCAGCTATTTCTCTCTTTGTGTGTCAGTCTGTCTTTTCTCTATCTCCTCATCACCTTATCTCGTTACCTTCCTGAAATACACTGTCCTACAGGTAGGAACACATTATAGTTGTATATAATAGCAAGGTTCATTTCTATATATGCATACGTGCATGGAATATAATTTGCTTCTTTACAATCCCTAATACTTCCACTCTCTCTCTCCACTTCTCACCCTGTTTCCCTTCCTCTACTCTACTGCTCTTTCTTCCATTTATATATTGTTATTTTTAAAATTGGTCCTTTGAAAATATACATGAAAGTGGTTAATTTATCTAATTTTGTATTTAGTGTTATATGTAAGAAACCGTTGTGTAAACAAGGTTACAGAGTCATTTTTATATTTCCTACTAAGAGGTTTGAAGATTTAGGTCCTACAGTTAAGTCCATGATCTATACTGACTTAATTATTGTCTGTAATGGAAGAAAGTTTTCAAAGTTCTTGTTTTGCAAGTGGCTATCCAGTTATCTGAGAACAATGTGCTGAATATACAATTCCTACTCTCTGAATTATCTTGGCATTTTTTCAAAAACTCATTAGAGATGTAAGAATTTATTTCTGAATCCTTTATTTCATTCTCTTGATCTGTAGGTATGCTTTTATGACAGTATCAGCATGTCTTGACAGTATTTGAATTGTACAGTAAAATGTTTGAAATCAGGAATTATAATTCCAATTGCGCTAATTTTTTTCAAAATTATTTGGACTATTCTGGTTCCTTGAAGTTGAACATGAATTTTAGAGTCAGCTTTAATATTTCTGGGAAAAAAAAAAACAAGTCAAGATTGCATTGAATTTTCAGGTCAATTTTGGAAGAATTGTCCTTTTATTTTTTATTTTTTCATGACACTGGGGATTAAACCCAGGGGCACTGTACCACTGAGATACATCTCCAGATATTTTAATTTGAGACACTGTCTTGCTAAATTGCCTAGGATGATATCAAACTTGTGATTCTCCTGCCTCAGCCTGCCTAGTACCTGGGATTATAGACCTGTGTCTCTATGCTTAGCTGAGAATTATCATGTAATACTAAGACTAATAATCAACATTAAGCCTTCGGATCCATGAGAATGGGATGTCTTTCCATTTATTTAAATTTATTTTAATTTCTTTCCACATTGATTTTTACTTCTCAGTTTATTTTTGTACTTCTTTTGTTAAAATTATTCCTAAAATTATATTCTCTTTGATACTATTGTAAATGGAAGTGCTGTGTGCTAGCTATGGTAGTTTTACTAGGGAGCAGGGCCAAAAATTGCTTATGACACCTTATCAGTGAAATCCACTTTACATTTGAACCCATACCAAAATTAATCTCATTAAAAGAACCCAGTTTTGACAGTCAATATTAACCATATGAATTTACATTTGAACAATTTTGATATATACTAATGTTATAATTTGGATATGAGGTGTCCCCCAAAAGCTCACATGAGACAATGCAGGAATGTTCAGAGGAGAAATGATTGGGTTGTAAGAGTCTTAACCCAATCAGTAAAGTAATCCCAGATTAATTGAAATGGTAGGATATGGTTGGAGGAGATTGGAATTGGGGCATAGCTTTGGGGCATATATCTTGTACCTGGAGCATGGAGACTCCCTTTCTCTGCTTCCTGATGATGTGAGCTGATTCCCTCTGCTACAATCTTCCACCATGTTGTTCTGCTTCACATTGAACACCAATGAATGGAGTAGACCTTCTATGGCCTAATACCACTAAAACCATGAGCTCTCAAATAAACCTTTCCTCCTCAATAATGGTGCTGGTCGATCATTTAATCACAACAGCACAATAGTTGACTAAAACAACTAATCAAAATATTTGAACAAGGAGAAACGTAAAGATGTATTTTTGGGGGATACCCAGGATTGAACTCAGGGACACTCAACCACTGAGCCACAGCCCCAGCCCTATTTTGTATGTTTTTTTTTTATATTTTATTTAGAGAGACCGGTGCTCTGTGGCGCTCTCGGCTTTTTTTTTTTTTTTTTTTTCTTTTTTTGCTGAAGCTGGCTTTGAACTAGAGATCCTCCTGCCTCAGCCTCCAGAGCCACAGGGATTACAGGCATGCACCTCTTCACCAGGAAAAAGATGTATCTGTTAAGATATGTACTTTCTTTCCTCGGAGGACACAATATCCAAGCCTTTTTTTTTTTTTTTTTTTCCCAATAGTGCTAGAAATTAAACATAGGGTCTCATGCTTACTAGGCAAGCACTTTACCCCTGAGCTGCACCCCCAGATGAACCATGTAAATGAGAAACTTTCAACATGGAAAACCACAAAGAGTTATCTGGAAAAAAAGAACGAAGAAAATTTACTTATGAAGGAATTTCAGACATCATTGATTATGAGAAATCTAAAATAAATTTTTTTGTGTAAAATTTCAATGCCTAACAGACTTAAAGTTTGAGAAAATAGCACATGTAAATGTGCTTATTATTAATATTGCAGAATAGCATATTATAAAACACACTAGAATTAAAGTTTTACATATGTAAATAGTCTATCAGCTATGTTAGGTATGCACATTTTAAAGAGCATTTTTTTTAAGCTATGAGGAGTCCATGAACACATACTCTGCAGATCTTCTACACTTGAGAGGCTAAATGACCAATGGGTTCATTTTTCATGCTCTGAACACACTTCCATATTAGTGAGGAGATTTTGCCTAATTATGTTGTTAGAGTTGGTATTTATGTAGCGCTATTAGAGTGACCTTGAAACAAATTGAGCAAATAATGCATTTTCCACCTTTCCTAATGTGTCTATACATGTAAAATGCAGTTGAATTTCACCAATTTTTAATCATTTGTAACAGATTATTTTTCTCTTTGAGATACTGCGACAGTGAGAAATTTTAGAAGAAAATTCTTCCATTCTTTTTGCTCTCGACCTGTGTGGGGAGGGAGTGGGTAACAATTGGATGTGTGGGCTGGTTGTGAAATAAAAGCTATGAAAGTAGTAATACAAAATAAACACGGAATACAAAAATATATTAAAAGTGAGGGCCAGGTGCGTGACTCAGACCTCACAGTCTGACCCTAACAAAGAGAAAAATCCATGCCTGCTTTATTCATAGTGGTACAGACCAAAGAGGATGACTAGGAGCTCCTTCAGGAAAAAAAAAAAAAAAAAAAAAAAAAAAACAGGATAAAAGCAGGGTACACACAGGTTGTTTGGTGCTTGGCTGGTTATGCCCATCTCCAGGCAATGGTATTTGATTCTAGGGCTGTGAGCTAAGGCAGGGTACCAAAGTGATCTGGGCTTTCTGGAACCAGGGAATTTCACCCAGAAGTTCTCAGAAAAGCAGCCTCCCTGACTTAATGACTCAAACAAAATCCATAGTTCACACAGAGTTCCTAACATATTCTGTTATTTTCTAAAATGTATGTGATCATTATGCAAAAAGATTAAATTTGCTAATATTTTCATATTATGGTTTATTTTTATCATATTATGGTTTGGGTTTTTAATTTTATGAGGTTTTGCCACTTCATGCAAATAAATTTTTCATATTTTATTTACTTTTATAATAAGTTCATAAAACTTGAGCTCTTCTGGTTCTTTGAAATTAAAAAAAAACTATATAATCATTCATAGTGGAGAAATTTTAGAAAGGATTTTCATTCCCTAATTCTCTTTCAATAAGTATACTCTCCTCTTTCTAAAATCAATTCTAGTTGTCCATTTTTTTCTATAAACTTAATGATATTTGAGACTTATTTTTCTAGCTAAATTTTTGTTTAGTTGACTCATATTTTAGTGGTCCTGACATTTGTAAGTTTATTCTCTTTACATGTTATTATACAGTCCTGATTACTATTTTTAGCTAAATCATTAAGAATTTTGTCTATTTTAAGATAAAATATCTCAAAGCACATTATTATAACTAAACATGACTTGACTTTGTGGAAAATAAGATATTATTGGATATTCAGAAAGCCCAATATTGAAAGTAATGTCTCTGAGAAGTTGTAAAGAAAAAACAACTATATATTTAATAAAAATACCACTAAATGTAATAATCATCACAGAATCTTTGTATTCTCATAGCATTCTTGAATATTCAAGGAATTAAAAATTGACAGAATATAATCTGACAATCACTGACCAATCGTATTGTTTATCCCACTCTGAACTAGCCTGTAAATATATTATTATTTGTATTTTGTCAGTTTCCTTAAAATGTACTATATTTATATATTATTTCCTCACCTTGTTTTCAAGTTTTATTGGTTAAAATTTATCTAAATCTTGTTTAGATAAATGCTTCCTTGTTTTTCAGAAACTGCTAATGGGATCATCTAAAAATATCTGAAAATGTCACTGAATGAGAACATTAGAGTCAAGGCCTCTGTGTTTTGAACTCTCCAGGTGAGTCTACAGCCTGGCTGTAGTTTCCCTGTCATTAACAGGCAGCAGCCCTGCCTCTCCCCATCTCCAATGTGCTTTCCCCATGGTGGTTGTGACTTCTCCACAGTGGAAGTTGGACCTCATCACCACCTGAATTGCCATGGTCATGTGGTACAGGCCAGAACATGCTGCCCCTGATAATGACTGAAAAATTCCTCTCCAAAGAATATGCTGCTCCAAAGAATTTGCATATTAATTATTTCCATCTGAGGAACTTGAAAGAAACAGCAAATTCAGGGAGAGTCTTTCTCTGACCTTCTCTTACCTGCCTAATCACAGATCCTCCAAGAACTACAACATCATAAATCTTTTCCTCATGGTACTGGCAATTATATTGTTATATTTTGTGCATGTATAAGTATGTAAAAACAAAACCCATCATAATGTACAACTATGATGCACCAATTAAAAAATGTGGGAAATAACCCTTCCTCAGGAAGTTCCTCTATCAGGAAAGGTAGACTTGTAACAAGAGAGGAGAAGATGGTCGATTCATCTTTTATAAAAGTCATTTACTCTTCCCTAAGTGATCCACATCCCCTTCACCCTTATTAAGATGATGTATAAACTTCCAAATATTACCATTTTGTATATTGTTTTTCTATGATGCGTCTGTGCTCAAAACATTAAAAATTAACACATTTGCCTACATTTATTCCACTTGTGTTTTTGCCTCACATCAGTCCACTTCTTCATAAGCTGCTCCAATTAACTCTCTTATCTCTAAGAACTCAGGGAAGGTATGCATATACCTGGGGAATCATTCCAGATTTTATAATTGCCAGATAAAATTCAGGATGACAATTTATACTTGAGCTTCAAATAAATAATGAATAATGTAAAGGAATATTATTTCTCATGAAATGACATAGATGTACAAGAAGTCCTTTATCTGGAATTCAGACTTAATGGGGTGTACAATGTTTTTCTGTTATACCTGACAACCCCTCTTCTTTCTGTACCACCACTGATGAGGTTATGCATCTGTCCTGAGTGCTGCCACAGAACCTTCTGCACACACTGTCCTGGTCTGCCTCCGTCCACCAGGGCAGTTGGAGGGGGACAGAAATTGCTTCTCATCACTCTCATCCCTAGCACCTGCACAATGACTCATACACAGTAGAAACTTATCCTTAATCCCTTCCCTTAGTTCAAAGCATTCCTTTGTTCATTCTAAGCATCAACCCTTATCTATAATTTATTAATTTAACTCCAATCTTTCCTTATGTTCCTCAAAGGAGAAGAATTTCCCTCACTCCTTTGTCAGAACTAGAAAAGCCCTGGGCCCCCTGTATACTTTCTTGACTCTTATTTTATCCTTTTCCACTTCATCAGAGTATCAAATCAGCTGGAAGTCAAAAGGCTTTAATCATTTGATGGTAACTCGGCATGAAAAGAATGTTAATTTATTTTGGAATAAACCTTCAATACACCTATACCTAACATTTTCTATGAAAGTTGTTCTTCCCTCCAAGAAGCCAAAGAAAAAGACAAAGATTATTCCCATGTCTTAAAAACCAAATATGCAGTCTTTTCTGACAAGTTTTACACACATCATCTCAGCTATCTCTGCTTTCACATTGTAACAGGCAATTCTTCTTCTATTTTTCTTCAGTCAGCAGTATCTGAGGATTACAATATATTGCAAACATCTTATACATACGCTTAGAACAAATGGCTTTCCTTTTTCTTCTCCAAAAATGGCTTTATCACAGAGAATCTGATTACTGTAAAATGTCATAAACATTTATATTTATGTATTTTATTGAAATTATGGTATGCTTAATTCCTATTTATATTTTTAGCAGTTTCCTAAAGATGTTATAGACACACACACACATGCACGCACACACACACGCACCACACACACGCACACACACACACCACACACACACCTGTTCTTAAGCATATTCTTATGATTATATTCCCATCAAAATATATCCTCTATATATGGGACTAATTTCCTACTTGTCTAACCTTTACACATTTTTTTCTCTGCCTCTCAGAATAATATTAACTGCTTAAAATTTAGTGTTATCTGTAAACTGATGATCATACTCTCAAAATCTTTTATAGCAATTTTCCAAAGTAAGCTTGACTTCTCCATAGGTGTGCAATTCAGGGTACACTGTATAGAGGCTTAATTACAAAGACAAAGAATATGTTACAGCAAAAGAAAGAAAGTTTAAGCAAAGTACATGAGATGTCCTCATGGAAGTTGTCAAGGGTCTTTGAATGTGCACCATCAAGAACTCTCCAAGGGACCTTGATTTTGGAATAATTCAAGCAGAAGCACTCTTCAGTGATGAAGACAGGCTTGTTATACCAGTTTCATATGGTAGAAAACTGTAAGTAAAGAATCTCCAGGTCATTTTTGATCTTAACAGTGTATGGTAAATTGAACTGTCTATGTAGGCCAAGGATCAAAAACCAGATATCCAGGTATTTATTATTCAAAAGTAAAATAAAAATAAAGACATCCCAATTCAGCTGTAAATCATGCCTATAACTTCACAGTCTTACTATTAATTTTTTAAAAGGAAAAACAAAAATATGAACATAATATAAAAATGTGATCTTAATACATAGAAAACCATAATTAACAGGCTTATTTAAAATTTCACTAATTGATATCAGACATTATTCATGTCTTCTGACTTGATATAACCATTAGGAAAAAAAATCCCTATTAATAACTTTTTTCTCCTCTGTTGTCATGATATTCAATGTTCTTTGTCTTTGATGTCAACGTCTAGGACACTCAGTATGCCTTTATTTGGCATGAAACATAGAAGAATTTTTCCTTTCACTATATTTCTATTAAGCTATTTTTCTCACATTTTAATTCACCATTTCCTTCTGGTTTAAGCAAATTCCAGAGAGACATTGTTTCATTGACTAGTTATCAGTGCCTTCTCAGGATGATATTTCAGTTGCCCCTGTCTCTTCTGTACCTTTAGTGACAAAAACATTTCATGCTACTGGTTTGGATAGTCCATTATTTATATTTTATCAATTCTTAACACATTAAAATGGTATTTTCTTCAGTATTCATATGCTCACTCATTTAACGTCCCAAGAATAATTGCAGCATACATGAATGCTGCCTGGCAACCACAGTGCTGAGTGGTGGAGATAGAAGAGCAATAGAGTTCCTGCTCTCAAGAATTTGCAGGATAGAGGATACAGAACAAAAGCAGGAAATTGCAAGAGTATGGTAAATGCTTTTGAGTTTAACTTTAGGTGTCAACCTAGCAAGATTAAGGAATACCCAGGTAACTGGTGAAATGCTATTTCTGGATATGTCCTTGTTTCTGGAATAGGTTGGCATTTGAATCAGTGAACTGAGAGAGGAAGACCACTGTCACCCAATATGAATACGTATCCTCCAATAGCTGAGAGCTTGAGCAGAACAAAAAGGCAGAGAAAAGACAATGGTCTTTTTCAATTTGTATGCTTCCTGATATCTCATTTTAGTCCTAACTTTGGACATCAGAGCTCCAAGATCCTGGGTCTTTGAACATTAAAGATTTGCTCTTGTACCACCTTCCCCCGCCTCCCACCTATAGCCTGGAACTGAGAATTTCTCCCTCAGTTTCGGAGAGTGTGGGGCCTTAGCACCGCTTCTGAGACACACCACTGACTTTTCTGGTCCAGCTTGTAGACATCATATTCTCAGTCTCCAGGTATGTGTGAGCCAACTCCCATCTTATATAGCTGTTTCCATATATATGTATCCTATTCTGTTTCTCTGGAGAACCCTGACTAATAATGTTAAAGTGGTATAAAGAGGTAGATGGGAAAACACAACACTACAGATAGAAGGATCAATTTGAGAAAGTGAAACTGTGAAAATAACATTGTGCATCTTAAGAGTGAACAAGAGAAGGGAGAAGAGAGCAGACTGGTGCAGAAGGGAAGTGCCGAGGACAGACCCTGGGGCAGGGAACTAGAACACATCCTTCAGGATCCAGGGAACAGTGTGTGGCAAAAGTCTCCAGCTTTGTGGACTTCCACAAGTCCCATACTGGAGCCGTAGAGAAGCTGCCTGGCTCTGAACAGGATTCCCCACATTAGCATCTTTTCACCTCTCCCTCTTCCCCATGTGATTTCAGCTGTCAGTCTAGTGGGTCTATACATTTTAGTCTCTCTCTGTTTTTTTATTTCTTTTTTCATTTTTTTTATGTGCGAGTCTGTCCTCTTTATTATTTTTTATATGAAAAAACCTCTTTATTTTACATTTGTAAGTGTTAACACCTTGATCAGCAATTATTTTTAGTTGGAACTTTGTATAAATTCATTTATATACAACACTTTTTTTACAATAAAAATCTTTTTTTTGTACACAATTGGGTACAACTTTTCATTTCTATGGTTGTACACAATGTAGATTGACACGATTCATGTGACTGTACATATACATAGGGTATTACTATCTGTCTCAGCCTATTATCTTTCCTTCCCCCACCCACTCCCATCCCATTTTCCTCTACACCCTCCAAAGTTCCTCCTTTCTTCTCTTACCCCTCACTTCCCCCCTCATTATGTATCATTATCCACTTATCAGAGAAAACATTCAGCCTTTGGTTTTGGGGGCTTGGCTTATTTCACTTAGCATGATATTCTCCAACTCCACCCATTTACCAGGAAATGCCATGATTTTCTTCTTTATGGCTGAGTAATATTTCATTGTGTGTATATACCACAGTTTCTTTATCCATTCATCAATTGAAGGGCATCTAGTTTGGTTCCACAATCTAGCTTTTGTGAGTTGAGCAGCTATGAACATTGATGTGGCTGCATCAAATAGTATGCTGATTTTAAGTTGTTTGGGTATAAACTGAGGAGTGGGATAGCTGGATCAAATGGTAGGTCCATTTCAAGTTTTCTGAGGAATCTCCATCCTACTTTCCAGAGTGACTGCACAAATTTATACTGCACCAGCAATATATGAGTGTGCCTTTTCCCCCATATCCACACCAACACTTATTATTGCTGTGTTCCTGATAATAACCATTCTAATTGGAGTTAGATGAAATCTTAGGGTGGTTTTAATTTGCATTTCTCTCATTACTAGAGATGATGAGCACTTTTTCATTTATTTGTTGATTACCTGTATATCTTCTTTTGTGAAGTGTCTGCCCAGCTCCTTAGTCCATTTATTGATTGGGGTCTTTGTATTTTTGGTGTAAAATACAAACCCACATAAGTACAGTTATCTCATACTAGACAAAGGTGCCAAAAACATGCAATGGAGAAAAGACAGCCTCTTCAACAAATGATGCTGGCAAAACTGAAACTAAACCCATATCTCTCACCCTGTACAAAACTCAACTCAAAGTGGATCAAGGACCTAGAAATCAGACCAGAGACTCTGCACCTAATAGAAGAGAAAATAGGTCCTAATCTTTATCATGTTGGCCTAGGACCAGTCTTCCTTAACATGACCCCCAGAGCACAAGAAATAAAAGCAAGAATCAATAAATGGGATGGATTCAAACTACAAAGCTTTTTCTCAGCAAAGGAAACAATCAATAATGTGAAAAGAGAGCCTACAGAGTGGGAAAAAATCTTTTCCACACACTTCAGACAGAGCATTTTAGTCTCTTTTGATGCATCCATCTTGTATCGTCTCTTCATGAAATTGTCCATTGAACTGATTGGGTAAATATTTCCTTTCTTCAATCATGTGACTTTCTTTTTTTGTTTGTTTGTAAATCCTCTAATACTTGAATATCTGTTCCTGATCTGAGCATATCTGTAAACTTACCTTTCCCTCCCATGAGACTAGCTTCTTCATAGAAGGCAACATTTAAAAATGCCCTGTAAAATGACCATTCAAAATTTATTAAATTAAAAATGTTTAATTAGGAACTGATGAAGATATGAAAAGCAGATGCTATTATTTTTCATAAGACTTACACATTACAACACACAATTCTGTATTATTCTGCATTATTACTAAACTTGTAAAACTATTTAGAGTGGAGAGGTTAAAATTTATACAAGATTATTATAATTATTATACCTTTACTCATTCATTCAATTTTACACTCATTATTTTACATCCGTCTAATTCTCATTGTCAGTTTTGCTTCTGCTTCTGAAACTGTACTTTAGAATGGATTTTTTAAGTTGAAAGAACACCATTCACCACTGATTAAAAGATTGTAAGAAATAATAGCTAGCAGGTGGGTTGAATAGAAGAATGAACTCAAAGGAAAGTAATTATATCTACATTAAAATAGCATGTATTCCTCAGGCAGATAAAATTTGCCAGCGATCTCAATGTATTTTAATAATCTGAACACTTTGTTTTAACATAATCATTCAACAAATTTTGGGAATATAAAAATATCATTATATTTTCTATTTGAATGAGAAGCCATTGATTTTTCCTTGATTAATAGCAAAAGGTGCATCAATTTCTACCATATTTTTCCACTCTACTTCATAATTATTGACCTGGTTACCCATACATACTCCTGCTTCCAATATCAATAGCATTTTTGCATAACAAGCTGAGACTCCTTTGGTGTAAAGCAAGGGTATTTCAGGTATAAGAGTACTACAGCAATAATATTGAATATTACAAACAGCCAAGCTCTTTAGATTTATAAAACTTATTTAGATCACCTTTGTTCTTATAACTGCCCATAGTTATGCATTTGATTTTTCAGTTTTGTAGATGAACAAATGTTGACGGGGAGTCCAGAAAAGAATTGTTCAAGGACACAGTCATAAGTAAAACCACAATGTAAATTATCATAAAGATGGCTTAGAATCCAGGCTCTTCACCAATGCATGCTGCAACCTTAGGCTCATCAACACCAGGGTGAATAGCGGGCCACTGTGCCTAATGTGCATTCTCCTTTAGAGCCTCTGTTTCCCCTTCATTTACTACCTTCCACTGCACAATAGCAAAGCATCCTGAAAACCTTTGAAACCATTTTTAATTTAATCAGTTTGAATTTCATTTAAAGGATTTTGTCTTATTTGATTTTTTTTCTAGCACTGGGTTCAATGTTTATAAACTGAAGAATAGAGGCAAAAGACTATGCAGAAAAAAAAATAAGTTTTTGATTTCAATTGCTTTGGTTGTTGAATAAATTTATAGTTTACACATCGTATGAGTTTGAAAGGATCTGATATGATATTAATAGTAGTTCCTCTCAAAGCCTCAAATTTTCATCTCAGAATAACAGAAAAATCTCTCTTCCCTGTACTCTCTGTTATCCTTCAAATATTTGAGACTAAAGGAATAAATCTGCTTCTGCTGTCTTCTTATTGTCCATGATAGACATGCCCAATTCCTTCATTTAAGTAATTTTCTACTTGACTTTATGGGAAATCATTATTTTTGTAAAATTAATTCTCAGTTGGACTAGATCCATTTCACTGGCAGCTAAATTACATCAATGTGCAACTAAACCTACAGTTAGCTAAGGTGCCTAAGATGGCTCAATACAGGCTTATATGCAGAGTCACACCTTTTACATTGGCTATCATTACCGTTTCTCTGAAAAGAAGGAAATCTCCACAGGGTAAATAATAGTCAGTGGACATCATTTTAGATTCATAATTGAATAATCTTTGATTTAAAACATTAAATATATAAGGCTGGGATTTATGCATTTTGATATACAATGGGATTTTATTTCTCCAACATTAATAAAATCAATAAGATATCAGATAATTATTTTTAAGAAACAAATCTAAAAATATTGGAGATCAAGTTTCATTTCAAAAGTTTTAAGAAATATCTGAATTGAAGTTGAAGAAAAATAAAACAAGAAATTTTTCCTTAAAAAAAATTTGGTCAGGCCAGGCACAGCACTTGGGAGGCTGTGGCAGGAGGATCATGAGTTCAAAGCCAGCCTCAGCAATGAGCGAGGCCCTAAGCAACTCAATGAGACCCTGTCTCTAAATAAAATACAAAAAA
>JAJEJO010004950.1:13764-52468 GCA_020662805.1 Glaucomys volans
ATAGAGTATAACATTTTTTCAGAAAATTCTTTCATATTTTTATCATCTACTCTTTAATGTACACATTTTAAATGTTATCATGATAAAACATTTCAAAAAAAGAAAAAAATAATGTATTTCTGTCCCATGATAAAATCATACTATTCATTTTTCCCTTTGTCTTGATCCCACCTATGAATAATATAAAAGTGAATTTTTAAATATTCAATTTAATCCTAGAACTACATATCCCAAAAACCATCTGATACCAATATTATATAAATTCCCTTAGCATGTTGAGAATAAAGCATCCCATGGAAAATAATTTGCCTTGCCAAACGATTTCAGTTTTCTGCAGTTGAAATTCTCAATTTAGCTTTTTCCATTCTCTCCATTAACAGTTAAGACTGGATACAGAAGCTGCAGCTCAGGCGGCAGGACTTTGCCATCATATTTCCAAAGCAAAGCAGACATCAGGCTTCTGTGCACTACAGAGCAAATGAGCCAGGAGAAAACACAGCTCCTGGTGCAGCCTGCACAGGGCTTTTTCCTCCTGATTGTAGAGAAGCACACTTCCAAGGCCTTTTAGTCCTATGATGGCTAAGGACACCCACGGCCATGGCAGTGCTCCTCATTTTCATCCAGACAGAGAGACATTACCACTAAGGGAAGTGGCCTCCTTAAATAGCACAAATATGACAATGGATCTGGGCATTCAAAAGGTAAAGATGGAAGTGGTTTAGAACAACTGTTTTCACTTATTTATCTCGAGATCTCCGAAAAATAATATACTGAAGAGTAAATTAGCCTTGGGAGGGGTGAGGAAAGAGAAGACTACTTTTATACTGACGAAGTTTTGAAAAAATGATTGCTGTGATGAAACATATCTTTATTGACTCTGTAGTGGAGTGTCTTCTTTGTAATATCCCATGGCTGTGGTATAATTTGCACAAAAGCCTGAAACTAAAGCTACTGTCAAAGGACAATAGCTTTTTTTTTATTTTTTATTTATTTTGCAATGCTGGGGATTGAACCCAGGGTCTTATGCTTGCAAGGCAAGCCCTCTACCAACTAAGCTATATCCCTAGGTCAAATTCTATCCTTGTTGAAGACTATTGTATGGGCTGCCTGTTTTTCACAATATTTATTTATCCATCTATCTACTGGTTGCTTGATTTTGGACTGAGGATAGAATACAGGATTCTTCACCACTGAGCTGCCCTCCCAGCCCTTTATATTTTATTTTGGAATAGTGCTAACTTGCTAACATGACCAGGCTGGCCTCAAACTTATGATCCTTCTGCCTCAGCCTCCTGGATACCTGGAATTTCAGGCATGAGCCACCAAACCTGGCCTTCTTATAAGAATTTAAAATTTAATGATGAACATCAAGCATTAAGACCTCAATGAAAGAAGGCAAGTTTCCAATCATGAAAGAAATTTGCATATTTCATATTTTAGTTTTATGGTAAGAGTGTAATAAAAAGCCTTTACTGAATGACTTCAAACAAATCACCTCCTACATATTTTATCATTTATTCCTAATTATAAGTATAAAATGTATAAATATCCCCACTTTGAATTTAACCTATTTAAAGTATATGAAGTAACTTGGCCAAATTCAAGCAGTTGATAAGTTTTATGGCAAAAGTTTTAATTCGATTGCACTGGCACTCAAAACAATTTAGGCTTTGATGTATAAAATCTAAACACACACACACACACACACCTGAGGATGAATAAAAAAGTATTTTAGGTTTTGTGATATGTTGATTGTCACAATTATTCTGTTGACATTATCTTTCAACTAGCTGTGAACATATGTAAAACATATGCCTGTATTCCAATAAAATTTTATTTATAAAAGCAGGTTAGCAGGTCACATTTGACCTCTGGTGGGGTAGTTTGCCTACTTTAACCTAAAATCATATAAAACCTGGAACAAGTTACATATAATGTAACAAGGAATAATTGTGTGATAGAATATAACACTTAACAAGTAGCATACTAGGACTGAGGGTGTGGCTCAGTGGTAGAGCTCTTACCTGACATGTGGGGCCCTGGGATCAATCTCTAGCAACCTCCATTCAAAAAACAAAAAGTAACATATTAACAGGTCGTAATAACCACACACTAACAGCTCAAGTGATATATGTGTGGTTTTTTTTTTGTAGCTCCAGAGTTAGACTGAAATTTCTAGGCTCAAATTTAGTCTTGTCATTTTGTTCACACATTGGGAAAAAAACATCAATTTATTAAAAGTTTTATGCCCCTACATGTGAGTTTGCCATTGGGCACTTGGACATATTTTGAACACTAAATTTTTAATTTCAGTTTTCACAATCTGGGAGTCAGACTGATGTGTTTGATTCATGTAGTGTCTCATTACTAGAACTTGATTTGTTTTATGGTATCTGTTCTCCTTGTATTTTTCAAGGTGATTTTGTAAACTGATGATGTATCTTTTCCTTTGGAAAACACAAAAAAATAAAAAGAGCAAAAACTAAAATAAAAATCAAGAGGAAAATATCAGTTTGTTATGGAAAATTATGTCAATGGAATGAGACAAAGAGCACTTGGAGATGAGGAAGAGCAAGGTTTATTCAGCACCAGTGGAGGCTTAGTGGAGTCTTCTCCAAAGGCTGAGCACAGTCCTTTTTATATATATATATATAAATTTTTATTTTTACAGACCATATTTCCATTCATTGTAGAGAAATGGGGTACAACTTTTTATTTCTATATTTGTATACAATGTAGATTCACACCATTCTTGTAATCAGACAGACACACAGGGTAATACTGTCTGTCTCAATCTACTATTTTTCCTTCCCCCCCCACCTCCCACCCTATTTTCCTCTGCACCATCCAAAGTTCTTCCATTCTTCTCTTTTTCCCCACATCCACACCAGCACTTATTATTGCTTGTGTACTTGATAATAGCCATTCTAATTGGAGTTAGATGAAATCTACTGTGACTTTAATTTGCATTTCTCTAATTACTAGAGATGATGAACACTTTTCATATATTTGTTGATCACCTGTATATCATCTTCTGTGAAGTGTCGTCCCAGTTCCTTAGCCCGTTTACTGATTGGGTTCTTTGTATTTTTGGTGTAAAGACTTTCAAGTTCTTCATAAATTTTAGAGATTATGCTCTGAAGTGTGTGTGGAAAAGACTTTCTCCCACTCTGCATGCTCTCTTTTCACATTATTGATTGTTTCCTCTGCTGAGAAAAAGCTTTTTAGTTTGAATCCATTCCATTTATTGATTCTTGCTTTTATTTCTTGGGCTCTGGGGGTCTTGTTAAGGAAGTCTGGACCTAAGCCAACATGATGAAGATTCAGGCCTACTTTGTCTTCTATTTCAGGCAGGATCTTTGGTCTAATTCCTAAGCTCTTGATCCATTTTGAGTTGAGTTTTGTGCAGGGTGAGAGATAGAGGTTTAATTTCATTTTACTGCATAAGGATTTCCAGTTTTGCCAGCACCATTTGTTCAAGAGGCTATCTTTTCTCCATTTTGTGTTTTTGGTGCCTTTGTCTAGTATGAGGTAACTGTATTTATGTGGGTTTGTCTCTGTGTCCTATATTCTGCACCATTGGTCTACCTGCCTATTTTGGTGCCAATACCACGCCATTTTTGTTACTATTTGAGTACAGTCCTTTGTTCTCCATATCTTTTATGCAATATTGACTTCTGGGTTTCAAGACTTTCTCATGAAAGTAGCCTTGATCCCTCCCTCTTACTTCAAGTGTTGTGAGGCACAACTTAAGAACAGACCAATCACCAGTGAGAAGTTCAAATTTGTCAGTCTTTATTAGTTCGTCAGCTGACTGTCTTACACAGTGCCCAAAACGACTATTGGGAGAAGAGTCCCCACCATAGGGTTGCAGGAGTTTTTATACTGTAAGTCAGTACATCAATCATAAGTGTCTGTTGCTATGATTCAAAACTACAAAACAACATCGTAAGATCTAAAATCATAAGCAGAAGGTGAAGTGTGTCAAAAACAACCTTAGTTGGGTACAAGTTAAAGAATGATTACTAACATCAAGACAATCACTGTTGTCATGGTACATTGTTCAAGAAAAACAGGAATCAAAAAGAGAACAGTTTTACATTACATAAGAATTGTCACTTTTTGTTGCCAAACCTACTATGCTAAGCAACTATTGATGGGTACAGAGGTGGGGTGTTCCCATGGGAGAAGCATTTCCTACATAACATGGAGTCTCAGGGTAAAATGGAGTCTGTTTAGTCATTTCCCATATAGCCTGGCCTGTAACATTTCCATGGAGTCAAATACATCAAGCTGTCACACAGGCAACTCTGTTTCCTGCCATAGCTGCTGAGGAAGCATGATTATTGAAGCAAAACCTAACAGATTACAGTTATTAGGAAAGATAAAAATAAAAATCTTAAGAAGGAGTTATGACTTCAAGTTAAGAGGAACAAAGTAAATAACAATCAGAATTCTCAGTATTTTGCCTATGGATTGTGTAGGTTTCAAAAAAGAGGTTGCTGGAGACTGAACTAATAAGTAGCAGGAACCAACAGAAACTACCGACACAGTAACTTTAAAACAGAGAAAGTCAGGGACATGCAACCAATATGCAGAAATGAAGTCTCAAAAGTTACTGTATTAAAAAAGCTCTTATCCTGGATGTTAGTGCCTCATTTGAGAAGCAGGTGGCAAAGTTTTTCTCCCATTCTAAAACAAGCACCTTTGTCTAGTATCAGACAACTGTATATGGGGGTTTATCTCTGTATCTTCTATTCTATTCCATTGGGCTTAATGTCTGTCTTTATGCCAATACCATGCTGTTTTTGTGACCATAGTTCTGTGGGATAATTTGGTGTCTAGTGTTATTATATCTCCAGCATCTCAGGATTGCTTTGGGTGTTGTAAATGTCTTATATATTTCCAAGTGAGTATTAAAACCACTATTTCTACTTCTGTGAAGACTTCCATTAATATTTCCATGAGAATTGCATTGAATCTGTATCTACTTTTTGGTAGTATGGCCATTTTGGTAATATAAATTCTGCCTATCTCAGAACATGGGAGGTTTTTCCATCTTCTTAGGTCTCCTTCAATTTCTTTCTTCAGGGTTCTATAGCTTTCATTATAGAGGGCTTTTACTTCCTTAGTTAGATTGATTCCCAAGTTTTTTTTTTTTTTTTGAGGTATTTATAAATGAAATAGTTTTTAAAATTTCTTTTTCAGCACATTCATTATTTAGATATGGAGAAGCAACAGACATGTACGTTGATTGTGTGTGTAGTTATGTGGGTTTGTCTCTGCTACTTTATTTAATCTTTTTATCAGCTGTAGAAGTCTTCTGGTGGAGTTGTTTTTTTTTTATTTTTTTTTTGGGGGGGGGATCTTAGAAGTAAAAGAGACCATGTCCATCAGCAAACAGAGACAGTTTGACTCTTCTCTTCTTATTTATGTCCCTTTAATTTCCTTATCTTACCCAATTACTCTGGCTAAAGTTTCAAGACTAAGTTGAATAGGAGTGGTGAAGGTCAGCATCCTTGTTTTGTTCCTGTTTTAAGAGATGATTCCAGTCTTTCTCTGTTCAGTATGATTTTCTTTGAGTTTCTCATATATAGTCTTTACAATGTTGAGGTAAGTCCTTTCCATACCTAGAGTTCTAGTATTTTAAACATGCATAGGTGCTATACTTAGTCAAATGCTTGTTTTGTTTTGTTTTGTTTTTTGTTTTGCTTCTATTGAGATAATCATGTGATTCTTGATTTATGTGGTGAATTATATTTACTGATTTCCACTACTTACATATTGAACCAAAATTTCATCCCTGGGATGGAACTCATTTGATTATGGTGCGCTGTCTTTTTAACATGCTTTTGTATGCAGTTTGCCAATATTTTACTAAGAATCATTGCATCTAAATTCATCAAGAATATGGGTGAGACTGGCTTCATAGAATTAATTTGGGATAAGAATTAAACAGACACTTCTCAAATGAAGTACAAATGGTCCACAAATATGTGAAAAAATTGCAACATTTCTAGCAATTAGGAAAATGTAAATAAAAATGACATTAAAAGTTTATCTTATTTCAGTCAGAATGTCAATTATCAAGAATATAAATAATAACAAGTGTTGGCAAGACTATTGAAAAAAATACACTCACACATTGGTGGGACTGTTAATTATTGCAACCACTCTGGAAGGCACTATGAAGATTCCTCAAAAATCTAGGAATGGAACCACCATATGACTAAGCTATCCCACTCCTGGGTATATATCCAAAAAAATGTATAAACAGCATGCTACAATGATTCAGACACTTCACTATTTGTAGCTGCACAATTCACAATAGCCAAGCTATGAAACCAATACAGGTGCCCTTCAATAGATGAAAAGAAAACATGGTATGATACACAATGGAATATGAGATATAAAGGAGAATGAAAATATGGCATTTACAGGTAAATTGATGGACCTGGAGATTATCATGCTACGTGATGTAATTCAGACCCAGAAAGACAAAGGTTAAATGTCTTCCCTGATATGTGAAAGCTAATAAAAATATAGAGAAAAAAAGAAAAAGGGAGTGAACTCCATCAAAATATCAGTGGAGTAGACAAAGGGGGTAGAAGAGAGTGAGGAGACAGGATAAAGGAAGAACATTAGAATGAACATGACCAAACTTTCCTATACATATGCAAATATATCACAGTGAATCCTACCATTAAGTATATCCATGAAGCAGTAATTTTTTTAAAACTAAGTAAAAAGTAGAAATATCAGCAAAGTAGATGGAAGATAATGGAGGAGGAAGGTGGCAAGAGAAAGGGGAAATACATGGGACCATATTAGAGCAATATATTCCATGCTTTTGTAATTATTCAACATTAATCATAATGTTATGGAGAAATGAAAAGAATCAATAAAAATTGGAAAAAAATGCAATCACCTAGAATCTCAAAGCCAATTAATTTTAAATAACTGGTTATATCATACTATGATGGAATCATAAAAAGATTGTCAAATACCCATTTCAGTAATTAATACCTCTTTTTCTCAAAAAACAAAATGAAATGAAATAATGTGGATTGTATTTGTACTTCTATCTCAAGCAATTGGAAAAAATCCAAAACAATAGTTCATAATATTGAACATTACATCATACAAAGAGTGATCCCTGAGGACAGAAACTAAGAAAATGAGAATTATAATCATCCTAGTTTATTGCAGGACTAAATTTTAGGCTAAAACAGAGTCTGGGACTGTTATACTTCCCGGAAAGATTCTCCAGTGCCACCAGGAGAGAGTCAGCCCCACCCTAATCCCCTCTCCCTATAGCCCAACCCTAAACCCTTCTGCACCCTATAGCCCTGCTCAAATCCCATCCCCAGCCCTATAAAAATTGGAAATGACACAATTAACACACGATCCCCCGGCACTCTGCTTTTAGGCATAAGGGAGGTCGTCGCTGGCCAGCTAAAATAAAGGCTTCTTTTGGCTTTACGTGATCAGCTTGGATGATTTCATTTTCTTTGGGTACAACATTTGGAGGCCCCAGTGAGATTTAATTTCTCCAAGCCCTCACACCTAAATTGGCCTCCCATGATGGTTGCCTGGGAGCCCCCACCCTGAGTAGAGGGGAGCTCCTGAGAGACATGCCTCAGCCTCACTCTTGGGGGGACCCCAGCCCATCTTCAGGACACCCTTCTGGACGAAGCCACCTGGTATCCTGTATTGGTGAGTCAACTTTCTGTCTGGGGGACTTTGGTCAGGTTGGACGCAGCTGCTTATACCAGTACCAGGTCAGGGCAAGACTTTGCTCCTGGCTCCTGGTGGGTCCCCCTGTGGGGTCCAGTCTGGTGAACCCGCTTGTGAGTTCAATCTGGTGGGGCCCCCATGGGGTTCAGTCTGGTGGGCCCCTCATGGGCCCAATCTGGTAGGCTGAATGGGGCCTAATCTGGTCCGCCGATGTCTGTCTGTCTGTATTTGCTTTGTTAGTCTGGTCTGGGCCGCGTGGTTGGCTAAGGCGTAGCCATCATCTGGGGCAGTCTGCTCGCCTGCCGTGTGGCTGGCTGGTTGGTAGCCACTGTCCAGGGATGGTCTGCTCAGCTGCCGTGTGGCTGGCTGCCGGCATGGCCCATGCTGCCTGGGGCTTGGGCTGCTCAATGGTGTGGCTGGCTGACAGGTAGTCACCATCAGGGGCCAGTCTGTGGCCTAATCTAATAGGCCTCCCTGTGGGGCCTACTCCAGTCATTGTCTGTATTTGTCTTGTTAGTTTGGTTCATGGCCATGTGTGTTTTCTGTGTTTTGGCTTTGCTTTCTATGTAGCATCTCTCTTCAGGACAGTCTACTATGGGACAGAATCAGTCAACCATGTGCCCCACTGTTCTAACTTGTTTTTTTAGATACTTTTCAGGACTTCCAAGAATGTACCACTGACTGCGGAGCTTTTGTTAATGGGTGTAAGAAAGTTTTGTGAATCAAAATGGCCCACTCGGGCCACGTGGCTGGTTGATGGGTAGTAGCTGCTGTCCAGGGCGGTTTGAAGGTTGATTGGTACTCTCAGGGCATTGGGCAGCCACACCCTCAGGACCAGGTGCCTTACATTCAAATTTGGATTATGGCTTAAGCATTGCCTTTCAGCTAGTTCAGGAACTAGGAGAGGCTGCACCTGTTTGAGGGCAAAGGCCAGACTTGACTTAAATGCAGCTCGAGCTGATACTAGTCCCTGGAGACTCAGGTAACTGCCAAGAGCCAGGGGCCGAGGGAGGGAGAAGATGGCTGGGGGCACCCGCCCTCTCGCCCTCCAGAGGAGGAGGAGGAACCAGGTCCAACCCCCACTCCAGTGTTACAGCACCCCCACAGCAAATTGTTTTACAATATGTAAATGACATGTGCCTCCACCCAGGAGGAATAACAAAAGCCCATTACAGAGCTCTTAAGCATTCAAACCCTGTCCTGATAAAAATGGTTAAAGTGCCTGAGATATCAGGTTTCTGCTGGAACCAAATCTCAAATAGAACTTACATTAAAATGATAATAGAGGAAGCAAAAAGCCCAGTAGGAGACCAATTTCCAACCCAAGGAAAAAATAAAAACAACAAAAGAGTGTTTTATTTGAGAATAACTAACTGCTGGCCAAGTACTTGTTGAGCTCATAACTTTTGGTCAGTTCCTATTTTTATTCAACTTAGATTTTTGAACATCTTATTACATTGCAATGGAGATAAAAAAAAAAAAAACCCTTCAAGGCCTTTGTTTAAGTGTATATTGTGTCCAAAATTCATGTACATGATATTAGAGGTTTACAAACCGCTAAAAGAAAAACTGGATCCAGGTATATTTGATTCACGTGATTAAAAAGTTTCAATTTAAATTTGGTAAATAAATGAAGGATTAAAAAGGTTCAATTGAAATCCAGTAAATAAATGAAAGTAAAATATATCTAACCTCACAAGTCAAGGTGGTCAATTAAAAAAATGTTGATGTCTATAAAATGTGTAATATCAATTGTTATTTTAGGACTCTTCCACAGGAGAGAGATGGCAAATACTATTCAAAATCCTTGTCTGATCTTGGTTATTACAGTGAGGAGTTCTGCTTCCTCAGGTGTTGAAGCAGAACACCAGAGAAGCATGCCAAGGCAAGCATATTAAGCAGGATTTATTTAAAAGTAGTAACACAAACTTCTCCTGGGAGGGAGAAGGAGGGGCCATGGCTGATGTTCTAGAATCCCTGAGAAGTGAGCGCACCCTACGTCTTTTATAGGTTAAGGTCTTCTTTGTTCTGCCCCTTCTTTTGACCCTTATCTCTCCTTCCTGCGTATATGGTGGTGGTGACACAGCAAAAAGGTGAGATGCAAATGGCAGGGGGATGGGCCACATGGAGATTCAGGTGGGGGCCCAAGAGTTGTTAATTAGCAACTCCCTGCCTGCAGCTTTTGGGGTGGGGCAATTAAGCAGGTAACCTTGTTGATCAAAAGGACTCTGGGAACACTGACATTCCAATCTCCCAAGGGTGTCTCCCACTTCCCAGACTCTGATAGCCTCCATTCCTCCATTTGACCAGATTCCCTGATTTTTACACTAACTGCCTGCCCAATTCTGGCTTCATTATCACCTAATTAAAGCAAGTCAAGGCCAGAAATAGTTAAGGTAGTAATTAACTAGGAAGGAACATTAAACAAGCAAAGTATTCAGAAGAAGTTTGTCTCTGTAGTGGTAGTGTGGCATAATTAATCTTAAACTAATGGCTGTTCTGTTCAAATTCTTGAAATATGCCTACAAACGATCAATATTTTTTCAAAGAAACTTAACCATCACCTCACTAAATAAAAGCTCAGAGGGTTACAAAAGTATCTAGCACCAAAGAAAGTAAAATTGAAATTGGCTGGCAGACAATAAAAAAAAAAAATATGATTTCATGCAAAGAAGCAGGCAATCCATAAGGTAAACAATATCAAATGGAAACAGATCCAGATATGACAGATGATAGATTTAATTAACACAAACATGAAGATAATTAATACTAACTATGACTATGCTTTGAATTATGTATGGTTCAAGAAAATAGAGGCATGAATGTAGAAAATTAAAAAAAAAAAAAGCAATGTTACTCAAACATCTATCAATGGAAAAATAAAGTCTGGAATAATGAATACATTGAAAGAGGTTAAGAATAAATGAGCCACTGTCTATGAAAATATTGGTGAACTGAAGACATGGAAATAGGAACCATACAGAATAAAATACACAGCAGAAACAAAAAAGACTTATGACTTAAATATGAATGTGGCATTAGTCAGCCATAAAACAATTTCAAAACAGTCTAGTACATATGGAATTCTCAAACAAAGGGAATTAGAAAAAATTTTGAAAATACAGAACCTCTTCTAACTTGCTGAAAACTACTAATCTAAATATCTAAGAAGCGCCATGGATTCTAAGCTTATAATACATTTCAGAAATTTTCCTTTGACTAGTTTCTTGAAATGATATGATAACTAAGTTTAACATTACTATTTACATTTTCCATCACTTTAAAATATTAATTTTCAAGTTTACTTTATTGAATATCTGAGTGATTTTTCCCCCAAAGGGATATACATAATATTTTTAAGATATCATATAAAATGATATTTTTTCCATCATACCTCAAAAATTGTTGTGCTACACATTAAGTGATTGGGGTAAATATTTTTCACACACTTCTATCAGTTTTTACCCATACCTTTTTGAATTTAATATCTCAATGATGCAAAATTTCATTAAAATTGGAGATTCTGCTGGGTGTGGTGGCACACGCCCTTAATCCTAGCGGCTTCAGGAGGATGGAGGGTTCAAAGCCAGCCTCAGCAAGGGCAATGTGCTAAGCAACTCAGTGAGACCCTGTCTCTAAATAAAATACAAAAAAGAGCTGGGGATGTGGTTCAGTAGTTGAGTGGCCCTGAGTTCAATCTCTGGTTCAAAAAAAAAAAAAAATTGGAGATTCTACCTATTCAGGTGATATGTATCCACTAAAATACAGGACACATTTTCCTTTAAGGAAGAACTGTCCAATAAATAATATTTATTAATAGAATCAATATAGTACCTTTTTTTGAGAAATAAGGTTCTTTGCCACTTTTATCTGTTTTCTTAAATGAGAACCAGTTTAA
The DNA here is from genome assembly GCA_020662805.1 of Glaucomys volans. NCBI lineage: Eukaryota > Metazoa > Chordata > Mammalia > Rodentia > Sciuridae > Glaucomys > Glaucomys volans. The sequence continues at coordinate 25,400 of JAJEJO010004950.1, forward strand.
AGTATGCAAAGTTAGGTATTTCATCCAAGCAGAAACATTTTTATTTTTGGATTAATTCTCCAGGAAAGCAATATAACATGCCATTCATGGTAAGATGAGCAGGTATCAAAAAATTACTTTATCATTATCATCAGTTCTATTTTTTAGCTTGGTAAGGCTTTGAATAAAAGCATGCTTATCATCAGCCTATTTTAAAAAAATTTCTGTTTATTTGTAATATTATGAAGATAGATGCTATTTATTACTTTGAAACATTTTATGTTGCTTATGGCCTACAAATCCCAGTTCTTCTGATGCTGTGACAATTGCCATGGTCATTCATGTTTACATCATCCTTCAAACTTAGCCAAACTCAGTAGTTATGTGACACTAGTCAAAAGTGTCACACCTGAGTATCACTGTCAAAATCTTTGAATTCTCTTAATGTTTATATTTGTAGAATCACAGGAGACATATCCACATTGATAATCAAACTTAAAGATGGTCTTAAAATCCTACATAAAAGGAACAATTTGAAATCAGTCTTGCTCATGTCTTTTTCATTATTTCAAATATCAATCATTAGTAACAATTAAAATACTGAGTCTTAAATCTTCCAATCTTGGAAATAACCATCTGCTGACAATTGTATTTAACAGCTCAAGGGCCAATGAGGTAAATAATTTTAATATTGTATAATTTTCTCACTGGATGGAAAAAAAAAATATCTGAATGTTAAGTAACAATGAATCCTGAGATTTTATTTGAGGCTATTTGTGAAGAATAGTGCCCCAAGTAAGAATCTACATTTGAAAATTGTAAAAATAGAGAGCTACATGGTGTCTGCCTTGACGCAGAAGACAAAGTCAGAACAAATTCATAACTGCTGTAAGAGAATCTGGTGTCATTGATTAAAAACTCAACTTGCTAATTTAGATTTCTCCCGAAGTTTCTAATAGAGGCATGATGGTTTCTATCCACTGGAGTCAAAGATGAACAAAAAATGGAGAGGACTCAATAATGGGTAGGAATTTGGGGGACAATGACTCTGTATTGATTCTAAAATGCTGTGCTGCAATGCAGTAGTTTTCACTACTTAGTTTTTCTATCCACTAAAACTGATCCTTCTCTAATGATGCCTTTAATTTATTTCCATAAAATAATGAATTTTTCTGGTCCACACTGTTAAAATATTTTTAAAGAATGCAAACAGAAATCCTGAAAGTATTCTGTATGGAACACCCTTGAATTATTTTTATCTTTTTAAAACAGAAATTCATGAAGCCTCTATTTTTAAGTATTTCCTTAAGTGACTTTTATAGGAATTATTAATGAAAGACATATATGTGATTCAGGATGATGAGATTGATATATTACACTTGAAAGCAATAAAGTTGGTTCAGTGCATTTCTAAACCCTAAATCATTGAAAAGATTGCATATAATAGTTTGAATATTAAAAAGAAAAATCATAGAGACACTATTTTAGAAGCTGAATATTTCACAATCTTATTCACAGGATTTTCTAAGCCAGCACCAGGTGCTTTATCCTAACTCCTCTTTTATGAGCTGCTGCAATTTTGTTTCTTTCATTATTCTGAATTTTCCTACTGATGCACACAAAATGGCCATTAATGGCAGCAACAACATCTAGTTATTTTAGCTAAAAGTTCTAGACAAAATCCTGTATTTGATGTCATCCAGAGGCATCTACTTCAAGATGAAAAGTTTCATAGGAATACTGCTGCTGTCTGTGTGTCCACTGTACAAATGAAGGCAGAAAACTGCAGTGCTTTAAACTAGATTCAGAGTGTTCTGAAATGGTGGGGGCTTCAGTTACCAGAGGATGTTTTATTAGACCTAGTTAATCCAATTTGAGAATGCAATACAGGTATATTCACTATTTAGCAAATATTTTCCTAACTTAAAGTCATTTCTAGCAGGAGTTTTAAATACTCTTAATTATCCTTTAAAGAAACATGTTAATTAAAAATAATGCAGGGGGAAGGGTGGCAAGAATGGAGGAAGGATAGATAGCATAGAGGAAAGGGAGGGGTGGGGTCGGGTTGGGGGGTAAGAATAATAACAGAATGTGTGACAGACATCATTGCCCTGTGTACATGTATGAATACATAGATGGTGTGACTCTACTCTGTGTACAACCAGAGAAACAATAGCTGTATTCCATTTGTGTTCAACGAATCAATAAGTATATAAAAAAATAAAATAAAAAAGAAATAAAAAAAGAAATAATTAATGTTCAAGTAGATGTAGATGCCAATTACCCTGATTTTATCATTTCACTTTATACATATATAACAAATTATTATACTATACCTCATAAGTATAAATAATATGCGTCATTAAAAAATAAATAAAATAAAATAAAATAAAATAAAATAAAATAAAATAAAATAAGCCAAATGAGATTTTTTTCTATTAAAAGATTAATCAGTTTTCTTGGACAACTATCTTATATTCATTGTCATTTCTCTTAATAAATGAAATCATTAGGGAAAACAAATAGACAATACTGTTCTTAGTGCAAGACGAAAGAAAACTTAGTTGTGAGTTTTGGGAGGTTTTTTTTGGTAGCATATCAAACTATTATAAATGCCACTACTTGACTTTTGGTGCCTGTTTGTTTCTTCTGGAATGGTCTATACATAAAGGGAATACATTTCTTTTTTATTTTAATTTTATTGAAGCAGTAGCTAGTCATTGCTGTTATCTGCAACTTTTCCTTGAGTCTCATACCAAATCTTTCTTTCCATTTCACATGGGAAAATTTAACAAAAGATTAGCCTCCTAAATGGTCAGCGACAAATAAATCTAATCCTTTGCATTAATCTTCACCACAATTCTATTCTATAAATAACTGTTAAACTGCAAACAGTGGCACAGCCATTCATCAGAGATTTGGCTCATCACTTTTTATGACTGAAAGTGACTATTACCTAATTCATCATTAAGCTAATTAACTAGAATATTGCATAGGAACAGTTTTGTATAATCACCTATAGCACTCTGTGAAAGGCACTGTTCCAGAATGTCCCTAGACAAACATACTCATTAACTTTGGAAATTTATTAGCTAACCCCACTTCCTTCCTCCAACTGACCTATACTATTTGTAAGATAAATGCCAAAAGAAACATATTTCTTTTTTTCTTTGGTGACTTTCATTTCCCAATTAGTCCTCTAACAGCCACTATTGTGTACCAGAAAACTAGGTATACCATATGAAATGAAGTCACACACACACATCATATACTAGTACATTTCTATTTTATTCAAATCATAAATTCATATCCAACAAATACAATCTTTATAATATTTAATAACTACAAGAAACATGTATTGTAAATTAACATTGCTGATCCATCAGCAATGTTCTTTAATAAATGTATAACTTTTCTGAGGAATGAAATAGATGTTAGCCCATACAAATAAGTACTGTTTTGTTATCCATCAAGAAGTAAAAGGTAAGAACCTATGATCAGTGAAAATACTCAAGTCTTTAGGAGTCCACCTTTATTTCTGCTTGGCTGGCATTTATCTTTATTACAAAGATTAATCTTGTTCTTTGTACCACATTTATGAATTGACAGAGATTAAGTAAATAAACAATTTGAATCCAGAACTCTTTGGTTATAATTGTAGAGTCACCATCCCTCCACCCTGACCCTGACTACACAAACACCAACTCCATGAAAACATAGCTTCACTCTCTCGTTTTTGACCAACAAGTATTAGTTCAAATATTGCCATTTGAAATATCTGGGGCTCAACGGTAAAAAAATATACCTATAAAAGCACACACTTTTCACTGGATAAATAGTGGGACCGAGGTACAGAAAGATCATTTTAAAAACAAACAAACAAAAAATGGTGAATTGTAAATCTCTGTCTCAGAGAAAGTTTTCACACTAGATGCAAGTTTTCCCTCAATTTCAATCTGTTCCTAAGAAGTCTTTGAATTATTAGTAGCATGGAAAACCAAAAGGTACTAGGTTAATTGAGGTAGATTGCTAAGTTAGTATTGAGATATTCTGTATTAAACATTCTTTCAACAGGTAGTCATTAGCCATTTGATGTCTTGTTACATGGACTGAAATAGTGTAAGAGGGTACATTCAACCCACTGCTGACTTTTATTTTGGCATCTTTGGGGTTGTACCAAATGTTTTATTATTTTTAGTCATGTTTTTAATTATTGTTTTATTTTGTTTTATCAAAAAATTTAATATTTTAGCTTGGAATAACAATCATGGTCCAAATACATTGAAAAAATAGTCTTCAAAGTTATCTTATCCCAGAATTTACTCTTCTAATTCATACCATCCAATTTATGAAACTCAGTAATATGGTCTGGAGTGCAAATGGTATGCTCAGCCTGGGGTGTATGTGTAACCAGAGATCAAAAGGACAAAGAGAAGATGATTGCTTATGTAGTTCAGTATTAATGACAATATCTTTATCTGTTCTGAAAAATACAAATCCTAAGTGTTATGTGTATTTCCAAAATAAAAAAAAAATCCATATGGTAAGAATATTTACTCACTATACATATACATTTAATTGTTTTGTGTCTTCTATACATCCTATTTAGGGAAATAATGCCCAATTTAGCTTTAAGTATGCAAGTGTGTGTATGTGTGTGTGTGTGTGTGTGTGTGTGTGTGTGAGAGAGAGAGAGAGAGAGAAGTGGTGATCAAGGAAACTCATATAGATGGTAGTGATAATGCTGCTAATGAGTGACCATGAAGAAGACGATGATGACACAAGTTAATTTTCAAGAAGGCATTTACTGTATAACACAGATTGTGTATGCCTCTGTTATGGAATAGCATTGTGTAAGCAAGTAACACCTTTTTCAGAAGCTACTTAGATCCTAAACATTATCCCAGAATGTAATGCATTATAAAGAATAGAACTGTCAAAGTGTGTAAACATCACATTTAACAACACATTTAGAAAGTTCATTTCTAGGTTGGGTATTGTGGCACACACCTATAATCCCAGCAGCTTGGGAGGCTGAGGCAGAGGGATCTCAAGTTCAAAGCCAGTCTCAGCAAATTAGTGAGGCTCTAAGCAACTCAGCCAGACCTTGTCTCTAAACAAAATACTTTAAAAAGGGGTAGGGATGTGGCTCAGTGGTAAAAGCATACTTGGGTTCAATACCTGGGACCAAGTTACCAAAAAAAAAGTTCATTTTCAAAGTTGAATCATTTTATGCTCCACTTTGACTATGTTCTCTAGACGCATTGGTCAGCACTGAATTTATTTTGAATATTTAAATTTGGCATAGAAAAATGAGAGTGCTGTTGTTTTTATTTAGATTCTATCATAGGAAGTTAAAATATTTTTCATATATTTAATTTCTTTTTAAAATTGCCTGCCGCATGAATTTTTAAAGACATGTCCTTGATCAATTCTCCTTTAGATATATTTCAATAATTTTAAGCATTTTAATGGATTATGAAGCTGTGCAGATCTTTTGTGATTTGGTATAGAACTGTGAAGGGAGGAACAACAGCAAGAAATGACTCTAAAATGTAATTATTTTTGAGGAATGCACACAGATAGCTCAGAATTATATTTCCTTTCTCTAACACAACTTAGGTTCCTGAAAAATAAACTAGGCAAAGAAATAAAACCTCAAAATGTGAACTAAAAATGGGGTGCAGCTACCCAAGCTGGAAAAGACCTCATTTGATGATTCTTGTCTTATAAAATACATTGACCAAATGAATTTTAAAACTGTCCTTAAGCAAAGTTGACCTCTTTATTTTTAGTAGTCACTCTCTTTATTAATATAAGTGCATTTATAATTTAGATATGTATGTGCTTGATTTAAGCAAACTATAACCCTATTAATATAGTAATACTGAAACCAAGCCATTATAAGAATTTAGGAATGCTTTAAAATCACATAGCAAGAACATAAGTGAAGAGAGAAAAAGTACTAGAGATTGAAATGGAGTACACTATGCTAAATGCATTTACAATATGACAAAATGAACTCTGCTATTATATATAATTATAATGCACTAATAAAAATGTTAAAAAGGATATAAGTAAAAATGTTCATTTTTGTTCCTTAAAAAATATATTTTTGATAAGGGGATTTTACATACATATGCAAAGGTCTCTGTCAGAAATAATCACTTTATTTTAGAAATGAGGTTTTTATTTATTGTATAAATGGCATCTATTTATTAACTACATCATCATAAGGTTCAACAGTTTGTATCCAATCTAGAAGCACGGAACAAGTGGACACAGCATCTTTTTTTTTCCCCATACAGCATAATAGAAACAAATTAAAGAGCCAAGCTCATCATTTTGGTAATATGTGATGCCAAATGTCTACAGAGAGGTTTAAACTTTCACTTTATCAAATTTCCTCTGCTCTGCCTTACTAAGAGTCATCTAAAGAAATAGTCCCTTTTATATTTTAACTTCTTCATGACATTATTCAACATGTTGCTCAATATTCAGTGAAGATGTTCTTAAAAAAATGATTGTTTTATAACTTAATGCCATAAAAAATCTGTTCTGCATAGATCAACATGATCTTTTTCTGATAATTTCACCAAAAGATCTGTATTAGCTTATTTAATGTACTGATCTGCAAAAACAAAAAGAAAACTCAGAAGTAAATTAAATTTAAATTATTTTACTCTTAAACAGCATTTACCTCTGGGGCTTAGGATATAGCTCATCAGTAGTGCATGTTCAAGACCCTGGATTCAATCACCAGTAAGTAGTGGGGAAAAACAATATTTACCTCTTTTGTTTTTGACAATTCATAGTTTCTTTTGCACAAGTTACATACACATATATGCTTATTATGTACATGCATATAATTTGCAGTTTACCTCAAATTATTTCTAGAAAGAAATAATATACAATATGTATGTATATTTGTTATGAAAATTATCTTGATATAAAATGGTCTCAGTTTTTCACACTAACCTGGCATTAAGAAAATACAAAGACATGAGCAAGCAAACATATTTTTTAGATAGGATGTTCTTATTCTTTCCCCCACACACAATATTTTTTTTTGTATTGAATAAAAGTTGTTTTAAAAACCAAAGTAGATGAATATCATTTTAATTATTTTCTATCTATCTTCCAGGCAGAGGTAAATAAACATTTTTTTTCATAGAGAAAAAGAATTTTTTTTAATTTACTTATTGATTCATTGAACACAAATGGAGTACAGCTATTGTTTCACTGGTTGTACACAAAGTAGAGTCACACCATCTGTGCATTCACGCATGTACACAGGGCAATGGTACCTGTTGGTATCACACATTCTGTTATTATTCTTACCCCCACACCCCGACCCCACTCCTCCCTTCCCTCTATGCTATCTATCCTTCCTCCATTCTTGCCACCCTTCCCCGCCTCATTATGCATCATTATTCATTTATCAGAGAGACCATTCGGCCTTTGGATTTTTGGGATTGGCTGATCTCACTTAGCATAACAGTCTCCAACATCATCCATCTACCTACAAATGCCATAATTTTATTCTTCTTTATGGCTGAGTAATATTCCATTGTGCATGTATACCACAGTTTCTTTATCCATTCATCTACTGAAGGACATCTAGGTTGTCTCCATAATCTAGCTATTGCGAACTGAGCAGCTATGAACATTGATGTGGCTGCAGCCCTGTAGTAATCTGATTTTAAGTCATTTGGGTATAGGCCAAGGAGTGGGATAGCGGGGTCAAATGGTGGATCCATTCCAAGTTTTCTAAGAACTCTCCACACTGCTTTCCAAAGTGGCTGCACCAACTGGCACGCCCACCAGCAATGTATGAGTGTACCCTTTTCCCCACATCCTCACCAACACCTGTCGTTGCCTGTATTCTTAATAAAAGATATTCTAATTGGGGTAAGATGAAATCTTAAGGTGGTTTTGATTTGCATTTCTCTTATAACGAGGGATGTTGAACACTTTTTCATAAATCTGTTGATTACTTGTAGATCTTCCTCTGTAAAGTGTCTGTTCATTTCCTTGGCCCATTTATTGATTGGGTTCTTAGTATTCTTGGTGTAAAGATTTTTTAGCACTTTGTAGATTCTGGAGATTAGTGCTCTATCTGAAGTGTGTGTGGCAAAGATTTTCTTCCACTCTGAAGGCTCTCTCTTTATATTGCTGATTGTTTCCTTTGCTGAGAAAAAGCTTTTTAGTTTGACTCTATCCCAATCATTGATTCCAGCTTTTATTTCTCAAAAAAAAAAAAAATAAAATACTTGGGAATCAATCTAACAAAAGAAGTGAAAGAATTCTACAATGAGAACTATGGAACACTAAAGAAAGAAGTTAAAGAGCATCTGAGAAGATGGAAAGATCTCCCATGTTCTTGGATAGGCAGAATTCATATTGTCAAAATGGCCACACTTCCAAAAATGCTATACAAATTCAATGCAATTCCAATTAAAATCCCAATGATGGACCTCAAAGAAATAGAGCAAGCAATCATGAAATTCATTTGGAGGAATAAGAGACACAGAATTGCTAAAGCAATCCTCAGCAAGAAGAGCGAAGCAGGGGGTATCACAACACCAGACCTTCAACTATACTACAGAGCAATAGTAACAAAAACAGCATGGTATTGGTACCAAAATAGACAGGTAGATCAATGGTACAGAATAGAGGACACAGAGACAAACCCACATAAATACAGGTATCTCATACTTGACAAAGGAGCCAAAAGCATGCCATGGAGAAAAGACAGCCTCTTCAACAAATGGTGCTGGGAAAACTGGAAATCCATATGCAGCAAAATGAAACTAAACCCATATCTCTCACCCTGTACAAAACTCAACTCAAAGTGGATCAAGGACCTAGGAATTAGACCAGAGACTCTGCACCTAATAGAAGAGAAAATAGGGCTGGGGATATAGCTCAGTTGGTAGAGTGCCTGTCTCACACACACAAGGCCCTGGGTTCTAATCCCCAGCACCACAAAAAAAAAAAAATAGAAGATAAAATAGTCCAAATCTTCATCATGTTGGCCTAGGACCAGATTTCCTTAACATGACACCCAAAGCGCAAGAAATAAAAAGAAAATTTTATAGAAAGGTAAAAGAAAGAGGAGAGTGGAAGGAAATAGAGCAAAGAGAAAAATTACACAAATGTGTTCAGTGTACCATGTGCAGATTTAATGCCATAAATGTATTTTTTCATATAATGCTTATTCTTTCAAAGTATTATAAAATTGGCTTCCAAGTATACATGGGGGGTGAGGCAAGATATATGAATAAATTGCTATAAATATATTTCTGTCTTTTTAGGATTCCCATGACAGTTTTGTAGACTACAACTGGAAAATCTGTTTTGTTTTGTTTTGATTGGTACCAGGTATTGAACCCAGGGGTGCTTAACCACTGAGCCAAATTCTCAGTCCTTTTTATCTTTTTATTTTGAGACAGGGCCTTGGTAAGTTGCTTAGGACTTCACTAAGTGACTGAGGCTGGTTTTAAACTTGTGATTCTCCTGCCTTAACCTCCTGAGCTGCAGAGTTTAAGGGCATGTGCCACCAAGCCTGACTCTTTTCCATCTATCTATCAGCTATTTTCTTTCTCTCTCTCTCTCTCTCCCCCCCATCTGTGTGTTACTCATTCATTTACTACAAAAGTCTTCTACTCTGAAATTATATATGTATAAACTTAGACACAAGTTGAAATACAAAGAAATAAATGTACTTGTTGACTTCCTCTAAGGAGAATGAGCAATGCCTGGACAGTAGAGAATGGGAGCAGATGTCCTTGACGATAATTGCAGATGTCCTTACCTCTATGAGCTCACTAGTCTTCATGCTTCCTTCTATATTTACATTGATTTATGATAATCCAGGAATGACATCATCAAAATTGTCTCTGTCAAATAGAGGGGAGTTTGATTTGCCAAGACGTTTGGAAACTTTCCCTGCAGCAAATATTATTATTCATTGGTTACTTCATTTAACAATCTTAAAAGCTAAAATGGATTTTTTTAGTTTGGAAATGGTAAGGAGAGAAAAGATACTACATTCTTTTTCAAAGTTACTTTAATTATTCCTGTTCTATGACTTACAATTCATTTAATAAATCTTGTAAATTGTAGTTTATTCAGGGTCAAAAGCTTATAACTAAATGATTTTTTAGTTCAGCACACCATAAAGGGGTGAAGTGCTTCCTTCCTGATCCTGCAAATTAACAAATAATGTATTTATATTGCATAATATTTGAGACTTTTATATTCTTCTCATATGCTTAGATGACTGCTAAAACTGCTTTTCAATATTCACAATTAAGTTGGTTGTTTAATTTAATTTTTGAACTGGAGCATCAAATGAGAGCTCACTTATTCCTCTGGATGCTGTGCCAATGAATACAGAGCAGTTAATGGATTAAGGTGTAAATTATGCTATTTTCTGCTTATTAAAATCATCCCATTGCCTACTACCATGGATTTCATGGAAATAATTGATTATCATTTGATCTTTAGTTATTTGGAATTTATATGATATATTCAACATCTGAATTGGAAAACACATATTGGTAAAGTTTAAAAATGATAGAACAGTAGTTTACAGAATAGAATCCTTCAAATAAAATTGTTTTGCCAGTACTGGGAAGCTCTACTGCCACCTATATTTTAACAAAGAATTAGTTCTCACTAGAACAAATATATCATCTTTTGAGCTGGATGAAACTGGTCAAATTAGTCCCATTCCATTACACTGTATGACCAGGGTAAGAGATCAGCAATAGTTACTTGAATTACAATGTGTATCTTATAAAAATCATACTTTATTTTAGAACATAATATATAATACTATTTTTTGTAATGAAATGTAGCAGTCTCTATCACTTGACAAAACTGGTCAGCTCAATTCCTGTCACACATCAGTGATCCAAGACAATGAATTTGAGAACCAGACTCTTCAACATCATTATTTAGGTTAAATTAAATTGTGACTCATCGCTATATTAAACAAAATCAAATCAACCTTTCTTCTTATGCTGCACTTAACCTGGAGCGTTCTGATAATTTGTTGTTGTTGCTGTTGTTGTTTGTTAACACTTTGTTTTTTCTTTAGTATTATTATTATTATTATTATTATTATTATTATTATTTTAATTGTTTGTTCTGTTTATACAGGACAGAAGAATGCATTTTGATTCTTTGTACACAAATGGAGTACAGCTTGTCATTTCTCTGGTTGTACACAATGCAGAGTCACATCATTCATGTAATCATACACGTACATAGGGTAATGATGTCTGTCTCATTCCACCATCTTTCCTTCCTCCTGGCCCCTCCTCTCCCCCCCAAAAAAAGAATAACAGAACTTCATCTCACATTGTTTAAACAGAATAATTTTAATGTAATAGATGCACTTTAAAGTTGTCTCTAACACTGCTTCTAAATTTCAAGGTTAGCAATGCTTTAATAAGACTAGAGTTTGTGTAGTATAAAATGTATGTTGTAAGTATGTACTAAAAACCAAATCAACTGAAAATAAACTACCTAGAAAAATTAGATAAAACCTCATTTAAGCTACTACTACCTTCCCTTTCACTTCCTTCTTTCCCCTGATGCACTGGCTGCACTGTACTGATGTCTTTCTATTACGATTACTATCATTATTTTAACTTGTGCATTATAATTATATATGAACACATAATAGATATGCATGATTCATTGCAGCATATTTGTATGTGGACATAGCACAACCTGGTAGAGTTTGTTCCCCAATACTTCCCATGCCCCATCCCTACAATACCCTTTCTCTACTCTGTTGGTCTAACTTTCTTCCAAGCTTTGACGAGGGTCTTTTCACAAATATTTCCCAATTAGCTGTGAAGGGAGGAAGAAGTTTAAACAACACATGAAGGAAAGATTCCTCTCCACTATTATTCTAGGGTATTTATTATACTAAATCGTGCATTAAATAAATCGTGGTGGCTGCAAAACAAGTATCATAGCAATAATGTCTATAGAATTCAAAATAGATACTTTGTAGTTAAAAGTATCTTCTCGCATCACCACTTCCATGAAGTCAAAGTATACATTTTCTTTTAAGATCTATTTTAGATCATAAATGCAGAGCCAGGTCTAATTACTCAGTACATAGCATTACCAAGAAAGGAGGTTTACTATACGTCCTACCCCCAAAATCTACCATTAGTTCTTCTAAGGACAACACAAAATTAGGAAAAGAAAATCAAATAACCTTGAAATCTCAGTAATTTAAATCAAAATATATTACAGTCAAACTACACTTAAAATGGTATGAATAAAATAGTTGTACAAATAAAAAAATATAAGAATAAATAGAAGGTAATAGATTTGTAAGTATATGACAGCTTCACCTCCATAACTGAGGCTGACTGGAACCTATTCAGGGTATGACTTTCAAAACCAATGAGATGATCTGTATTTTGAAGGCTGACATATAAATTGGACAGAGAAAAGCAGGAAGATGATTCAGGGTAATATTATAACACAGGTGAAAGAAACAGCTAGGAAGCAATAGTTTTGACATTAGTATAGATGAAAAAGATTGCGTGTGTTTGTGATCATGTGTGTGAGACTGACACAAGCAAAGATAAAGATACACAGAGAAAGAAAGGGAACATGGAGAATATGCTAGAGATAAGTGATTCTCACATGCTTAACTATAGGTAGTCAGAAGATCTATTTTTAAATGTTTGTTCCTAGATTTCAGAAATCTGAGATAGATTTACTATGTAAAATTTGTTTGAAAATTATCATTATTTTGTATAGAGCATATGTTAGACATATCACAGTAAAGTCTGATTATCTTATCATCAAAAGTATGATCATGAGACTCAGGGAACTCTTCTTTACTGCACCTGCCAGCTTCTCCCAGCTTACTATATAAACTTTAAAATGTACAACAGTGTTGTACAGAAATGCGGAACACCTTTTATTTTTCAAGTAATAATGCTTTCAACACGTGCCAGACAATGGAAATGATCCATTCACAGCATTAGAAAGATTGAGACTCAGGTCTTCCCCTGAAGGGCTTCTGCCTGGTCCATGAGGTTCTACTTACTTCACAAGTCTGGATGTCATTAGAGACATGCTTAGCATTTTTCTGGGATGATACTTATAAGCATTGCTCTGATTTTTTGTTGTTGTTCATGAAAACACACAGAAGCTCAACAATTTGATGTGGGTGTTGATGAGTCTGCTGTGATGACATCTGAAAGTCCAAAAACAGGGTAGATTTTTTATTGTTTTTTTCCCCTTGCACATTAATGTTTTCAAAACAGGAACAAAACAAAATGTTAAGCCAATTATTAGCTACTCAAAGTAAGTTCTTTAGTCAAATTTAATTCAATTTGATTCAATTTTATCTTAATAAAAAAGAAAACAATATATTATACTTTTCTGTTGATTGAGGTACAAATAAGTGGCTTGGGGAAAATTATACTACCAGGAACATTTTAAACATTCTTTTTCCAAAAGTGTTTTTCTCAAAGTGGCATATTTATATCTTCTGAATATAGGAATAACTTCCCCTAACTTGACTCTTCAGAAAGGCTTTAAAATGGATGACATGTAACTTACTGCATTGGAATCATATGATATGGTGTGTGGCAGCCTTATTTTATGACTAGAGCTGGGAAAACTAACTCAGATTCCTGAGAGTATTTCAAAGACATTAAATCTGAACTGGTTCCAAAATAATAATTCATTTGCTTGATACTACACTTAGATTATAGGACAGAATGAAAAGGAGCCTAGGACACTACCAATGTACATTCTCTTGAAACATAAAACAAACAAACAAAAAAAATGTAGTGTAACTGCTTAGGATCAAAAGTACCAAGACAGAACTCAGTGGTCACTTCAATAGGGAGAACTACAACCAAGCATCTGCTTGAGGTAGTTGCCTGATGCAGAATCACCCAACATCATAGGATTGCCACTCCTTTCCTGTGATGTCTCTCCAAATTAATTTAAACTCAACAAGCCAGAGAAGACATTAGAACACAGCACAAAGGAACGCAAGTTAAGCAGAATAAAGCATGAGCCTTCTCAAGTACCCCCTAGTACAGTCTCCTTTTATCAAGCAACTTTGAAGAAAATTTCATGTTACTTTTCCATTTAATGCCTAGACTCTTTCCGTCTGAATAACTGACTGCCTAGTAATAGCAATTTAATTACTACAGAATGTGAGTTTTTGAAAAGTACAATCATTCTATGCTGCATGTATTAAACTGACACAAGCTTACTGTCTTTGACCGCCATTATTTGTACATATGTTAAATGAGTTTCTACATTTGCTGTTATTTGTGCCACGAAATTGCATTATACTGAGTTTAAATCATACCTTTTTAGGGGAAGAACCACTTGTCAAGATCAAATAGCATTCTTTCTCTCTGTGGGGTTTTATCAGTTTAAAAAAGAAAAATGCTTGTTTTTTTTTTAAAGCCTGAATATGGAGCTTTCCTGCAGGAAAAATTTAAAAAATTAAACTGGAGGCCCCAATACTGCCCACATTTTACTTCAAGGAATAGAGTTTCTACAGGTGTTAACAGAAAGGTGAGGGAGTTAAAACAGAAATGGGAAATTATATAAAATTTCATACTTTAAGAGCTGTTATCCCTGTAGCTATAATAGCATTATAAAATGACTATAATCTCTCTAATTGCATTTAACACATTTCTTTATAAAAATGCTGAACTTTAGCTTACCAAGTAAAATATAGCAAAGTACTGGGTAATATAATGTTTTAAAATTAAAAGTTTCAAATCCATGTTAACTCTAAACTGAAAAGAATTTTACTTTGGCGAAGTATGGCAATTGCTTAACAAAATTTAGGTTAAAAAAAGTCTTCAGATAAAAAACTCGTACTTAGTGGCTATTGGTGAGCTCAGCAGTTTTACCAGCAGTAATATTAACTCCTACCACTATTATGACGGTTCTTGTGAACATGTCTAGTTCAGACTCCAGCTTGCATATTAACTATATGTATATAATACTCTTGAAAGAAAAAGGGGAGGAAAGATGAGAGGAACTAGAAGAAGAAGAGGAGGAAAAGAAGAGTATATGTAGGCTATTAAAAAGCCAGGGGGAGAAAAAGTTCAATGCTCTGTTAAAGCATAACTATTTTTCTTACAAAATGAAAACATGTATTGCTCTATATTCATTCACAACTTTGCTCACAGTTATAATGGGTAATTCATATAAATAAGTTCATATAATCAAACCAACAAAATACTCCTTGTATTTTTTTTCCAAGAATCTTCTCTTAATCTCTTTCCTTGTTTTATTTGGTGGATGATTTTTTGAATGAAAGGAAGGAAAATTTAAGAAAGAATCCATCACAGTCTTCATGTGTAACCCATAATTCGTAAGTTTCTGCTATGGTTTGGATATGAGGTGTCCGCATAAAGCTCTTATGCTAATGCAGAAAGGTTCAGGAGGTGAAATGATTGGTTCATGAGAACTTAGCCTAATCAGTTCATCCTAGTTTGAATGGACTAACTGGGTTTTAACTTTAGGTAGCCTGGGTATGGCTAGAGGAGGTGGGTCAGATCAGGGGGGTGTTCTCTGGAAAGGTGCATCTTCCCTGTGGCCTCTTTGACCCTCTGTCCCTCCCTGCTTCCTGTCTACCATAAGATGAGCTACTTTCCTCCACCCTGCCTTTCTGCCATGATGTCCTGCTTCATCTTAGACCCAGAGCAATGGACTTGGCTTTCTATGGACTGAGACAACTGAAATTATGAGCACTAAATAAACTTGCCCTCCTCTAACTTATTCTTTTCAGGTAGTTTTGTCACAACAATGCAAAGCTAACACAGTTTCTAGCCCAGTTTAATATTAAGAATGACTACTATAATTTCTGTGCTAAAGCTAATTTTAAATTAATTCTTATTCTTGTTGAACCTTCCTTCCTTCCTTCCTTCTTTCCTTCATTCCTTCCTTCCTTCCTTTCCTTCCTTCCTTCTTTCCTTCCTTCCTTTCTATTTCTTGCCTAATTTAAGCATAAATAGATAAGTTTTAACATGTCCAAAGGCAAATGTACCCTTGCAACTCTAGTTACCTTATTTCCTTTGCCTTTAATACTATTGCACTGTTTTATGTCATACTTAGATAATAAGTGTATGTTGACTCTAGTTAAGTACCCAGTTTTGAATATTTATTTAGAATAAATACGCAATTTGTTATGGTTGCAATATGAGGTGTCCCCCAAAAGCTTACATGTGAGACAATGCAAGAAGGTTCAGAGGAGATATGATTGGGTTGTAAGAATCTTAACCCAATAAGTGGTAGGGTGTTCCTGGAGGAGGAGGTGGGAACTGGGGTGTGGCTATGGGGTATATGTTTTGTATCTGGAGAGTGCAGTTTCTCTCTGCTTCCTGATCACTGTGTTGTGAGCTGCTTCCGTCTGCCACCCTCTCCTGCCATGATGTTCAGCCTTACCTTGAGCCCAGTCAAATGGAGCTGGCCTTCTATGGGCTAAGACTAAGACCTCTGAGACCATGAACCCTCAAATAAACCTTTTCTCTTCTATAATTGTGCTGGTCAGATCCTGTTAGTCGCAGCAGTGAAAAAACTAACTAAAATGCAATTTTAAAATTCTAACACATAAGTTAGGGAAAAGTTACAATTAGTAGCTTTAATTAAATATGTGCATAATGCCCATTAAAATAACTGCAAATATTAACATATCTATAAATGCAGCAAATTATTATACTATTAGAGAACAATATTTTGTTTTTTAAATCATCAATATTTTGTCAAGTATTGGGAAAACAGAGAGAAACATAGGATGGGATCCTATTTTAATTGAAGATGTCATCTAAACTTTATATAAAGAAAAGACCTCACAAAATAGAGGAGAAAAATCTACCAACCATTACACTTAGTTGTTCTGGATTGAGTGATAGGTATATGGATTAGGAATGAATTAAATATTTGCAAATGTTCCTTTGTTAAAATACGATATAATTCTTATGCTTTTCAGGTTTTATATTTATGTTCAGTCCACTATTTCTTATTCTTCCCTCTAATGCACTATTTAATAATGTTTCTATGCATGTAAATTCTGTCTTCTGGAAGTTATTTTGTTTTAAATTATAAGCACAAGATTAAGGCCTGTGGCAATTGCAAGTTATTCAGAAAGAAAGTGAGCCTCTGGGGAATGAAACAGTTCAAATTTGTATGACTATTTTTTAAAAAATGAAAGCAAGTCTCTCATGAATTTTGTTCTTAATCCAAACTAAATACTCACAAAACACTTCAGCTATGTGTTTTGAATTTTCAGAAATACAATTTCAATCAACATCTAGCATTGAATTTGTAAAATAACACATATAAAACTAAACTTAGTAATTATAGCAATTATACAAATTGGAACAAAATATTTTTTAAAAAAGTTTTAAGACACTAGCATATCACAAATATCACCATCCATCCAGGGTATGGTGGACAGACTCAATGGAAAACTCCTGTCTTACTTGCCTTAGGAGTGAGAATGGAGTTGGTGGTTTCCATAGCTCCTGAAAGTTTATGAAGAGGGATGAAGAACATCCTAGAATAGGAATAAACCAAGAGAGGGAAAGTCCCCAGACTTGTGGATAAATTTCCCTTATATCTTTGTCTGTGGAACATTTTGTCTAGTGAAATAGATTAATGAAGAATAGATTTACCCTTCCGTAAGAACTGACAAAATGACCATACTCAAAATATGGAATGATGGGGCTGAAGACAGTGGACACAAGGAAAGAAAATCCATTGTTCCCTGAATGAAAGGAAAAAGGAATTAAAGGAGATGAATCTTAAAACAGTTCAATAGAAGATCCCAAAATGAGAAACAGGCAAAGATACCAAGGCAGAGCCCATTGGGATAAGTGAGTTAAGGAGACCAAGATAGGAATTTGAGAAAACTGAGACTTTCCAGGGCAGAGGCTAGAGGAGAGTGTGCTGCACACAGAGATAACATTGGAAATCTTCAGAGAAGCTGGCACAAGTACTTAGTTGATTATTGTAAGCACATGTACAAAAAGAAGTTACAATTGTAAAAAGATTCAATCAGAAGTTTTACAGGACACAGTCTTCAGCAGTCTTACAATCAGGAATAATGCCTGTTCCCATCAACTGGAGTGAAAAAGCACATAATTTACATGGTGGTATTCTAAAAAGAATCTTGCCTTGGGAGTGAGGATTAATGTGAGACTAAACATTGTTACAATCCCACCTAATAAAACATAAAAGCAAGACTTTAAAAGATCAATTTCTAACCAACTTCTTAAAAGTGTTCTAAAACAACTCAAGGATGTATTTAGAAATATAAAAATCTGAGTTCATAAGCTAAATTTCATAATGTATGCCATCTAATAAAAATCAGGCATTTAATTAAATGGAAAATAAACCACAAAATAAGGAAAAATTAAATCAATCCACTAACCCATAGATGACACATGATTGAATTAGTAAACTCGGATATCTGATAAGTTATTATAACTATAATACATAATGTCAAGGAAGTAGAATAATTGAATGTACTAACAAAGACATAGGAGATATTTTAAGAACTCAAATCAAACTTCTAAAGAAGTTATCATTTTTCTCCTGAATTTCTTTCTCATAAAATTAAAACAGTGGTTTATTATAAACTTACATTGTACAAAACTGTAATCAGTAGTCACTTTTGGAAACTGAGCCCTTGGAATGAAGCATTTCAAATTGAGATATGCTATATATAATATGCAATAAGTTTTGAAAATATTATATTTTAAAATACTATGCTAATATTTTATACTGATTACAGGTCAAAGTATATTATATAGATATTTTTGCATTAGGCTTAATAAAGTATACTATGAAATTAATTTCATTGGTATTTTAAAACTATTATAATGACTGCTATAAATTTTTTAATGACCTACCTGCCTGCATTGGCGGCTCAAACTTTATTTTCAGTGGACATTGTTGATCCAGTGATGTGGAAATAGGGTCTTAGACAAGGAATCAGGCTTTGCATAAATCTACCTGATACTATTCCTCAATGAGTACCCACAGTTCAAAGATGAATACAGACTCAGTATTTTGACACATGTTTACAAAGAAGATAAAATAGGGAATGTGGCAGGACTTCAATGTTCTTTACATTGTTTTGTAGAAATTATCCAGAAGTGATTATTTTTTCTAATTTTTTTATATTCATCTGTAGTAATTAATGATCCTATTTAAAATATATTTTACATTTGAATTCCAATGTCTACTATAGCACTATTCACAATAGCCAATATATGACATCAACCCAAATGTACATCAATGAATGAATACATGATGAAAATATAGTAATTTATACACAATGTAATTCATCTTTAAAATGATGGAAATCTTGTCACCCATAACAATGCAATTCCAACCTGGATAAAGCTATGTTAAGTGAAATAAGCCAAGCAGAGGAAAAAACATCAACAAATTGTTGAAACTACTTGCTGGATATACATATAAAAAACAGTATAACAAGCAATCAAAAACACAACACACATCTCATACCAAGCAAAACATTAATTGAAGCTGAACTACTGACTTAAAGAAAAAGATTAAACCAATAACATTTACAAAAGATAACATGCAAAATACTTCTATCACACTAAGTTATGCAGTTTGATATATATATACATATATATATCTCCACCATTATTCCATATATATATACATATATATATATGGTGGAAAAGCACTAAATTTAGGACTTCATCACAATGAAAAAACTAATTTTTCAGAGGAAACAATAGGCACAATAAAAATACAAGACCACTTAGAATTGATGAACAAGATTAAAATATCAAGAATGGTTATGGATGTAGTGCAGCTAGATCCCTCATACATTGTTAGTAGGGATAAGAACTTTTGCAACCACTCCAAAAATATGGTGACTCTATCGTATAATCTAGCTATTCCTATCATTCGTTCATTTATGTGTGTGTGTGTGTGTGTGTGTGTGTGTGTATGTATGATACCTAGAGGAATTAAAAACAAGTATCTGTGAAGAGATCATACAAGAATGTTCTTAGCAGCTTTATTTTATTTAACTTTAAATGATGCACAAAAACACAAAAGTTGCACTATTATTGGAGTACCTTGTGATATTTCATATATATTGTATACATTAAAATTAGGTCAAGCCTATCAATATATTAAAACATTTACCATTTCTTCATGATGAGGATTCAAAATCCTTTCTTCCAGATTTTTGTAATACAAGGGAATCATCGTTTTCTGTAGAAACTCTACTGTGTAACAGAACACTAGAACTTCTTGTTCCTAAGTGAAATTTAGTACTCATTTGTCACCCACTCCCATCCTTCCTTCCTTCCTACTTCTCTCAATCTCTGGTAACCACCATTCTGCTTGAAGCTTCTATGAAGTCAGCATTATATTTGATATGTGAATGAGGTCGTGCACATTTGTTAAGATAGTGATCTCTAGTTCCAACCGTAGTCATAAATGACAGGGTATTTCTTTCTTTATGACTGAACATTCCATTGTGTATATGTACCATACTTTCTTTATCCATTTATGTGTTGATAGACAAGAAATTCTTATCTATTGAGTGGTATTGCAATTAATATAGGAGTGAAGTTGTCTCTGACAGATTAATTTTGTTTCCTTTAGCTTTATCCCCAAGAGTAGGATTCCTAGATCACATATATGGTAATTCTATTTATATTGGTTTCTATAATGGTTACACTAATATATAGTCCCATCAACAGTTCTCAAGAGTTTTCATTTTTTATAATAGAGTGACCACAACTCCAGTGTACATAAACAAATAAAAGGATGAAACAAACTTCAGTCTTTTCACACAATGGAATATTTTACTTTGCAATTTTTTTGTACTACCAATCGAAAACCAAACATGAGTCTGAGGCCTTTTATTAAACAAAATGAACTGGTCAAAAAAATATATTTACAGTCAGATTTCATTTACAAAAATTTACAACACAGGTCAAATTACTCCATGGCTAAGAAAATAAGAAAACTGCTCACATTTTAAAGGGTATTAAAAAAAGGGGAGGGGCACATGGGGGAATCTCTGGGCAATTCAAGGGGAATTCAAGGGGAATGTAAACATTTATTTATGATTCAGTTATACCCGCATAATTTTATAGTCTTATACATAAACCCTTCCTTGCTTTCTTCTTTCCTTCTTCCCTTCCTTCTTTTCCCCTCTTTCTTCCCCCTCCCTCCCTCCCTTCCTTCCTTCCATTTATTTATTTTGCAGTAGTAGGGATTGAACTCAGGGGCACTCTATGCATGAGCTACAGGTCAAGACCTTTTCATTTTTTATCTTGAGTCAAAGTCTCCGCTAAACTGTCCAGGCTAATTTTTAACTTGGAATCCTTTTGCCATAGCTCCAAGTCCCTGGGATTATAGAAATACCCCACCATATCCCATTAAACCAGACCTTTAAAAATTCCATCTATCAATCCCCAGCACCACACAATAAATAAATAAATAAATAAATAAATAAGAAAACTCCATCTGGATGGGGTCAGTGAGAACATCAGTACTTCTCACGTGCCTCTAACCACAAATTATCTTGTTTACCATTAATTGCTATTTATTTAGTTCAGCTCAGAGAACCCCCAAAATGAAAACATGTGCATTCTCTCAGGAGCTAGTGTTACCCAGATATTGAAATAAGTCATTTTGTAATTCCAGGGACTTTATTTTTTCTTTTTTAAACAAGGTTTCAACATCACAGAACTTGTCTTCTCTGACTCCCCATACAATAAAATCAGACTAGGTTGGGAGGACCTGTGACTACTAAGACAACTGTGTCTTAAGGACACTGCCTGGTGACAATGTCCTCCTGGTACTTTGTCCTATTCCTCTTCTTTGGTCTCTGCGTTTCTGTGGATTGCATGCTAGCTACTATTAAGGCTAACGAACAACAACAGGATGTCTTTAATGGCAGGCGGTGGGAAGGGAATCTCTGCAGACAGCAAGCAGTCCTAAGACTTCCTCCTGAAGACCTTTGCTGACGCAGTGGATCCCAATCATGGAATCTGAGAAAGGAGATGCCTAGGGTTGAGCGATGTGCCTTTGACCGTCGCTAATGACCCGCAGAAGGACCAACCTCGCACCCGTAGCGCCCCTGGGCTCAGGTCTTTCGCCTTCTTGGATTCACCTGGTGCTGAGGACCAGCGCCAGCAGGAGAGGTAACCAGTGGTGCCCTTGGCTGAATTTCATGCTGTCGCCTGCTGGAGCGCTCCTTCCTTTGCTGCCTCACTCTCTCCAGCTTCTGTCTTCTGTCCTTCCTCTGTGTCTGTCTCCTGCAAGCGGTCATTTTATTTCAGTGGTGGACAGACCAAGGCATAATAAGCTACCTCAGCCTCTCCAAGGAAGGAGTTGGGAGCAGGGAATCAGCTGCGGGAATGATGTCGCTGGCTGCCTAGGAGGGTTCTGCGGGCGTGTCACGCACCCCCGGAGGACGCTTTGTCATTTGCACAGGAGGCTGCACGGGGAGAAGGTGGTGCCCAGGGATTGTGCCAGCGCGCTGTCACCAAGCGGTACTCGGGTCACCTGGCTACACTTTCTTCGGGGTGATCATTTATTCCTGCTTCTCTGGAGGTTGCAGAGGGGCGGGGCGGAGGCTGGGAAAAATCTAACCAGCCAGTAGTTGAACTGGAGAGCCCGCCTCCCTGGCAGGCTCCAGGGAGGAGCCTCAATTCACTGGGGGAAACTCAGACACTTAGACATGCAGGTGTCCAGTCACAAATGAATGTCCCTTACAAGATTACACAGTGTTTGATCAGTTTTACAGAGAGGGTCTTTAAAATATTTTTTCAATTAAAGATGTGTAATGAACTATCTAAAGCAGACACTAAGGGGAATTATGGAAGTGAATAAATGGAGTGAACAATATCCAGAAATTGCAAGATTGTACCTTTAATATAATAATGGCAATTGCCAATTCCTAAGGTAGGTCACTTTTCTTAGGTGAGACCCATCACATGGACATAATTGATTAAAATACATTACAAGTAACTTGGTGGTGGAGATTCAAAGATTGGCGATATTATATTTTATACTTCTCTTTCTATTCAAAAAATTTTATAGGCAGGCAGTTCTTGGTTATCTTGAATTCAATAAATAAATTTGAAAAATCATTTAAACAAATTTCAAATTGTTAGAGCAGATATACTTCAGCTTCTTTTAGAACATTTATTATGAAAAGGAGCTGCTTTCTTTAACTTCACCTTTTAGTGAGATATAAATTTAAAACAAATACAGAATAGAATTAATGTATTCAATTGTTTATGCTGCTGAAATATATGAATAGTTTTGCAAGTTTTGTTACCTAACCTTCAAGGAACAGAAATATTCACAGTAGATATAACTGGGAGTGCAAAAATGCACTTGTTTGTGAATTGCATGCTATTTTGGAGAAGCAAAATGGCTGCAGACTTTGTTAAAAACTGACTCTGGGGACTTCCATTACCAGGAAGATGAAGATGTTCATTATCATTTACATTTATGCTTAATATTGTATTTAAATATAATTTTCTCTATTCTAAGTGCAAATAATAGCCCTGAATATATTGTATAAAGAAACATAAGAAGATTTCTAAATGTAGACAGAGTGACTAAAGTCCTAAGGACATAGGGAGTTTTGTGCTCCGCATGTTTTGTTTATGCCTTCTATATCATTGATGAACAAGTTAACAACCTGGAAATACCAATAATCAGAAAAAACAAATGCATAAATAAATACATCCCCCCTCCAGAAACATTTTTTAAAAAAATCTTGTTTCATCTGTCAGTGGCATAAGAAAAGGAACAACCTAGCCAGGAAAATACTTTTAAATAATGCTGCTCTACCCAAGACAAACACCACAGAGGGCTGGGGGAGGTGGGAGCCTGGCCCCATCACAACTCCAATTAAAGTCCCCTGTGTCACTGAACCTGGACTTGCAAGCAATCCAACTCCAAGAGTAACAATATTGTCTTCCCCATCAACCCTGAGATGGTGTCAGTAGAGGTAAGAAATGCAGGACTTTATCACTGCTCAGAAGCAAAAAGTCAATCTTCATCCCCTACAGTAGAGGCCGCTTGGGATGTAGCAAAACTGTCTCCTTCCTCTTCCAGCCAGGATGTCATCAACGGTCTTAGGAAGGAGCCTAAACAGAACATCTGCTGGAGATAACAAGGATTCCTTACTCATTTGGGTGTCAGTGGAGGCCAAGTGGAGAATGTGAACTTCTGCTCTCAGCTGTTAAAAATGGTATCTCTGAATCTATCACAATGGTATCAGAGAAAGCCCACTAAAACAGTTTCAGATAAGATCCAGAGTCATATAACAGAATATCCAAAATGTTCATATTTCAACTGAAAAATCACCAAACTGAAATAATGAGAATCAGAAAGATCTCAAACAAATTGAGAGAAAAACAAAACAAAGCGTCTCCAGTACTAAGACTGCATAGATGTTAGAATTATTAATTTGACCAGATTTAAAAGTCAGTCATGATAAAAGTGTTTCAATCAGAAGAATGAACATTCTTAAAACAGAGTATTGGGGATTCAAGATGGCAGGCTAGAGGAAGGCTGCATTCCTACTTGCTCTGTGGATTCCTACTTGCTCGGGATTCAAACAGCAGGAATATGGCTCTCAACGAGATTTTATATTCAAATCACACATAAGGGGTCCCCAGTCGCCGCTCCGGAACCAACTCTGCCGGACTGGGCTCGGCCCGGCTGCAGGCAGCTACCACCCAGGAGCACTGGACCCTGCAGCTGCTTCATAGTCACCGACCTGGGTCTGCGCCAGCCAGCAAGTGAGTGCAAGTGAGTGCAGGTCCCCAGCAGCGGCTTTAGAGTCACTGGCCGGGCTCTGGCAAACAGCAACCTCCCAGGTGGAGACTGACCATCTCAGGCTACCTGGGGCCTCCTGCGGCTTCTGGAGAGGTCTGGCCGGGAGCCTCTGGGATTGCTGACTCCAACAGGGAGTTTGGACTCCTCGGTGCCATTTTGCAGCTTCCCTGGCAGAGAGGACCCATCTCCAGCTCCCTGGGGCCTCCTGCGGCTTCTGGAGAGGTCCGG
Source organism: Glaucomys volans (assembly GCA_020662805.1). Taxonomy (NCBI): domain Eukaryota; kingdom Metazoa; phylum Chordata; class Mammalia; order Rodentia; family Sciuridae; genus Glaucomys; species Glaucomys volans. Next base: position 50,492 of record JAJEJO010004950.1, read on the forward strand.
CTGGGAGCCGCTGGGGTCGCTGACTCTGGCAGGGAGCTTAGGGCCTTTGGCGCCAGCTTACAGTGTCCCCAGGAGAGAGCAACCACCTGCCACCGCCTGAGGCCACAGCGAGGAGTTCAGGCCAGCCTGGGCTCTCAAGCCCAGTGTCTCCATCACTGAGCACAGTTCTGTGACACCACCCCAACTTGGTCTAGTGCCCAGGTCCACACCCAGGCCCGGAGTCTACCACCTTGCTGTATCTAATTGTCTATCAACACTAGGCTGCCTCTGCCCAGAAGCATTGATCATTCCCAACCTGGAGGTAGTGGGACAGCACCTTTCTTGGGTCACCGCTTGATCAAGCACCACTCAAACAACAGGTGAGTTACTGGAAATAGCTAGGGACACTTTAAGTCTTCACAGGGATATTGTAATCCCTCGGATTTGCACTACTAGAGGGGAAGATACACGAGCAACATGAGAAAACACAGGAAGAAAGTGTCCCAATCAAACCTAGATGATATATCAAGAGAACCCAAAGACAGCATGGTAGAAGGAATGACAGAAAAGGAGTTCAGAATGTTCATGATTAAAATGATCCGAGAAGAGAATGATGTGACAAGAGAGCAGATTCAGGCTTTGAATAATTAGCTAATAGAGCAATTGCAGGAAGGAAAAAATCACTTCAATAAAGAGATAGAAATTCTGAGGAAAAAACAAACAGAAATTCTTGAAGGAAACAAGGAAATGAAAGAAACAATAAACCAAGTTAAAAACTCAATAGAAAGCATAATTAACAGAATAGATCACTTGTAAGACAGAACCTCAGACAATGAAGACAAAATATTTAATCTTGAAAACAAAGTCGAAGAAACAGAGAAGATGGTTAGGAATCATGAATGAACCCTCCAAGAAATAAGGGACGTCATGAAAAGACCATTTAAGAGTAATTGGGATTGAGGAAGACACAGAGATACAAACCAAGGGTATGAATAATCTATTCAAGGAAATATTATCAGAAAATTTCCCTAATATGATGAATGAGATGGAAAATCAATTACAAGAAGCTTACAGGACACCAAATATACAGAATTACAACAGATCCACACCAAGGCACATTATAATGAAAATACCTAACATAGAAAACAAAGATAGAATTTTAAAGGCTGCGAGAGAAAAGCAGCAGATTACCTACAGGGGGAAACTGATACGAATATCAGCAGATTTCTCAGCCCAGACCCTAAAAGCAAGAAGGGCCTGGAACAACATATTTCAAGCTCTGAAAGAAAACAGATGCCAACCAAGAATCTTATACCCAGCAAAACTTACCTTCAGATTTGATGACGAAATAAAATCCTTCCATGATAAACAAAAGCTTAAAGAATTCACAAAGAGAAAGCCTGCCCTACGGAACATTCTCAACAAAATATTCGAAGACGAAGAAACGAAAAATATCAATCTCAGTCATCATGGGGAGGAACTACCCTAAGAAAGAGTCAATCAAAGGAGAAACAAAGTTAAGCTAAACACCCTAAAAAAGCTAAATGACAGGAAATACAAGTCACATCTCAATAATAACCCTGAATATAAATGGCCTAAACTCATCAATCAAAAGACATAGACTGGCAGACTGGATTAAAAAGAAAGACCCAACAATATGCTGCCTTCAAGAGACTCATCTCATAGAAAAACATGCCCACAGACTAAAGGTGAAAGGTTGGGAAAAAGCATACCATGCACACGGACTGAGTAAAAAAGCTGGGGTTTCCATCCTCATTTCAGACAAAGCAGACTTCAAACCAAAGATAGTCAGAAGGGATAAAGAAGGACATTTCATATTGCTTAAAGGTAGCATAAATCAACAGGACATAACAATCATAAATATTTATGCACCAAACAATGGCGCATCCATGTATGTCAATCAGATCCTTCTCAATTTCAGGAATCAAATAGACCAAAACACAATAATACTCGGAGACTTTAACACTCCTCTCTCAC